>JAUESE010073029.1:0-15061 GCA_032274725.1 Malacoctenus triangulatus
GGTATTGGCTGCATGTGCTGAATGTAGCTTTCCTGATGTATTTTGACTTTTCCGTCAACAGTCACAAAGTCGATTCCCACATAACTGAAGTTGTCATGTTCCTCACGCCCGACTTGAAACGCAGATCTGAGTTGGGGTATTATTGTGTTGGAGAACTCTTGTGTACCCCCCCACATGAAGTCATCCACATGGCAGGCGAGAACTCCAGTGACAACACAGTCTTGGTCTAGCCTGTAGAAAACAGCTGGATCAACTTGAGACATTTTTCCTCCTGCTGCCAGCATTACTTCCTTTACTCGGCTGTACCAATACAAGGAGGCATCAGCCAGACCATACACACATTTCTTCAGCTTCCACAATGTTCCTCTACTCTCTGTCTCCGGAGGGGGTCTGATGTAAATGTCACGTGACAGTTTCATTCCTTGTAGAAATGCACACTTTATGGAGTGCGGTGTCCATTGTCTTTGACAGATTAGAGCGACAATTAGCCGAAGGGACTCTGTAGCACAAGTGGGCGAGTCCTTTTGGTCAGAAACCAAAGATATACAAACAAGCATTGTGTATTTGTGTGTGTTTGTATTTTTACATTGCATTTGTGTGTATTTGTGTGTGTCTGTGTGTTTGTTTTTGTGTATGTCTCTGTGTCTATGTCTGTGTGTGTGTGATGAAGTTGAAGCATATCTGACAGTTGCAAAGAAAGAAACAGTAAGCTATGTCTGACGCCATTTTACATCCATGTGTGACTGGTGGGTCAAATTGACCCAAACACTATCTATGTGATATAAACATGTAGGGGGGGTTCGCAAATACATTAAACAATTTTCAAATTATACGTTGACTACACTAACGATGGCAAGCAGAAGAAATTTCATACTTAAAAAATACTTTTAGTTGTAGTTTCTAGACCTTGAAAATCTGACACGGGTCAGTTTGACCCGAACAACAACAGGAGGGTTAATGCGCCCTAGCAGCATGTTTCCATGAGGACGTTTGTTGTCATGAAGCACTAGAGTGTAGTTTAATATAGTTTTACAAAGCCTACCATCATTAAACTTCACGTTTCTCTGTCCTGTTTTTCTCCACTGCCTGTGACTCTTAGCATGTGTGTGTGCGGGGGAGGGGAAGGGCAGTGCAGTGAGAGTGCACTGCTCTCTGTGAGGGGAGAGGGAAGAGCAGCACGGAGCTGCTGCTCAGAAAGGGGAGGGGAGAGAGCAGAATCTCCGCACGGTACAAGTTTCTTGTTGCCGCTTGCGGCAAAGCAGAATTTTAATATTGGCAACATTTTGGCCGATGCCAATATAGCGACCAGACACCGATGTATTGGGCGGGCTCTAACAAGTACATTGGTGGTGCACGGTGGTGTCCACACTTGCCGTTTTTCATTGTATGCACAAAGTCTGGCTCCTGGTGCAGATGTTTTTCCTAAATGTATTTTGGGCATTTCTTTTCTTAACTTGTGGTGACCCCCGGCCATTTTACTGTTTCAGGGTGAATTTGTCATGCAGTGATGAGAGTGACATCTCTGTATGTCTCCATATTTCCTTGCAAAAGTAGACAGGCTGATCCCCCTGATCCATCCGGTCCATATACCAGGGATATGCAGATAATGTCATGACTGGTTGTGTAAATGCAAACTGCTGCTAAGTTCTCTGCTTTCAGCATTCAACTGTTAGCAAAAACCAAAGGACAATGTAGAAAATGTAACTTTGACTGTTTAACAGCAGATGTGCAGCAACATGTGTGCTCTGCTAGCACTAATGGACTTCTCACAGTACGGTTGCTTTTTTCATTTGCTGTGAGTAGCTGGCTGATACAAGGCATGTGTCTCTTCAAGGTATTGGCTGATAAACATGGTAATGCTCTCTGGCTCAATGAGAGGGAGTGCTCCATCCAGAGGAGAAACCAAAAAGTGGTGGAAGAGGCTCCAAGGTAGGCAAGAAAATAGAAAGGGAAATAATAACAATAACAACAGTATAATAAGAGTAATGAACAAAATAAAAATAGTCTCATTCATACATTTACTTGAATATCATTCAATATCAGCAGTTTCTGGGCAATGACTAGGGCAAATTTATGACAAAGGGGTTATTGGAAGAAAAACATCTCACCGTCTAACCTACAAACATCTCAGATTTCAAGAGCATGGTCACATCAGTATTGGAAATATCGGACTATCTATCATTCAATGTGGGCATTGTTCTTTTTTTGTATTTCGATTGCCTTACCAACACATATATCTTATTTTTCTTACATTTTATTCTGGTAAATAACACAACAATAATAGATTGATTTTGGTTGGTTTAGTTGATTCTTCTTGGTTTAGGGTTTATTGAAAGTAATTGTTAAAACCATTTAGACAGAAAAGTTCCATCTGTCACTGCACTAAAAAGACAAGGAAATAAATACACTAAAAAAAATCACCTAATAATAATAATAATAATAATAATAATAATAATAATAATAATAATAATACATTTAGACAGTTGGTTAAGAAGATAGATTTTGAAACTGTTCTATTAGAAATGTTTAGTTTTGGACTGTAGGAATCCAGATTGTTGATATCTGGTTTGGTGTGTTAATGGCTCAAAATGTTGGAAGATTTATTGTCTTCAATCTAATCCAAACTCAATGATGAATCTTTGCGTACAGTAAAACTTTTTTTTTTTTTTTTTTTATAAAAGAGTTTTACTCCCACCACTGTCACAAGCCTGATTTTATGACTTGTGCCATTTGCAGTACCTTTCTGGACCCAGCCACACGGAAGTGTATGGGTGATCAAGCGGTGCAGCTGGCCAAAGCCGTGCAGTACTCTTCTGCTGGCACGGTGGAGTTCCTGGTGGACTCGCAGAAAAACTTCTATTTCCTGGAGATGAACACACGTCTGCAGGTCTGCTTGTTGTCTACTTGTCTTTTGATTTTGGATTGTTCAGGTTCAGATCATGTAGATTTTAGGCTTACAGTACCCACTCATTAAGAGGCATCATTTCAGAAGGTATTTGGATTCATGTACAAACCCCAGTTTCAGTGGAGTTCCCGCTATTGATCCTTCGATTGTGACACAAAACTAAATTGTTCTGAGAAGGCACTGTTGTCGGCTACCTGACCCTATTCCTGCATTAACAACACCCAGAAAAGACATGAAGAGCTTTCTGGTGACTTTTCTCAGTTGTGTTAATTTAAATTTGAAATTTGTTCTGCATTCTGACATCATAAGACATTCCCACACCACAAATCAACAACTAATATTTTATTGATAAACTCATGAGCTGCAATTAGTTTTGTATCTACAGGTATGAACTCAGTTCAACTCATATAGCACCAGTGACAGCATAATTATCTCAAGGCACCTTACATCCTAATTTAAAAAAAGGGGACAGAAACAGAGAGCTACAACAAGCATCTGGCATCCAACCACAACTGCAGACATGAGGTGGAAAGCACTGATCATAAACTGCTGCAAGGTGGCATCCGATCACAAGCAGTGCCTTAACCACATGTGCCATCAGTTCATATGTATGGAGCACAAAATTCATAGACTTGAAAACAAAGGGGACTATACTTGAAAATGAGATGCCACAGACAGGCCTTTAAAAGAGAACAACCAAAAAACATTTTGGGTCACCGGATGAGCGGATCACTGCCAAGATTCATTCTCATCTATATACTTCCTGTCATCCACCATGCAGACAGGCGTTCAAAAAATAGTGTTGATTTAAAGTTGAAATGTGTTTTGTCTTCTGACATTCCCACAACACAAATCAAAAACTAATATTTTATTGATAAACTCATAAGTTGCAAATAGTTTTGTATGAGTATGAACTCAGTTCAATTCATATAGCACCAGTTACAGCATAATTATCTCAAGGCACTTTCCATCCTAATTTAAAAAAGGGGGACAGGAACAGAGAACTACAACAAGCATCTGGCATCCAACCACAACTGCAGACATGAGGTAGAAAGCACTGATCATAAACTGCTGCAACCAGAGATCTTATAGGAAGGTACAGTGAGCCGAGAGAACATGGAGGACAGAAGGTAAATGATGTGAATTGATAACTCATGAATGAAGAGTGGCAAAGGGCTCAGTACATTAGGGGCCTCCCAGCACTGTAAACCTCTCCCAGCATAATGAACAAAACTAAATTGTCCTGGGTGGCCCGAGTCAGTGTGGGATTTCATGCCTACCATTCGATTGTTGGAGTTTCTAAGAATCTCAAACAATCCACAAGTCTGAGAATCAAATCTTCTACTTGGATAATTTAATACTTGCAGCTATTAAAATTTGAAGGGGCATGGTTTTAAAGATTTTTGTTAGTTTGGAAAAGAAAAATTAAATCCTGTTCTTAAAGTCAGAAATAAGATGGAAGTCTTGCAGTCCAATGAAGAAGCAACAAATTCATGAACCCATTTTTCAGTGTCATTCTAAGTGACACTGTTTCTAATTTTCGTAATAGTACATAGACAAAGGAAGAATTTCTGCAAACCTGCTTGATGTGGGAGTCAAAGTTCTGGTCAAGTTTAACTCCTGGTGCCCTCAGAGGGGTACTGGAGGTTAAAGAAATATGGTCCAGCCTGAATATGTGTGCTGATAGTTGCTGTCCCTTACAGTTGATCTGAATTTAGGAGCATAAAATTACAACTCATCCTGACTTTAGTCTTGAAGACAAACTCTGAGCAAGATGAGGTGTCATGGATAGAATTGCCTGACAAATACCTAACAGTGGTTGCGTTTTAGGAAAATGGGACTCTTAATAACTCAAGTTTGGAGTGGAGAATCATAATTAACATGACCAAAGTTGAATATATCTCATGAATATGATCAAAGCCGGATCAGTGCTGTTACTGTAACCCCAGTGGCATGCAGTGTATTCTGATCGATGTTACAGAATGTAGGACATGAACATAAAACATTCCTTTATCTGGGGCCACATTGAGATCATTTGTGAAACTGACCAGAGCTGTCTGTGTTGTGATGATTTTTAATCGATTGCTTAAAAAAATGCAAATGCATGCAAAATGTCATATAACTGAATTACAACAACTCTTTGGGGGATTCTTTAAACACAAGGAAGTTTTGATATCTGCCTGTAGCTGACAAAAAAGTCTGGAGTTGGCTTTTTCGGAAGTTTTATAGACAGCATCTTGTTAGTTGAATTGATTTGATCTCGATGTGGCAATCAGACCAAAAAACAACACTATTTATTCGTGGTTTTTTTTCAGAACCAAATGTTTGTTATTGATTTTTGGATCGAGCAACAGTTGTTGGTAGCTCAGTAACAGCTTTGCAACAAATGAGGGAAATGATTGAAGTATCATCCCCTGCAGCTGCAGGGGATGATACTTCAATCATTTCCTAATAGTTATAATTTTGTCACTGAAAATGTTTATGATGTAACTGCTGCTGAGAGTTAAGGTGACACAATAGTGTACAGAGCTTTCACTCTTTGTCGGCCTGACAAAGTGCTCGTGCTCAAAAGAAGCCTTGTTAGCCCATGGAAACAGATTTCTTCCCCATCTGATGTGTGATGACAGGTGGAACATCCAATCACAGAGTGCATTACTGGCTTGGATCTTGTGGAACAGATGATCAGGGTTGCTAAAGGCTACAAACTGCAGCACAAACAGAAAGACATCCCAATAAATGGCTGGGCCATTGAGAGCCGGGTCTATGCAGAGGTATGTACAGTATATGTGTATGTTTTATGTGAGTGTTCATTAAAATGATTCTCACCTACTTTTCAAACAAAAACACGTGTACTGCATTTTATGGTCAAAAAGATTCTGCTTCAAATGAGTGCATAGTGATTAGTGTTTCCTCTTGCAATAGTCTGTAAACAGTATTCATATTTAAATCACAAAAATGCTAAAAACAAATGACATAGTTTGCTCCTACAATGAATTTGACCAAGTTGTTCTAACCCCTAACTCATTGCCTCAATACCTGATTTCGTTTCAGTTTACAGCCTAAAATACATTTCCAAGAGTGAATTTTTACTGGCAGAATATTCACTCTTTTTCAAGTACAAAGCAGCTTGATGAAGATTCTTTTTGCTTGAATTAATTTTATTTATCTGTTGCTGTTTGTCTTTTAGGATCCGTACAAGTCTTTTGGTCTTCCTTCCATTGGACGACTATCTCAATATCAAGAGCCACTCAACCTCAGCAAAGTGATGGGCAATACGTTTATGTTTGTTTATGAACATCTGAAAGACTTGTCTAGATTTGTTTGTGTCAAATAGTTTTAATCTGTGTGTGTAATTTATGAACCACAGAAAGTTGCGCTTTTGGCCACTCATGTTTAAAGTGAAGTCTGTCTCTCATGAAAGAATTGGCTGTCTATTTTCCAGGTATCGGAGCATTTAGGAGCATACATAAATTACAAACAAAACTGCAGCATCTCAAGCATCATTAACTATCAGCTGAAAAATGTACATTTGGAAATCTATTGCCCAACTTCAAGCCCAAATTATTTGACTCCATTAACACACAGCCTTTCATGCTGCATTGTCTGAGACGATTACAGCATATGAATCCATGTCAGTAAAACTCCCAGAATATAGTGATCTGTGCTTAGGGGAAGAAGCAGCTTAGCCTCCACAGTCCATCAGTGTGACCTGTCCTGAAATGAATCCACTTGTACATATTTTCAAAGGCCAAACATAGATGTGACAGATGAAAAGAAAGACATTCGACACATCAAATGAAAACGTTCATGTAGCTCAAGTAATGTAGCATTGCAAATGGCAATTGACAATGATGCTAGTTCATTTTAATCACATAACGAGATTATGACAAGTTCATATTAGATTTGAAACTTTAAAAAAATTTAAAAAAGTAAGACAAGGCTGTAAAACGCTTCTGTCTGTATTGTAAATTTTGCAACCACAAAATGTTGGCTAAAATGTATCATGGAAACAGCAGTCAACAAGTGTCAGCAAATCATCAAGGTTGGGGCTTCTAACGCACAGCTTCACTGCGTGGCAGAAAGTTTTGTTGGTATTAGCATGTTCTTGCTTGTCTTCTTCAGGTTCGTGTAGACAGTGGCATACAGGAGGGTAGTGACATCAGCATCTACTATGACCCCATGATTTCTAAGGTTCGTCTTCTATGACAGACAGATAGGTGTTGTTCAAGTGCAACAATGCGATTTCCGAAAAATACCTTCAGGTTTTTGTTGGTAGTTGGTGACCTATGGAACGACACGGGCAGAGGCCCTTGCCAGGATGGAGGATGCTTTGGATAACTATGTGATCAGAGGTCAATACCACAACTTAAGATTTAACAATATTGACAGTCTGTGGCAGCAGTTTGGATTGATGTATAAAAAGTGAGCTTGGTCCTCCTCTCTTTAGGTGTGACCCACAACATTCCACTTCTGAGAGAAATCATCACACACCCTCGCTTCATCTCTGGTGACATCAGCACTAACTTCCTGCCAGAGGTTTACCCTGATGGATTCAAGGGTCATAAGCTTGAGGCGGACGAACGCAGGGAGCTGCTGGCCTCAGCAGCAGCGCTCTACATCACTGCTCAGCTCCGCTCGCAGCACATCTTGAGAAATCAAAGGTTGGAAAAACTCTCAGTACAGTGAATTTCTGAAAATTAGCCACAAATCAAATTGACACAAATTTTCAATGATGAACACTTGAAATGAAAAAAGCGCTTGTGAATCACAAGGTCAAAAGGTCATAGACAACATAAACTGTGTTTTGGAGTATCATTTGCACATCCTATTTTTTTTAAACCACTAACCAAACTGAAAAATCTTTGGCACTCAAAAAGTATATTACAATAATTGAAACAAAATTGAAATTGCATTCCAAAATAAAGCCACGTTTGGTTTTAAACCTTGTTAACATTTTTTTGTCTTTACTTGTATTTGTAGAACCTATTATTTCAGCTTTTAAAACAAGTTTCAAAAGGTTCTGAGAAGCAATGCCAATACTAATTATTAGATTGTGTGATCAATGTGCAGGCACTATTTATACTTTACATATATTTCATTGTTAGTTCAAACAAATATTCACGCAGCTGTACTCTGAGGGAAGTCTGGGCATTTCTCCTGAGACTGCTGCTCTCGAAACCCGCCTCTGAATAAGTGAAAGAAAATGGATAGATGGATGGATATCACTTTCAATAAATATTAGACTCAGACCAAGAGAGAGCAGTAAACAAATTTTCCCTCGTCATGATTCAAAACTAACAAATGTTGCTGTCATTCTCAAGAAGGAATTTTTCAATGTCACAAAGAAAATGCAAAGTAAATGCTAACCAAGCCAGCTTTATGCGTTCAACAAAGAGTGTAATATTTTATCACAATAGAATATTTTATCCCTCGCCTGACTACAGTCCGGTTCAACTGTTTTACAGGGTGTCTATTCCTCAAGTACAGCGTAGCCACTGGGAGCTATGTGTGGAGCTGGGAGATCGACTCCATTTTCTTGAGATTACCAAATCAAGAAATATTTATACTGTGAGTAATCAAAGTGTTTTGTTAAATACCAGGTCTTCCTTCAATTAAAAAAAAAAATTGAAGCTGTGTAATCAACTTTGAGATGGTAAATGACATCCGAACCTCACATTTCAGGGATTATTAATACTAAAAAAAAGCCTTTGTAAAGGTTTTTTTTAAAAAAAATCTGATCCTACTTATTTTCGTGCTGTAATGTAAAGAATCTGCCGCGTTTTCACTTTCTCTGTTCCCTATGGATTGAACTGGCTGGCTGCTAAAAGTATATGATAAACTTGAAGACGTCTCTATAAACCCTTTTTTAGCAGTCACAAAGTCAGAAAGGGTTAAGACAAGGAATAGCAGGTGCCAGCCCCTTTCACACAGACCATTCTGTCTCAGGGCTTTCGCCTGCTTTTTTGCATCCCAGCTTCTGTGTGAATGGCACAAAGGGTGTCATCCTTGTTTTCATGGCTCTCTGGAGGTAGTTGCAGAGGCCTGAAAAGGCCAGTCAGCTTTCTGTGGGGAATTCAGGATTCAACTGAAATAACTCAAACTACATTCATGTGCATTCACTATTTTTTTTGAGTTGAGTCATCATGCAGATGTTGGCAACATGAAATACAGCTGAATAAAAAAAAAAACAAACACATTTTTATTTTATGATTTTCTCAAGTTATTCAGTTTGGAAAATCACAACAAGTAATTTGCAATGATGGGGAAACCTTACTCCTGTTTGTGTAAGGCTTTAATGGCAGCTGTTGTGGCTTGTAAATGATAAATTACTGCACGAATACTGGTGGAATGTTGATACAAAATTAAAAATGTATACATTGAAGTACAGTTTTATTGCTAGAAAGTTAGCTGATCTTTGTTCCCACAAATATAATAATTATAACGTTCTAAGGTATTTTTCTCAAAACCAGAATAATCCCTTTTGAACCTTGTGGTGTCTTAGTGATGTTAAACCATCACTTCATGACGCGGAAGTCGATTGTGCTCATCCCTGTAGGTGGAGATTGATGAAGAAAAGATGGAAGTCAGTGGCCAGTGGAACCTGGCCTCCTCTTTGCTACCAGTCACCATAAACGGCTCGAACAGAATGCTTCAGGTAACACTCACCGCTTTAGACTGCTCAAAACGTTTTTCTGCGAAGTATGAAAAATCCTGCTAAACTACAAATAAGAAAATTCAGTGCCTACAAAATATCAGTTGTGGTGCAAATAATATGTGATGTTTTCCTTTAGTGTTTGTCCAGAGATGCAACTGGAGTGATTGTCCTGCAGTACCTCGGCACTGTGGTAAGATTAGGTGTTTTTGTGCCATGGGTCAACTTTCCTTCAATGTGTGTTTCAGTCCACAGGATTGTGTCAGCATAGACCCAAGACTGAGTTTTGATCATTTTCTCACAGGAAATATAACATGTTTTTTCTAATGATGGGAGGAATTTGACCAGCGGTTTGTCAGGATTATGTGCCTTGAAGAATTTTACCTTAAAATAATTTGAGGTAAAATTCTTTTCACAAGTCTTTCCTTTTTTTTTTCAGTTTAAGATTCGTGTTCTATCCAAGTTGGCTTCAAAGCTAACAGTCTATATGCCAGAGAAGGTTCCAGAAGATACTAGCAGTATCCTGCGGTCACCTATGCCGGGAACAGTGGTGGCTGTGTCTGTCAAGCCTGGAGATGCGGTAACTCAAAGCAACATGTGCAACTTGTTTGAATTAATGAGACACTCCTCATGTTTGGTTGTGGTTGCAGGTTGCCGAGGGACAGGAAATTTGTGTTATTGAAGCCATGAAAATGCAGAACAGTTTGACTGCTGCTAAACAAGCAAAGGTATCAAAACAAGGATAACCACTGTTACTAGTAAGTTATGGTCTCTTGTGCACAGGCAGAAATGTGTGTGTTTGCATGTGTTCTGCCCCCCCAGGTGAAGAGTGTCCACTGTAAGCCCGGGGAGACAGTGGGAGAAGGAGACCTTCTTGTAGAGCTGGAATAAAGACCTCTGTGACCCTGCTCAGATCGGAGCTCTTCCTGCAG
Organism: Malacoctenus triangulatus; assembly: GCA_032274725.1. NCBI lineage: Eukaryota > Metazoa > Chordata > Actinopteri > Blenniiformes > Labrisomidae > Malacoctenus > Malacoctenus triangulatus. Next base: position 10,490 of record JAUESE010073029.1, read on the forward strand.
GAAAAAGTTCCACACTGAGCACATTGTCCTTGATGGTGACCATCCTCACAATGATCTATCTTCGAGGAACCAAACGTTTGGTAAATGAAAAAATGTCCTGTTTGAAACGGGAGGATACACTCTGAAAAAACCACCCACTATTTTTCTGTCTGGACAGTGAAGAGAAAATGCTGATGTCTTGACTCGATGTCCTCCTCATGCTATTGTGTTTAAGTTGTTGAGATGAGTTTCTTTTTTCAGTTTTTTTTTGATAGCTAAATATAACATCAGGCAACACCTCTACTTGGTCATCGGTCTGCATGGACATGTCCATTTTTTAATTTTTTTCACAATATCGCGACCATATTTTATTTCTGCTGTTCCTCCCCTTATGTCCTGTTTTGTTTTATCAGCTAATGCACCGCCTACAGATGTTTGGGAATCACTGCTATCTTAGAGAAAACTTTTGGAATTTGGATGTGATTTCATGTAAGTGTGGACTCGTCTGAGCTGAACTACATTGGGACTCTGTGTTGTCATGAAATTGTCCTTTCTGTTTCTGTAATTAAGGAGCCGTCTGACATGTTTTTGCTGTTCTTCTCTATTGAGTCTACTTGTACAAAGTAGTGGTTCCCCCACATTCCTAACAAAAGTTTTCAGACCTTTTCGTTTTCATAGGCTAAATTCCCTGTCACAAACTGTCTGCCTATCAATGTGATGAAATGGAAAGACTGTGCCTTTAGCTGACAGAGTTTTCACACCACAGTCTTTGTTTAACTCTGGAAGGAATGTTTGATTCACCGTCATGTTTGAGTGGCACAAATTTAAAGATGGAAAGCAATTGAAGTTCAGATGAAATAGTCACATAAGTGACTCATAACAAAGCATTAGTTTTATTTTTATATCAAGACTAATCCCCTGTGTGGCTACATCAGTCACAAGAAATATACATTTGTTGTGGATTTTTCAAAGAAAATGATTTTGGGTCTATGTCAGAATGTGCACAACACCTGGTTATTTGTTGCACGGAACCATAAAGTGCTGGTAAACGATACAAGCATGGGTACAAAAGACAACTGTACTGACCCACCCTAAACATTTGATTGGTATCAATAAATGTAGTTTCTTTGCGCATCAGGCTCTGTGGTGTGGATATTGACAGTCATCTGTGTTCATAAGTGTGAAACCACTTCACGATATAAAATGTTACGATATAAAATGACACATCGACTCCAAGATGTGACTGTGAGCACAGAGAAGCATCGTTTGTGTCATGTTCCAAAACATGAAAAGAACACTTTGACATTGATGTTGCAAGAAAAAAAAATACATTCGGGACATTTTTGCTTTACTACAAATTTCCATTCGGGTCAGCGGGCAGTGCCACATGTCGTGGGACTTGTTTTCGTTTCCTGTTGCTGCACATCTCGCATCAGCCATCCATACTTATTTTTTTCATTTTTAAAGTGCAATTAGGGTGTGTGAATGAGAATTCAAAGTGGAGATGGACCAGAAGGAGGAGGCTGGAGACTCATCAGTTGAAACAGAGAGAGTTTATTGAACAAGTAACAGCGCACTGTGAGAAGGAATGTGCATACTCAGACATACACTAGCGTTCTGACCAGTGTCCCCCAAGGTTACTACTTTTATAGGTTTTCAGACAAAGACATAACAGGATGTTCCTAATTTGGGCCGAACACCAAGGGTGTTGAAGGTTTTCACATCTGTTAGCAGTAGGTTACTATCTGTTGGGAAGTAGACACGGTGGCACCAATGAAGGATGGAAGGCCTCTCGCGTAGACAATCTGCACTATCTAAGATGTATTTACGTCTGGGGACGTGTAAAAAACAAGGCTTGGGCCTTGACTACTGCAGACCAAATTGGCTGGGCTGACCTGAGCGTTTTCCCGGAGTCACAATGTGTTTGCCATTAGCTGTATTGAATAGATCAGTTGTTACACAAGTCCCCCCTTTTGATCACTAGATCACACTTTTTACCAATGAACAAACCCAATTAACCTCAATTTAACAAAATAAAATTTGGAATGTCCAATCAAAATCATTACCAGTTTACCAATTTTAGATTGTCCAATTGTCCTAAACCCCCAGGGACATTGCGAATAAAAGATAAAACAGAAGACATTTTTTAAACACATATGAAAAAAGAAAAAAAACGTTTAACACAAACTAAAATAAAAGACTCTCTCCGCTTCATAAAGAGAGAAAAGATGGACACAATGAAGACCAATTGTGAAGTCAATCAATTGTCATCAAATGTAACTCATGGCGCTATGTATCAAAAATGAGAAAAACCCAACAAATCCACACATGAGCAAGCCGTTGGCAACAGTGGAGAGGAAAAACTCCCTTGTAACAGGAAGAAACCTCCAGCAGGACCAGACTCAGAGGTGGCGGCTTACTGCCTTTGCCGGTTGGGGTGAGTAGATAGAAAGGGAGAATAGAACAGCAGCGAGAAGTTTAACCAAACATAGAAGTTTGCATTTGTTAGGGTTGTTTATCCACATGTTGCAGTTTTTCTGAGGGCAGGGAGTACTGCACATCAGATTCCTGATTGCGGCAGAGAACCTATAGAAGGGAGATAGAAAAACAGAGAACGGACTACAGGGGAGACGCATGGGGTTAAAAAAATAAACATAAACACGAAGGACAAAACAAATAATCTATCTAAGGCACACTGTGATCACTATAACAAGAGGCAGATGATGATTGCGTAGTTTTCTTCTCTTTTTGCTTTTAGTTCTAAGCACACATTTTTCTTCCATTTTTATTATTAATGCAATCAACAGTTAAATCACGGAAAAATTAAAGGAATGCAAAATCAACTTCTTATATAGACACTCTTGACTGGTATCTATCCCTTAACTCTATCAGATTTAATCCACCTCATTCAGATCCATTCATTACTCTCATCCTTATTCTTAGGACACTTCACCATCATCAGTGGAGCCTAGGTTGTGTCTTTGCCACTGCCAGTCTCTTCACTCTTATCCCAGCTTGGATCAGATGTGATCCCTCTTTCAGCGTAATCATGTGGTGCGGTGGAACCTTTCCTGCTGCTAAGCTTGTATGTGCTCGTCGCTCCTTAAACTGAGTCCATCCTCCAAGTGTCCTTTTCACCCCGTGCATGGTCTGATCATCCTGGACCTTTCCACCTAGGTGACAGAAAAACTTTTCCATAGACATAATTAATACATGATCACCAATTTCAAATGATCTGATCGATTTCTTTGGTGGTTTCAGGAGCCTCTTCAATACCTGTAAATGGTAATAATGAAACATTTCATTAAGTTTCAACACATAACACATCGTTAGTCATACAGTCATTAGTCCATAATAGGGTAGTTTTGAAGGGTGTCAAAGGTGGGACTGCCCCTGTGGACATCAGCCTCCCTATCAATACCTCATGAAGACTAAGTCCTGTGGTTGCATTTGGAGTGCTGTGAATAGCATACAACACCTCATCCATGTCATCATTATTGTTTTTTCTTTCAGTTTATCCTCAATGGTAGCATTCATTCTTTTCACCTGACCTGAGCTCTAAGCGTGATAAGAAACATACAACTATCACTTTGTTCCTAACACAGTAGCCAATGACTGCGTTAACTTAGCCACAAATATCAGTTCCTGATCACTGTTTATTCCCTTTGGAACTCCAAACCTCGGAATAATCTCCTTCACCTACTATGTCACAACTCTTTGAGCATCCTCTTCTGGTTGGAAAACTTTCAGGCCACTTAGCAAACTAACCCACAATGACCAACAAATATTTAAATCCCTGACAATTTATCTTTCAATAAGACTCTGAGACACCCGAGTTTTTCCCAGCGAAAACCATTTTGGTCGAATTACCACATTTATCCATTTTGAACGGAATACCACATTTATTCCCCTTTTCCTACATGTGTAGGTCCGTGAACCACAGTGGCCAACACATGGAGGAGAGAACGCACACAAACAGGATGACCATCAGGATGGACTCACAAGTCAGACTCCAAATCTAAAACGCAACCCATACGCACACCAATACTCGCTCTCGATCATCAGCATGGTCTTGCATTTCCACCACATTTCTAAGAGAGAACTTCTAACGGATTTGTCAGCACTGCGCACAAAAAACTGAGGCACCCCAGTGGAAGAAGAAAGTTCAGTTTTTTTGACAGGGGCATCTGCCGCCACATTTCCCCTGGAAACAGATTCAGAAGTGTGAGCAGAACATTTTATGATCGCCAATTTTGATCGTAACAAAATGGCATCCAACAAATCTAGCCAACAACATACGATGTTGAATCGGCTTTCTTGATGAAGTGACAAACCCCCTTAATTTCCACAGTTGGCCAAAGTCATGAGCAACACCAAATGCATACCTGGAATTAGTGTAAACGCATTGTCAATCGGTGTTTCTTTTCAAAGTGATAGAATGATCGCCTCATATCCCGAATGTCTTGCAGCCGCCAAATGTTGAGTGGCGGAAGTGTTTAAAAGCGTTGAAAATGTTTTAAAGGGCCCATATTGTGGAAAATCCACTTTATAATGGGATTCAAACAGTATATGTGATTATGAGCATGTGTAGAG
>JAUESE010073045.1:0-15057 GCA_032274725.1 Malacoctenus triangulatus
GTGTGTGTGTGTGTGTGTGTGTGTGTGTGTTGTTTCAGGATAGAGAAGGATGATTCTCCTCGCAATCCCTTCATGCGTGTGCACCATGACGGGACCGTGTCCAAAGAAGACACCCTGAGGGTGGTCTGCACCTGCAAGATCGACGTCCACAAGTTCCCCTTCGACACGCAGAGCTGCAGCGTCTCCATCAGTTCTGCCTCATACACTGGTGAGTGTGTGAGTGTATGTGTGTGTGCGAGTCCTGCGTGTCCACCCGTCCGTCTCTCCTCCGTCCCCAGTGAAGGAACTGCGTCTCGTCCCGGACTCCAACTCGTCCCGAGCGACTCACTTTTCCAGAGAGGTGATGCAGACGCAGAGCGAGTGGGAGTTCCTCCAGCTGACCGTCGGCGACCACAACGTCAGCTACCAGAACAAGCACTGGGACCAGGTTTTCTACACTGTAGGTGGCATCCATCCATCCATCCATCCATCCATCCATCCATCCATGCTCGGTCACACGGTGTTTTCTCTCGCCCCAGTTCACGGTGAGGAGGCGGCCGCTCCTCCACGTCATCAACTTCCTGCTCCCCATCCTCTTCTTCCTGAGCCTGGACCTCGCCTCCTTCTTCATCGCGGACCACCGGGGGGAGAAGCTGGGCTTCAAGGTCACCGTGCTGCTGGCCATCTCCGTCCTGCTGCTCATCCTCAACGACATCCTGCCCGCCATGTCCGACGAGACTCCCCTCATTGGTGCAGACCCCCCGTCAGTGTGGGCGGAGACTCGGTCCTGGCGTGACAGGAAGTGCTGACGGCGCGTTTTTCTCTCTCTCTCTCTCTCTCTCTCGCTCTCAGCGACCTACTGCATCGTGATCTTCGCTCTGATGCTGCTCAGTCTGCTGGAGACCATCCTGGTGACGTATCTGATGGAGAAGGACTCCCGTAACACGACCAGCAAGCGGGACAAACCGGGACGGGTCAAAACCGATCCGTCAGACGGAGGTGAGCGTCCCGACGAGGTCGCTACGGTTCTCGCCCGAAGGTGACTCACATCTCTATGTTCGGTCTTTTTTGTTCTCAGATGACAAACGACTCACTTTCTGTTCCTGCATCTGCAAATCATCAGGCGGGGAGAAACAACTCGAGCTGTCTGTGGCTGAAGAGGTACGACAGCACAAGTACACACAGATACAGGAGAGAGCGAGTTTTTTTGTCGAGGGTCTTTGCGTGCGATGCGATCTGTTGCTGAACGCCCCCGCCTGAGTCCGACGCGTCTGTGTGCAGGTCGACGCCGCCGGCGCCGGCTCGGAGGAGTGTCGCGTGCTGCTGTCGATCCTGGAGGAGCTGAAGGGGCTGCAGACGACGCTGAACCTGCACCTCAGCTGCAGGGTGGAGGGGGGGCGCTGCGCCCGGTGGGCCGCCAGGATCAACAGCGCCTTCTTTTGTTTCTACATCTGCACCGTCTCCCTCTTTCTCCCCCTCATCTTCCTGCAGTGGAAAACTTAAGACGGGGAGTTAAACAATGAAGAATAAAACACCAGTTCTGGATTATAAACAATCTACATTAAAGTTTGACTTGTTTTCACTGGTAAATTTGCTTTTGAATGGATGAATTCAGCTGATAAACATGCAAAAAAAAGGTGCTTTGTTGTTTGTCTTAGCAAAAAATGCATTAAGTTCGTTTTAAATGTTGCCACTGATTATTTGTAAGACACATGCATTTGTGGGATGAGCAGCAGAGCCAATTATTTTGAAGATTCAGCTGATTCTTACTCGCTCTGCTGCTGGTTTTGTGTTGATCTGAATCTGCTTGGACTGAACTCACACCGTGGTGTGTGTTCGTCGTCCCCAGTTTGACCCGCGGCTTCTGCAGAATCGTGTTAGGATCCGATTTTCTTACGCTGTAATCCTTCTCACAGAGCCGGAGTGCCGTTTCAATAAAACAATTGTTATCTAACAGCCATTATAGTCCATTTTTGTCCATGAGCCGCCCATTGATGGCTGTCGACATAAATACTTGAAAATAAAAGATCAATGAGTCGCCCTGCCCGCCTGCCCGTCCTCCCCTCCCCTCCAGGCATTAAGCAGTGATATTATCGCCACTGAGAGCTCGGTCACATTGCTAGAAAAAGCCCAGAAAGGACGAGGACACGCATTACCTCTGCCGGCTTCGGAGAAGGTGCCACGATGCTCGCTGGACTCCTCTGGGCACTTTCACTCTCAGGTAAGTCTTAATCGCAGGATTCCAGAGAGAGGATTATGAAAACTGAGAGTCTTTATGGCTATTTTGGTGACTTATCAAGGTAATATTTAAAAAGTAAGTAATGAAAGGGCTCTTTGGTGTATTTCAACTTTGTTTTACTAGATGTGAGCCAACAACCTCTTAAATTTCTGCCTGTGAAATTTGAATTTTGTGTTCCAAAAGCTTAAAAGAAAGGTAAAAATCTGATCAGATCGTCTTTAAAAATCTGATCAGATCGTCTTTAAAAATTCTTTGTTTTCATCATTAGAAGAAAGGAAAAAAAGAAACGTAACTTGAAATGACAAAACATCAAAGGGTTTCACTGAATTTGTGTTTATTTTCAGTGAAATGAAATCTTCTTTAAGCGTCAATCTCTACAGTTAAAATTCATTCGGTAAATAAAGAGCCGGGATCCTTCAGATCGATCGGCAGCCTCTTTATAATGGCTTTCCAGCGACCACAACGGCTACACACATTTGTGAGCTGTTGTTTTCGATGTTCGCCGACGAAAATTGAAAAGAAGTGGACACGAAACCACAAACGCTGACCTCATCGCTTCCAAAGTGAGTGCTGCGACTGCACCAGAAACGGCGTCTTTGAGGGAGTGTTTCTGAGTCAGTTTTGTTTGTTTGTTCGCAGTAGGCGGAGTCTACTCGGAGAAGAACTGCAGCTATCGGGACGTCGTCAATCACCTGAATTTGACCAAAACCAACGAGCTGTACACTTTGACCCGACCCGTTAAAAACTACAAAACTCCCACGCGTGTTTCCCTGGAAGTGCTACTCTACGCCATCCTCGACGTGGTATTTATCAAACTGCACGAAAGCTCTTTTTTTTTAGGTCAATAACTGCGACTTTAAAGGTACAGCTTCTCAGATCTGGGAAGTCCTCCTTCTGAGCACTAGATGGCAGTAACGAGCCATTCTAGTGTGTTGTTCTGCTTTGAGTTTTTGGTGGTTTGTGGGTTTTCTCGCACTTTCCTGCATTACTTATTCCAATGAACTGGAAGTGATCACAAATCAGTACAATAATCAATAAACTTTGCATCAGTTTCCATTACAGAGAAAAATGCATTTCAAAATAAAAGACATCTTTTAGCTCTGTTGTGTTACTTGACTCAACTTCAGTCATTGAAAACATATTTTTCTCCTTAATTTGCATCTCAAACCACAAAAACACCAAAAAGTTCAGGTTAATTGGTAAAATACTTCTCTTGAAATGAAGACACAAATCATTTGAATCTCTTATTCTGAAATGTTGACTTTCAGTTTGTCACTGCAGGTTGAGAAAGATCAGAAGTTCATTCCGTATGTTTGGACCATGATGGTAAGACTTGTTCAAAGTGCCTTTATTACTATTCTGAGTCAATGTTTTTTAGGTGATTTAAGTAAAACAAACACGAACTTAATCCCACGTCTGTATTTCCTGCTGCAGCGATGGCACAATGAATACATTTCCTGGGACCCGAATGACTTTTGTGGGATCCATAATGTTTCTCTTCCTGCTGACATGCTGTGGAAGCCAGATCTCACCATCGAAGAAATGTAGGTGTTGATGTACCTGCAGGTGCCTCAATTATTGCTCCTTTCATCGTTGGTAGTTTTCACTCGTCTCCGTTTCCACGCAGGACGGAGAGGGACAAAGCTCCGCCCAGTCCCTACCTGACCATCAACAACAAGGGGGAGGTTGAAGTCCAGGACGACCAAGTGTTGGTCAGCACCTGCAGGATGCAGATCTACCAGTTCCCCTTCGACATCCAGAGCTGCAACCTCACCTTCAAATCGATCGCGCACACCGGTGAGAAGCAGGAGATCAATCTTTGATGCTTCGCCTCTCGACACGCTGAACGCCGACGTCTGTTTCTGCCTCTTTTTTTAACAAATGAGTCTCAGGTTGTTTCTTTCTCTCCACCTCAGTGAGGGACGTTCGCCTCCAACCGAGCGATAACTCCACGGAGGCCACGGAGTGGTCCCGGGATTTGATGCGGACGCAGTACGAGTGGCTGTTCATCAACATGACGGTCACCTCCCTCAACACCAGCGATTCATTCGGACAAGACTATGTTGTTTACACCGTACGTAGTGGCAAATCATGGATATTTTACAGTCAGAGTTGATTTTAGAGTTCTTTGAGATACTTTTACCTCAACCTCTGGCTGTGCCAATCTCCTGAGCCTCAAACGTCTCTCCCCAGATCACCATGAGGAGGAAGCCGGTCCTCTACATCGTCAACTTCCTGCTGCCGGTGCTCTTCTTCCAGTGTCTGGACCTCAGCTCCTTCCTGATCTCCGACAACGGCGGCGAGAAGCTGAGCTTCAAGGTCACCGTGCTGCTGGCCGTCACCGTGCTGCAGCTCATCCTCAACGAGATCCTGCCCTCCTCCTCCAACCGGATCCCCCTCATAGGTGAAGGGTCCGCCCTGACCGTCGTCTCCATGGCAACGGCTTGCGTATTGACGGTCCTGTTTTCTCCACCCAGCGGTTTACTGCATTGGGATATTTGGGCTGATGATGCTGAGCCTCCTGGAGACCATCCTGGTGATGTTCCTGATGGAGAAAGACTCCCAGGACCCCGAGACGGAGGAAGATCAAAGCCTGAGATTTGACGGCAGCAGGAAGAGCAACTTCAACGGGTGTGAAAGAGGTGACTCGAAACGAATTGGTGCCAATGTGAGCCTGGATTGTCTGCAGCTTCTGATTGCCGTGGAGAAGATATAACAGCTTGTTTTCTTATTTCTTTCCCTTCTTGTCTTTCTCATTTACTGACTCATTTCCTTCCAGATGTGCACAGATGGACTCAGGGTGCGTGCAACAACGAAGTGTCGACCGCCGACGAAACTCCCAGCGAGCTGCCCGAGGACAAAGAGGTCAGGAGCGCGTGGTGAATTCTGATGCTGACTGAATGAGCCGGTAAAGTCGCGTCCTAACCGTGGGCCTCCAAAACCTCCATCCGCAGGGCAGCGACCTGAGGGGGCAGCGCTTGGCCTTGGAGAAGCTCTCCGGCGAGCTGAAGGAGATGCAGAGGACTTTCACCTCGCTCATCAACAGCAAGAAGGAGGAGGAGAAGCCCGGCTACTGGACCCGAGTGGCCAAAAGAGTCAACAGGGTGTTCTTGATTTTCTACGTCTCGTTGGTCGCTCTGTTTCTCGTGATTCTGTTCACCAGGTGGAACAACGAGTAACATGATTGGACACATATTCACCAACTGTGAACTGTGGCACCTTTAAATGATTTTGTCTCTGTTTACATGAGGAAGTGATGCATATTTAGCACCTGAGAGGACGTTACTTTGACGTCCAGAGTTCTTGAACGCGTCACATATTCAAATGCTCTTCAAATGTTATTCTTTTGTTGCACGTCAATGTCAGATATTTCACTTAGCTTGTGTCTTTGTCACGTGTTTGCAGGTTCACTTCAGTCCGGTCACAACATTGTCGAGTCAATAAACTGTACGGTCAAATTAAAATATCTGCTCTCTTTTTTAGCAGGAAGCCCTTCAAATAGAGGTTTCAACCTTAATCTGACAAAACATTACAGCGAAGCCAAACTCGACTGGAAACAAAGGCTCAGCAATACACCAAAGCCGGATCTTTCAAAATAAAAGCATCGGACAGGTCTGCGCTAGGTTCCTGTCTTTGTTTTCCTGAGCAGGCAAAGCCTCGGAGACCCCTGTGAGCGACAGTGTCCATTGTGAGGCCTGGGTACACAAATACTTCGAGCAGTCCGGGAGATGGATGGATGGTTGTCAGCACCTCGTATTGTTTGTATCTGGACAGTTTTTGCAGAAACTATTAGCGCCTGTATCGATCCAGCGCGTATCAAATTTGCAGCGCAGCGCCACTGATGGGTCATTACGAGGCCTCCGTCCCATCCAGCTCCCTCAGAGCTGCTCTGACTTAATGGTGTTTGTTACAATGAGATCTGCTGCAACATGACAATCTGTGCCTTTTAAAAGCTTTATTCAGCCACATTGTGGTTCCTGCTGAAACGATGAGAAACAAATCTGCCACACATCTAGATGTTAAAAAACCCACACAAAACAATAAGGAAACATGGAATAACATTGTTATTGTTTTTTTCTTTTTATTATTGATATACAGTAAGTATTTTAATTTAATACTTTCTTTACTCTAATATATATTTAAAAAAAAAATTAAATTTAAATTGTATTGCATTTCAGTAGTATAAATCTTGTTTTGTATTTAAAAAAATATATTTAGATGTTTTGTAGAATAGTAAAAATTAGAAACAATCGTAAGAATATAGATTTTTCATTATATATTGCAAAGTAATGACAACACCGGGTTATAAATAAACTTCTTGTGTGAGTTTAATCATTCAACCAGCTTTTGTGATTTGACTTTTTAGTAGTTTCTTGCTGGATTATGTTAGAACTTCTCTCACTCTATAAAAGCAGTTTAGGGACTTGAATGCCGTTTGAACGGTTGATTAAATGCTCTTTTTTTGTTTCAAAATAAACAAACCCCTCGTTTTCCCGATGAATAAAACAACATCAACCTCGACTGGAAACGGAGCATTTCCGGCTAAAGTGCTTTCTGAGGCTTTTTCTGAAGTTCATGTGGAGTCACAGCTCAGTGGGATGAGTGATACAGCAGATTATTATGGCTGATTTGCGGTTTGGATGCAAATTAGACCCCCTCACAGGCAGCTGAGTGGCTGTAGAGGGGCGTAGGGCAGAGGGCGTGTTTCCTGTCAGTAGCAGCTTTATCTTCATTTCAGATCTATCTCCGACTTATTCGTCTTCTGGAGAAGGTGGGTGTAATTCCAGGAGACATGTCTGGACAGTGCGGACGGGGACACTCGGCGTGTTTGGCAGTGACGAGGTTTGCAGGTTTTTTCCTCGTGATCCTCCTCACAGGTAATGTGACACTTTTCCTGACCTATAGATGACCGATATCTCCTCATCTTGATGCTCGTCCAGTTTTAACCAAGACATTCAAGTTATGATGGCGTTGAGCAAAGGAGGTCCCACGTTTGACCCCACTTCTGTGCAGAGTTTGCATGTTCCTCCTGTGTGTGTTGAGATTTTGACTTCTTGGCCCCGAAGAATCATACAGATAAGGTTTCATTTGTGACTCTAAATTGTGACTGTGTGTCTCGTTCTGTGCGTAAACTGCTGGTGCTGGATGTGAGGTTCATTCCCTGCGTCCTGCCACCAAAAGTTGTAAAAGCGGCACAGAAAACAGATACATGGAAGACTGTTACAGTTAGAAAGGATGCACACATGTGAGCGTATGAAGATTAAAAAGATAAACTTGTCTCCTCAGGTGGAAATACTTCCAGTTTTGAGCGATTTTTGACAGCTGATCCAAACGCCTTCAATCAGAGCTCTGCAGAAGTACCAGGTACAAAAATAACACTACAAAAAGCAGGAAATATGAAAATGTGAAATGAATATCTACATTTTTCTACATCAGGAGGAAATGACTCCAGTTTAGAGACCAACGAAGACTCGCAGATGTTCAACCAGAGTGTCGATGAAGTCACAGGTACCAAAATACTTCATAAAAGCCTGAGAGAGTCAGGAGTGTTTGTGACGATCCCAGAATGAGCCGCATTTCTTGGTGGTCAGGAGGAAACGTGTCCAGTTCAGAGCCACCGATGGTTCACCACAACTCTTCAACGACCAACCAGAGCGCCAATGAAACCACAGGTACGGAAACAAAACGAGGTCATAAAAGGTAGCAAGAATTTTCGTCTGATTTCTTTCCTCTAATTTGAAGTTCAGTCAGTGAAGAGAAATTGTGTCCACTTTCCCATCAGGTGAAACTTCGCTGGAAGAGTTTCCAAATGAGTTCCTAAGGAAGTACTATGAGAGCTTCAATGAAAAGCCAGGTACAAAATGCACCAACAAGCTAAAGAAATCGCTTTGGGAACATTTCGCCGTTTTTACGACTCTTCCTAGAGGCGCGTTTGTCTCGATGTTTTTGCAGAGCCGGAGGAGGAAGTTTGTTCCTACCAGGACGTTTTAGACTACCTAAACTTAACCAAACACAAGGACCTGTTCACCATGAGCCGCCCCGTGAAAAACTATCGCTCTGTGACGTATGTGTACCTGGAAATGGCTCTCGCCGCCATTCTGGATGTGGTCAGTCGTTTAAGATTGTGTCGGATGTTTTTAAAGCATTTAGGAAGAAGGTCATAACCTCAGGGCAGATTGATGGCTTTACATTGCAGCTGTTTGAGGTTTGTTGTTTTAATCATAACTTAAAATAAAGGATTTCCCACATGTTGCGTTTGTTTATTTCCAGAGGGAGATGGACCAGACTTTGACTTCCCATATTTGGATTTATATGGTGAGTTTAAATTAATCAGCGTCTCACGTCTCACGTCTCACGTCCTGCTGCCTCCCTCACATGTTAACATCCCTCACCCGTCTCTGGTCCTTCCCCCGCAGTCTTGGGACAACAAGCACATTCGCTGGGATCCAGAGGATTTTTGTGGACTTAACTATTCCATCATTCCCACGAAAGCCTTGTGGAAGCCGGATATCTTGATCAAGGAGATGTAAGTCTTAATGGGACACATGAGACTGACGCAGTGACCACGGCATTCCTCTTTAATGATGCTGAACTCCAGAGTTGTAGCTCCCGTTGACCCTCGCAGTGTCTCTGTCGTCAAACAGGATCGAGAAGGACAAAGCTCCTCCGAGTCCTTACCTCACAATACACCATTTTGGTGAAGTGGAATACGAGGCTGACCAGGTGGTAACCAGCACCTGCAAGATTCATGTCTTCAAGTTTCCCTTCGACGTCCAGAAGTGCAACATCTCCTTCCAATCTATCGCGTACACCGGTGGGCTGCTTCTTCTCTCCGGACATCTTTTCTGTCTTCCTCACGTTAAATTTTCCCTTATTGACCCGAATTTCCACCACAGATGACCAAATGATCTTTCATGTCGGCATGAACAGCACGATGGTCAACTGGTGGTCTCACAAGGAAATTGAGACGCAGTACGAGTGGCTCTTGCTCAAAATGGAAGTCAGCAACAAGACTGTAAACTTCAGCATGGGGTACAACAAGACCCCCACCGTTTACACCGTAAGTTACAAGTTCCTTTATTTTTCTGGTTTGGTGTTTTCCCATTTTGTCATCTTGCATTTGAAGTGTGTCTGTAGCAGAGTGTGTTGTTTTTGTGAGGTCTTTTTCGATTCTCTCCAAGCTTCTTGTTTCCTCTCTCGTGTTTGCTTTCCCCCCGATAATTTAATGGTTACTTGGTTTTTCTTTTCATGATTATTTCACAGGATTTTGTGAACCCTCTCTTGAATCGTGTTTTTTGGGTTATTAATTTTCTTGTTTGTTTTGATCCTCTAATGGGCTTTAATGGGTTTGTGTTTCTCTTACTTATTGTTTTGTGTATTTTGTATGTGTTTTGTCTGCATTGGCAGTTGTTTTCTCCATTTTGGATCAAACACATGCAGACCTGCAGTGAAACAAACGCAGCGTTCAATACTGAGTATAAACTGCATAGAAGCAGCTGAAGTAAAACGATCGGCCTGATTGCGATCTGACCTTCCTTGTTCTTTTCTCAGATCCACATGAAGAGGAGGGCCGTCCTCTACATCGCCAACTTCGTGCTGCCCGTCCTCTTCCTCCTCTGCCTGGACTTGGCCTCCTTCCTCATCTCGGACACCAGCGGCGAGAAGCTGAGCTTCAAGGTGACCGTGATGCTGGCCGTCACTCTGATGCAGCTCATCCTCAAAGACATCCTGCCGTGCTCCTCGGACAGGATCCCACTCATAGGTACAGAAACACCTGCCGGTAGCCAATAACGACACTCGGTTTGCGGCTCGTTCCCTCCATTAACGACGCCCGTCGCTCCTCTCAGCCGTCTTCTGCATCGGGATCTTCTCTCTGATGATGGTGAGCCTCCTGGAGACCATCCTGATCATGTATGTGATGGAGAAAGACTCTCTGTCTGAAGACTACGACACTCGAAATGTGAAGGAGCACAAACCAGGAAAAGTCAGTTTATGTAACTGCTGCAGAGGTCAGAGGCTCCACCATGTGTCTCTTCCATTCATCCGTCTTTACCATTGAATTTTATTGGCATATTGTAGTGAAAAATGACATGTTTGTTTGTTTTGTCCTTTCAGTAAAGAAGACATACAGTCACTGTGCATCGATCAATGACTTATCGACTGATCAAATATCTTCTGTGGCCAAAGAGGTTTGAGCTGCTTCACATTTTAAAGTGTTGATTCGTCCAAACTATAACAACTTTTGGGGGGGAGTGTTTTCCCGACTTTCAGCAGGATAAATCCAAAAGTCCTCGATGGATCTTGATGAAATTTGCCGGATGGTGAGGGGTGGTTCGAGGAACAAGGGATTAAATTGAGGCGGTGATCCGTTGATCCTCATGCCTTTGTCTCTTTCCAGGGAAGCAACAGCCAGCTGGCCGAGGTGTCGCTCGCCCTGGAGAAAGTCTCCAGCGAGCTGGGGCAGATCGAGCGAACGATGAGCGCGCTCAGCAGCAGGAACGACGAGGAGAAAGTCGGTCGCTGGGCCAGAATGGCCAGAACCATCAACAGGGTCTTCATCACGTTTTATGTCTTGGCGGTGACGGTGTTTTTGATCGTCATCTTCACATTGTGGTTCATCCCAGACGATCAGGAGTGAAACCAATGAAGAGAACCCCCCCCCCCCCCCACCACATATATATGTCATTAAACTCTCTGTGCCTGATAATAAACTTGAGCTGATGTCCTATAAGACTTTTCATTACGTAGTCTATTCACCAGTGTATCACCAAGCTCTTTCCAAAGCTCAGTCAATCGATGGGTTCCTCTGTATCAATATAATGTCATGCACTCAGTGAAGTTCAGTACTCTTGTAAGGCAACTGAATGAACAATAAAGTCTGTCTGAAGCAAAATAAGTTGAACTTGTTGAACTTAATCTCGAGGTGGTTTTCCATCACTTCCTCCAAGGAGGTGAAGTTGACATTAGTGTTTATTTGTCTGTTTGTTCAAAGATCAACTCGAAAAGTCTTCAATGGATGAGGATGAAAATGATAAAAGGAAAACTCGGTTGAATTTTAGTGTCGATCACGTCTGAAGATGTTGTTTCTGTGGCCTGTTTTAGGCGGTGTGGCCCTTTAAGAGACGGAGGTGAGGAATAGACTTCTTGGGGAGGTATGCGCTCTACCGAGTGGCTTTCCAATGTTTTGCGTCATGGCCTCAAAAAAGGACGTTTGAAAACAGTCGAATCTTATAACTCTTGGAGGCTTTAGATACCCAACTGGCACCAAAACTTCTCGTTTTCCTCCTAAATTCTCATCTTCATGTGATTTTTCTGACAGGAGTTGAAGCATTGTTGAAGGTGTGTTGAGAGCAGCACCGTCCACTGACCTCACAAGCAACATGAAGAGCATCTCCAGCTGCTAACTTGTTGCTGTCTCCTGCAGTTGTGACCCAGTTCGAGGACGGATGTGAGCCAAACATCACAAGTGTAATTGCAAACCCCATCTGCCCACAGACGAGAGTGTTTCCCGGTAAATGGCCGGTAAATTGGCTTTAATTCAGATCCACGTTGAAAAAAAACCTCTGCGGTTGGATGAGCTGAACTCCTCCCCCGCCTCAGAGCGGTGCGGGGGGGGGGGGGGGGGGGGGGACGCAGCTGCAGACCGAGGACAGACTGATGCTCCAAATACGACCAGGATGCTCCCCGGTTTCTTCTTTATTCTGCTTCTATCAGGTAAGTGGAGACGATTCTGTGCTTTTATCCTGTCAAAAATACCCTCTGACACCCACAAATACAAAGCAAAATGGATCCTGATGCAACATGAATTGACTAGATTTCATAGATTATGTGGAGCTAACTGTTATCATCCCAAAGGATCAATAAAGTTTGATCTAATCCACCGTCGATCATTTAAGAAAAACAAACCTGCGCGACGTGTCTGTTTTTTCTCTGTCAGGTGGAAACGCCTCCAGCAGTGAAACTACAGACTTCATTCAACTTCCTGTTGATCAACAGGCGTCTTTTTTTCCACCACATCCAGGCAACAAGGAAACAACGGGTACAAAACTGTCGACTAAAAATGCTTTTTCTCCGTGGTAAAACTTTACGATCATGTTTTTCTGTTGGACGCACAGAGGCGTGGATAATGTTTATTTAGTGGAGAAAATTAATTAATCTCATTTTATTTTGAAGGATTTGTTATTTTACTTTTATTGGATTTTTGTGCCTTTTTCCCATTTTTTTAAAACATTTTATTCTGTGAGATTTATTGATTTATTTATTTATGAGTGATGAAAAAAATTACCACTATTATTTCTCTGGTATTAAGAGAAAAATCTGATTTTTTAAAATTCAATAATCACCAAAGAAGTGAGATCTACTATTAACTCCTACTCTGGATACTGGAATATTACTTATTATTTCCTTAAAGTGTTTAATGAATTAATGGCAGTATTATAGACGTTTAACCCTGTTTAAACGATGAATATTTACCTGCTTTGATAAAAACTCACGGTGAAATTTGCTTTGGTGTGATTGCAGGAAAAGAGACGCGACCGAATGCTAAATGCAGCTACCAGGACGTCTTGAACCACCTGAACCTGTCCAGGAACAACGACCTGTACAGCATGACTCGGCCCGTCAGACACTTCGCCTCCGCCACCGAGGTTCACCTCGTCATGGCGATTTCCGCCATCCTGGACGTGGTGAGACGTGTAACGCTGTCCGGGACTCAATACGATGACGAAGACTCCACCTAAGATCGGTCTTCTGGGACGAAATGTTCCAGTTTTTACCACATTGATTGTCAGGAGACTGAAAAAAGGCTCCAATCTGAGTTCAGTTTAAATTCAGCAGCTTTATTTCCTGTCTTTTGTATTTCTTTGCTCGCAGAGGGAGACGGACCAGACCTTCATCTCTTACATCTTGATTTACCTGGTGAGTTGCTGAGACTTCACACAGGCTACCTGATAGTTCAGAGGTGTGAAGTTTTCCAGACGATCTACAGTAACAACAGGATCGATTTCCTCTGTGTCGTTCCCGAGCAGACGTGGGACAACGAGTACATTCGCTGGAATCCGGACAATTTTTGTGGACTCAAACACGTTAAAGTCCCGACCGAGGTTCTGTGGAAGCCTGACATCATTATCGAAGAGATGTGAGTTGATTTTCTCATTCAAGCAGCGAGATTCAGGTAGAATAAATTTAACCGGTGTGTGTTTGCGCCGGTGCAGGATAGAGAAGGACAAGGCTCCCCCGAGCCTTTACCTGAAGATAAACTCGGACGGTGAAGTGCAGTACAGGAACGACCAGGTGGTGAGCAGCACCTGCAGGATGCTGGTGTACCGCTTCCCCTTCGACATCCAGAGGTGCAACATCTCCTTCAGGTCCCTCATCCACTCAGGTGAGCCCGGGACCAACGCAGCACTCACAGAGTCATTTTCGAAGCTTTCTGGTGACATTTTGGTCCTTTTTTGCGACGTCTTAACCAGTTACAGTTTCGTTCTCCTTCCCCAGATGAGGAATTACAAGTGGACACCAACAAAGACAACAGGAAGCTCACAAACTGGTCCCGCAAGGCGATGCAGACGCAGTACGAGTGGCTGTTCATCAAACTAACCGTCAGCAACAAGACGGACAACTTCAGCATCGGCACCGATCAGACCACCATCATCTACACTGTGGGTACCAAAAAACAAAACCTCGTATTCCTAAAAATTTATTTTGAGTTGCTATTTTTTAAGTTGAGGGTTCAAGTACTCACCCTGAGGAGTGAACGTGTCCCCACAGATCCACATGAAGAGGCGCTCCGTCCTCTACATCGCCAACTTCCTGCTGCCCGTCCTCTTCCTCCTCTGCCTGGACCTCAGCTCCTTCCTGATCTCGGACCGGGGCGGTGAGAAGATCAGCTTCAAGGTGACCGTGCTGCTGGCCGTCACCGTCATGCAGCTCATCCTCAACGACATCCTGCCGTGCTCCTCGGACAGGATCCCCCTGATAGGTGACAGACACTGCACGCACGTCGACCTGGGGGGGAGCACCGTTCGCGTTATTGACGCCGTCTGTTCCTCTCAGCCGTCTTCTGCATCGGGATATTTGCTCTGATGATGCTCAGCCTCCTGGAGACCATCCTGATGACCCACCTGATGGAGAAAGACGAGACGGACGGAGATGAAACCCCAGACGGCGACGAGGTCAGATCCTGCTTCCACAGCTCGTTGTTGGGTGAGTCAAAAGCAGAGGTCCTGTCATCCAACTCCAGATGCTCCAGCTGTTTGCTTGTCAAAGGTTATAAATGTGAGAGCAGAAAAACCACAGCTCAGTCATGTCGCTTTGCACGAGGTGTCTTGTTTCTTTGTGTCTTTGCAGAAATGAAGAGATACACAAACCGTGCATTGATCCGTGACGTGTCGTCCAGTCAAACTCCGTCCGAGGTCAAAGAGGTCAGAGTCTGTCTGTCGTAAAAAACACACACAACAGGCTGATGTTTAGCAGCAATGTGGAAGCATCTCAACTTCTACGCTGGAATCGATATAAACGTGGGGTGTCCCGTCTGGTCCCCCTGCAGGGGGGCAGCAGCCAGCTGACCGAGGTGTCCCTCGCTCTGGGGAGGGTCTCCGACGAGCTGCAGCAGATCAGGCGGACGCTGAGCGCGCTGGGCGGTGGGAGGGACCGGCAGAAACTCGGCTACTGGACCGGAGTGGCGAAAAGGCTCAACAAGATCTTCATCAGTCTGTACGTCTCCGCGGTGATTCTGTTTCTCGTCGTCATCTTCTCGGTGTGGTGCTTCGCAGAGGAACAGTGACGCGTTGGAAGTCCTGAACCTGTCACGTCTTTGTGTGTCTGTAGTTTGACGTTGC
>JAUESE010073409.1:0-14977 GCA_032274725.1 Malacoctenus triangulatus
CGCACTGCTCTCTGTGAGGGGAGGGGGAGGAGCAGCACGGAGCTGCTGCTCAGGAGGAGGGGAGGGGGAGAGATAAGAATCACAACGCGGCACAAGTTTCCTTTTGCTGCTTGCTGCAAAAACAGAATTTTAATATCGGCCACATTTTGGCCGATGTTGATTAATCGGCCAGACGCCATAATCGGCTCAAGATATCAGCCCGCCGATATGTCAGTCGGGGTCTAGTAGCAACAGCTCGACTTGAACTGGATCATCTCGTTGTGTTTGTCCAGCTCCAGATAGTCACTTTTCATTGGAACTAAGAACTTGTTGAATTTTCTTGATCTGAGTGCCTCCTCTCTTCCTGGCTGCTGTGTTAGTCCTACAGTCCCTCCTCCCTTTCCAGTCTCCATCTGCACATCTCTGCTGAATAATACCGTTGACCTTCAGCCATATGGGGACCACAGTCCATACTCATGAGGACCTGGTTACTTTAACTACAATGCACCAACTGTTTCAGCCCATACTTGTCTTTTTACTCTGTATTTGCTCTCAATGGGACGTTGATTGGCAGTTCATTCGATGCATTGAAACAGCCTGTGACTCAGAATAAATACAAACTGACCCTGATGTGCTCTGTCCACCCCCACCCCACCCCAACCTCCACTGCACAGGTATTCAGGTGCTCTGCGCTCCTCGGGGGCCAACGCTCCGTCCCAGTACATCACAGCAGGTACGCAGGCGGGGGAAACGTTAATTTCTTCTCTCCTTTACTCACCACTGCATGAAAACCAACAGTGATGCACCATCATTGATTGTTTTATCTGATCCAACAACTGTTACTTTATTTTTTTTGTTGAGGAACTTAAAAAAAAAAACTCCCAAAAAACAGAAAGTGACATCTGTGATCATTTTTTGTCACAAACTATGAAAGGTAACTAACATGACGGCTGTTGTCTGAACGTTGAAAGGAAGGTACTGGTAATTGATTTTAAAACACATTTGTTTGATCAGACTCATTTTTGTGAGTTTGGGGGAAAATGTGCAAGTCAGAAGTCAGATTTTGAAAGTGTTCAATTTCTTGCATCATCCAGCACAGTAGCTTTGATGCATCTCTCAGCACTTGGAATCCTCCTGGAACAGTTAGCCGACAGAAGTGCAGTAGCATGTTAGCTCTCCAGTCCCCCTCCCTCCCTCACACTGATGCTGCCAACAGCTGCTGTGATAACGCCCCTGTTTGTTGCATTCAGACTTACAGCAAACATGAAACAGTCATCAGGTGGACATCTGTCAGAGCAGCTGAAAATCTGCGCACCACATAACAAAGTCTGTCCACTGGTGCGTCCACAGCTCTGCGGGACCTATACGAGACTATGGACAAAACCTCATCGAGCTTGCCTCCCATCATTCTGCTGCAGTTCCTCCATATGGCCTTCCCACAGTTCGCCGAGAAGGGCGACCAGGGACAGTACCTCCAGCAGGTCAGACATACTGCCTGTCTACACCCCCATCAACAGGTCACTTAGGTCAATGAGGGTTTATGCTTCTTCAAATAGTGGGGACTGTTAATCTCTGCAAATGAGCTCCTGTTTTTTTGTTTGTTTGTTTTTTTGTCAAGGTTTTGTCACACTCACAGTAAAGCACCTGTGTTGTTGCGCTTTTGGTCCTTGCAGGATGCCAATGAATGCTGGCTGCAGATGATGAGAGTGCTTCAGCAAAAGTTAGAGCCCTTAGAGCCAGAGACTGCCATGGAGGTACAGTGTGGGTTTTATACTGGTTTCTGGATTTGTCATTGATGTCTGTGCTCCACCCGGATAACGGCACCCCCTGTGTGTCTCTGTGCAGACTGACTCTGAGAGTGGAGCTGCCTCTGCCCCTACTAAGAAGAATTTCATTGACCAGTATTTTGGTGTAGAATTTGAAACTTCGTATCCTTACAAAATGTTTTCTTGAGCGTCTTCAGTCAGGAGAGACCAATTGCACCATCTTGTGGTGTAAATTGGCAAAACATGATTGAACAGACTGGGGACTGATGTTTCAAGATATGCAGGCATCAATGAGATGACGTGGAGGAGCTTTAGAATAAAAGATGCTTCATCTTATAAGTTTGAGTCTTAAACCGCAGCAGTGCGTGTTGTCCTCCTTGCCTATTTCTTAACACCTGCCACTCAGCATGAAATGCACAGAGTCTGAAGAAGAAGAGCCAATCAAGGGCAAGGAAAGCCAGCTCCAGCTCAGCTGCTTCATCAACCAGGAAGTGAAGTATCTCGCTACAGGACTGAGGCTGGTACGTACGATCTCGTCTAAATGCAGGTCTCCCTGTATGTCCAACCTGGACTGAAGAGTGATCAAGGTGATGTGATGTGCCCCTTCAGAGACTGCAGGAAGAAATAACAAAGATGTCTCCGACTCTGGAGAGAAACGCCCTGTACATAAAGTCTGTGAGTGTCTTTCTTCCTCTTGCCATTCCTGAAATCTCTGCACCGCTTCCTCACACTATTTCTGGTTCTTCTTTCCAGTCAAAGCTCAGCCGTCTCCCTTCCTACCTGACTGTGCAGATGGTCCGATTTTTCTACAAAGAGAAGGAGTCTGTCAACGCAAAAGTGCTTAAGGTTTGTCCTCAGCCTCTATTGCTCCCTCATCAATAATGGTGCTTATAGCTCTCATACACTCAGCCCAAAGTGTTTCTGTGTGCTCTGTTGCAGGATGTCAAGTTCCCGCTGATGCTGGATGTGTATGAGCTGTGCACGGCCGAGCTGCAGGAGAAAATGCTGCCTGTCAGGTCAAAGTTCAAAGAGATGGAGGACAAGAAGCTGGAGAAGCAGCAGCAGAAGGTACAATCCATCTCTTCTCTTTCGTCCTCTCTCTACCTCTCACAAGTTGGGTTTCCATCCAAGACGTATCAAATTTAAAAGTGGATTTTGTGAAGATGCGCATTGAGCAAAGCGAATATATCCCCGTTTCCATTCGTTATTCTTATGCGAATATTGGGAGAGGAGAAATGCGCCGCGAGATTACGTCATCAGAGAGTGTGCCTGTATCCATGCCAACAGTTGACACTCAGCTGACAGTTGAGAATTGACAACTGATAACCAGCTGACATTAAACATTTCCGGATGTCAAGAGCCACAGTTCAACATATCTGTGGTATAATCGGGCTATTTGTGGGACCAGTTCTCCCGAGCCACCGGCCACCTGTGCCGACGGAGAAACGTATTGCTGTAGCTCTCTATAAACTTGCCTCGTGCGCCAGGTACTGGGCTATCGGCGAGACTTTCGGCGTGAGCGAGTCCACAGTATATTGTTGCGTGTATGCGATGTGTGAAGCAATAAAATCAAAGATGATGACCCGGTGCATCACATTCCCTGACATCGCTTCATGTCACGAAGCCTGACGCCACATGCAGGTTTGATTTTTTTTTTTTTATTTGCATAACCTGTTTCCATCACACAAACTGGCATTTCCTTAATTCTATACACTGACATATTCACCCCGAATAAACTTTTATGCAAATTAACTGCCTTTATTTGAATTTCTGGTGTTTCCATTAAAGTATTTTTGCGCATTTTGTGAAAATGCGCATAAGAAAAGGTGGATGTCCGGTGGATGACCTATGTGGGATTTTGGAGGCTGTTACCGTTATTGGGGGCTTTCCAAAAAAAAAAAAAAAAAAATCTATATATATATATGTATATATATATATTGAAAAATAAAACATGGACATTCACAGAATATGTACTTTCCAACTGTAGTTCAATTCAAATTCTCATAACCTAAATATGATTCAGGACTAAGTAACGGAACACTATAGCACACTATAGCAGCTTTAATTTAAACAATATCAACACTATAGATGACCATTTCAGAATGAAAACAAGTGGCTGCATACAGCTTAATGTGATAACACACTGGGAGGTGTTTTGCAACTGATACATTTTAAAAGACTCAGCAACTTAGTGATTTGATGGTCTATTATAGTTTACCATCACAAAAACATATTAGGAATATAAACTGTCATTTTGCAAGTTATTGCAAGGTTCCACTTAACACAATGGGCTTAACTTGATTTAAGTAACAATGTTGCAGCTGTTAAAGCTTCCACACAAGATTGCACTTAAATACATTAACTGGAGCCTTTTAAAAAGTAGTTGAATGAAAACATTAACTTCTGAACCTATGAACTCCAGTAAAACCTGCATCGCAGTATGAAGTGTACTGGGACACAATGTAATATTCTAAAATTGTTTGTCTTGTTTATTTCACAAAGAGGCAATTTACACTGCATTTAAATGCTGTATAACAGCCTTACATTAGCTCATACATGTTTGCTAAAATTATATATATTATATAAAGCTGCCTGCTCTCCTTAATGCGCCCTAACAGCGTGTTTCTATGAGGTTGTTTGTTGTCATGGAGCACTACAGTGTAGTGTCATATAGTTTTACAAAGCTTACCATCAGTAAACTTCACGTTTCTCTGTCCTGTTTCTCTCTGCTGTGACTCTGAGCGTGTGTGTGTGGGGGGGAACAGGAGGGGGAGGGCGGTGCAGCGAGAGTGCACTGCTCTCTGAGGGGAGGGGGAGGAGCAGCACGGAGCTGCTGCTCAGGAAGGGAGGGGGAGAGAGCAGAATCACCGTGTGGCACAAGTTTCTTGTGCAGAATTTTAATATCGGTAACATTTTGGCTGATGCTGATATAGCGACCAGATGCCAATATTAGCCCGATATATTGTAATGGAAACACAGTTCGTTTGTCTGTCACTCTGAAGGGGTGTCCCAATTTGTAGGGGTTGACTTTCAGCCCTCCCCCTTGTGGCTCCGTGTTGAAGGGGGAAGGGGTAGAAATGACAAATGGAATTCAGCCTGACTCTTCCTTGTTCACTTTTTATCTCTCAACCTTCTTCACGTCTGCTCTTCTTTCAGTATTCTCACTGTCTCATTTCTTCTTGCATCAGGTGGTGAAAAAGCCTGATTCAGCAAAAGAAGTCAAGTATGAACCATTCTCATTCCCAGATGGTACGTTGGCATCATCACTTCTGATTAATGAAAACAGACCATCTCTGACTCTTCCATACAAACTCAAAGAGTGGGTTTCGTCTGATCAAATGATTTAATTGAAAGTGTCTGATCAAATGTTTCAAATAAACCATCCTTCAGACCTCCAACTGGACAGTTTCTTAGCTGGACCTGTTGCTCCTTTGAAAGATATAATCCAATCAGATATGACAAGTGTCCTACTGCTTTCTGTGTCATAATGTGTATGATACTTTCAGCCGGTGCTGCGTGTTGGCAGTTTGTGGTGTCACTCAGACTCCTTGACCACAGACTTGTGCTGTTAGGATGGCAAGTGTTTCCTAGCCAAAGTCCCTTTTTTTACTTGATTGGCCACATGCAGCAGTACCATGACGGCTGAACCTTTAACCACGACCTAAAGGATGACTGTCTCCACAGACCTTGGTTCCAACAACAGCGGCTACTACGACCTGCAGGCAGTGCTGACACACCAAGGCCGCTCCAGCTCGTCCGGCCACTATGTGGGGTGGGTCAAAAGGAAAGAAGGTAAAAACGCACACTCAACCACAATCCTACCTCCGACACAGTCCCCTGACTCACGTGGAGCCTTTCTCCCCTCTCCAGACGAGTGGGTCAAATTCGATGACGACAAGGTGAGCCTGGTGTCCCCGGAGGACATCCTGCGGCTGTCCGGTGGTGGCGACTGGCACATAGCGTACGTCTTACTCTATGGCCCTCGGCGACTGGAGATTCTGGAAGAAGCCCAGTAACCCCAGGGAAGGAGGCGGAGCTTCACAACAAACCAACACACACATGTACAAATTGCCATTTTCAAGCACTGTCTGCATACATGTGCAATAAAACCGGTGTCTTTAACGATTTGTTGACCTTAATTTGTTTTTGTAAAGAACAGAACTGTTTTCAGAGGAGAAGCCTGTCAAGTGGTGTGGCATCTCTGGACTGGATCTTCTGAGAGGTTCTACAGAGTGGCTCTGCAGTTTGCTACAATGTATATTTTTTTGAAAGCTTTGATGGGTTATTTGGGGAAGGGGAGGGACATGTTGACCTTGTGTTGAACCGCATGTGGATAAATAAAGAACTCAGATTTAACTGCGATGGGTTTGAAGGTTCTCGCTCTATTGTCAGATGTCCCATCGCCATGGTTGGCTTGATCGAGTCAGTTTTAAGGAGCCTGTAAGAACTTATTGACTGGTGGCTTTTTATACGTAGTGAAGAATCAAAGCGTTATCCAACACTGTCCCATTCATCCATGCAAGTTGAAATAAAGACCTGCAGACTTCTGTAAGGAAAGCACATTTATTATCTACAGTGGAAAAAAAGTGTCAACTCACCCTACGTACAAAAACCATCTTCAATTGTTTTCGGTATGAAACATCTAAACGGAGGTATGGACATTAAAATGTCAAGGGCTTCAATTCTCTGCCTCAGTGAGGCTGTCTGCAATGTGCGAGAAGCCCGCTGTGTTCAGGACTGCCACCAGGCTGTCCACGGTGGCCTGCACAGCCTCCCTGTCCTGCCAGGCCACCAGCAGCAGCTTGGCCTGCATGTCCGGGTCCTCGCTGTCCGTTTCAATCTCGCGCAACTCTGCCGCCTTCATCTCCATGTGAAGTGCCAGCGTCTTCCACTGGGCGCCCAGCTTGGCGGCAATGTCATCCATCTGCTGGTTGGTGACGAGTTTGTTCTGAATGCTGGGACCTTTCAAGACAAGTCAAATGGGGGGGGGGGTTAAGAATGGACTTATTGTGAGGATGTTTAATCAGAGCTTATTCACCTGCTAAAATCACATCTCACATGTTTGATGCTGCACGGTTTGAATTTAGCCTGAACACAAAGCAGGATTTGATTGAAGTTGATATGATGAAAAAATACCTTTACACAAAACACATTTCAGAAGTTGATATTCAGCATAAAATACACTTCTGTCGGTAATTTTTTTTTTCAAATTGAGACAGAAATGTTGCAACTGATTGAATCTGATGATTCCTAGAAAGAGGTTTTCTTTCCCATTTGGAAATATTTAACAAATTGGCAAAAATGTGTTGTCCAAATAAACAACAGCCACCTTGAGTCTAAAAATCAGTTACAATGTGGCTAGAGGACAAATGAAAGACAAAACATCCTGAATTCAGTCATCAATTGATTTGTTCCACCAGCACAGTCAGAAGGAACGGGACAGAAACCACTGAGAAAGTGGGGATGATACACAAACCTTCATATAGTTGCTACGTTTTTAAAGACACTGTTATTAAAAGCAGGTCCTGTGGTTTCAGCTGTGTATTGGGACTCACTGTCATTGCTGTCTTTGAGCAGATTGTCTCCATTATCATCGTCATCCTCTTCTCCTGTCTTGATCTCTTCAGATGGGATGTCCTTCTGCACGCACGCACGCGCGCACACACACACACACACACACGCACACACACACACACACACAAGTAGAGTGAATGGACGACATGCGGTACACTCTTCCTTCGGCGCTAAACTGCCAATGTTCTGGATGTTCTCCTCACCGGTAGCTCCTTGGCCAGCTTGCTGACCATGCTGTCCAGGTAGTCGGCCAGGCTTTTGAACTTCTGATTGGTCGGCTGGAAGAAGTGCGGGCTCCTGCGGGACAGCAGCCTCAGGGCCCTCCAGCCGTAGTTTGGGTTCCGCACCACTCTGCGACCGCCAACACGCATTTTACACAGATGCAGAAAGAATGGCAGTGCTCATGTGTTCTTCGTACCACTAATGAACTCACTTATATTCATCTTCCACCATGTTGGCTGGGTCGGCCTGCTCAATGGCCTCGGCGAAGAACTCGTCCAGAGACGGCATGAACTCCCTGAGAGGGGGACAAGAAGATGGTTGCATGTGCACCTTTTCTATACTTGTTGCTAGGCAGCAGGAGATCCAGCACTGACCTGCTGTCCGACTTGCATGCCTCCATGTTGTCCTGGTTCAGGTTCCACAGTCGGGTCAACTCGTCACTGGAAAGCCAGAGGACGGGTACTTTAAATTGCGGGTAACTTTCACCACAACTACTTTTCAATGACTGAACTCTGAGCACCGACACCGCATGGTGAGGTGGGTGGTCCTTTTGGGATTCACTGTGATCTTTTGTCCAATCAGAGAACAGAGGTAATTAGGTGCGCCAGGTAAAAAGGACGTACTGGTAAAGTAGACAAGCCAAAATGTCTACTGACTCTCTTATTGGCTTTGAAGAGATTATTGGTGTTATTCATTACTACCACCCACCAGTTGTAATATTGTAACTAAATGAAAACTCATTTTCGATCACCTACTTTCCCATGAAAATTTTGCGGTCTGGTCCTTTTCCCAGGAAGTCTTCCGGAGCCTGTCTCTTCCTGCTGGGTCTTTTGGGTTTATCGTCCACGGCTCTGTTGGGAGAAGGAACATGCTGCTCACAGCTCGCCTCACTGCTGTGAGGGTCAGCTGCACGCAGGCGCTTCTCTGTGAAGTCTCCACCTTTCTTTCACAAAGCTCGGACATCCCTCGTTCTTCCAGGAGTTCCAGTTCTCCTCCGTGTTGAGGATGTGCTGTTAGAGAGCGTATAAACGTCCCACAAGTTACTCGTGGGTGAACAACAGAAGTCCTGACCAAGATGGTGGTGCTGAGGCAGGACTCACCTCCACCATGGTGGCGAACTTGTCTCCGTCCGGAGGGGTCTCCCTCAGCAGCTGTGGGAGCAGAATGCACATTAGGACAGGACCGCAGGAGGCAGAGCTTCAAATCGAAGGTTAAGATGTGATGAATGTGTAGCTCCACACGACGTCTTTAAAAAACACTTTCAACTCGAGTGCCAACAGCTTGTAACTTTAGGGGCTTCCAGGATCTGGGCCTTTTTCTGTAGAGCGCTCACAAGAAAATCCCCACAGATGTCAATCAGTGTCCCCCGTCTGGCCACTTTAACACTGACCTGATAAACCAGTTGGGTGGTGTCTTCGATCCACGTTGCCTGGTCGTCGGTGAGTGCACTGCTGGAGCTGGGTGAGCACAGAGAGACTTACACTCGGCTGATCTACACACTGCAACACCGACGGGACCTCCCAAGCGCAGAGCAGCGGCCTTTACCTCTTGAACTTGACCTGGCCCTTCAGGTACTGGAAGAGGATCAAGTACTGCAGGAGGATGTGCCGCCTGAAGTTGCTGTCGCTGAGCTGCAGGTCCATGAGCTGGAGGGAAAGGAAAAAAAGCAAGAGGGTGAAACTGCAGCTGGACGTCTGTGACTCAGCCATTGTTTTTTCCGATAAACCCGAAGATAGCTTGTCAGAGTACCTTTTCACTGGTGAGGAACTTCGCAAAGTACACGTGTTCCCCACTGGAGGCTCGGAGCTCCTCCAGCTTCCTCTTAGAGGCCTGCATGTCATCCAGCTTGTAGCTCTTGAACACTAAGAGGGTCTCGTCCGAGTACTAAGAAGGGGAGGAGAGAAATCTCACTGGCTGGCATTTCCTCTCTGAGTGTTCGACTGAACAAAATGCAGAGCTTAAAAGCACAACGACACCCTTGCATCCCGTTACATATTGGGGAGTGTTACCTTGAGGAATGTCATCCATGAGAACTTGTCGTAACACTGCACTGGGTTCCTAAAGTAGTCCTGCAGTGTCCAGAACTTTCTGTATAGGTTGTAGTCTATAGGAATGGAACTGGAAGGCAAATTAGATCCCCAAAGTTACAAATATCGTCTGATTTATGCAAGAGTGATATATCCAGGAGCTTGGACGTACCATGGTGCAGGTGCATCATCCTCTCCCATCTCTCCTTCCTCCACCTCCATCCCTTCCTCCTTCTCCTCCATGTGCTACAAACACCACATTAGATTCACAATATCAGGTAGAACTTGTTGCCCCGCTCACTGCTCGTATCAGCCTGTGGGTGTTTTTACCTTTTGACCGAGAGTGCTTTCCTGTTCATTCTTGTTGAAGACCGTCACATTGTCCAGATTAAACTGGCTCTGGAGATTAAGACCTGCACAAACACCGAGCCACACATGAACCACACACATACGTGAGGTGTTTCCATCACAAACCGAGAACGGCATGGGTGGGGTTACGTCTGTGTCAAACAGGATGGAACACAGGTAACACGAGTCACGTTGCTATGACGATTCACACAAGCTGAGGCAGGTTGTGACTGTAATGGAAACGCAACCGAGCTGAGGGGAGGCTGAGGAGTTACCAAGGGAAAAGTAGCAATAGATTGTTCCCGGTGTAGAAGTTCCTGCTACAGTTGTTTAAGTGACACAGCTGAGGAGGTACCAAAGGAAAGAATCAGGAAGTGGCGACTATCATCTACAGGAAAGTAGCAGAGTAGAGTTGAGTGGGCGCTGGTGGAAAAGCCTCAGACAGCTAAATTACTGCAAAAGACAACAAAAAACAAGAAAACCTACCTGATTTCTCAGACAGAGGAAAGAGGCGCGCCAGGAAGAGCTGGATTCTCCCACAGAACACAGTGTTCTGGGACTTGGACAGTCTCCTCAGGAGATCTGCAGACAGAGATGTTTGTCACAAACTGCTCCACCTCCAAGATAAAAAAAAAACCAAACAAACAAAAAAAAAGACTGTTTTCTGCATCGTTGAACCGAGTAGACATGTTTACCGTTACACATCCGCAGCAGGTAGTTCTTCCCTGCCGTGTAAAAGGTGCTCTGCAACAGAGGAGGAGAAAAAGTATGGAGATCAAACCAACTGCAGGGTCCAAAAACACCTCAGTGGACATAAACAAAAAACCAGAGGTGCTCTACCGATTTCCAGGTGGAAACATTTTCTTCCACAAAAGAGAAGATTTTGTCACACACGTCGAGAGGGAGGCAGTCCAGGACGTCCCCTAGCAGGACAAAGGGGGTCGTCGCTGAGCAGATGCCTGAAGGATGACGCAAAGCACACTTAACTGATCCACCACACTCATCAGCTTTACACATTTGTTTACCAAGACACTTGTGAACAAAAAGCAAACATCACATAACATTGAAAGCATTTTGGGGTGGAGGGTCTAGCTGAGAGGTGGGCACTGCTGGGCCCCCTGGGCTGCATTCCCTCCAATGTACTGCTTCTCCAACAGGCCTACATCTCATTCATGTCATCAAGAAGCCTCCAAGCAAGCAGCTCACTGTGATCAGGTGTGCCGAAGCTGGGACACATTGAAGGAATGTAGGACTGCAGGACTTCAGGTCAAGCCCACCTATGGTCTTGCTCAAGGACACCTAAGCAAGGCAAGCTGGGGAGTTGAACTGCCGACCTTTGGAAGGCACTAAAGTGGAGAAAATGGACCATTGGCTGACTGTAAATCAGTAAGTAGAACTTGTGATTTTACAACTTTGAAGCTAAATCTTGAAAAGACTTAAACTTCTGATTTAGTTTAATGTCTGACAGAACAAAAGAACAAAAAAGGGTGAAACAACACGCCATAACGTCTGTCCACAAGGTCGCTGTGCTGATACCAGTTAAAGTAGCTCAGGCTCAGACTGAGCAGAACCACACATCTTTGATTCAGGGTCCTACCGTCAGTGACAGCATCGATGCTCAGGTAGATAAGAGACAGGTAGTCCTCGCTGGCTTTCTTCTGATCCTGCAAACGACGCAGTTACAATAAAGCCCGTGTTGAAGTTTCGCTGGCATACCGAAACAAAAGCGACTAAAACAGAACTGCTCACTTACGAGCTGTTCACCGAGGACGACCCGCAGCGACTGGTCCAGGGTGCTCTTCTTCTCCGCTTCACTGCAGCACACAGGAGACACGTTCTGTGTATGCAATCGTTTTTTGTTTTTTTTTTACCTGAAGCTACGGGCGTGAACAGGGTCACTTACTTCCCAGAGATCTGGTTAAAAATGTCGATCAGAGGTTTGCTGGTTTTGGAAATGAGGGCATTTCTGGCAGAAGCCTGAAACGGTGAGAGAAAGAAATGAGCGACACTTTCACGGAATACAGATTAGCCTAGCATCATTTGTTACCCGCTTAGGGGAAACACACAGTGCGAGCAATCACTCCCACTAAATAATCTGTTTGTGAGCAAAGAGTTCAATGCCAAGTCGTAGAAACATACACGTTTTCGATTATGGGGGCGAATAGACCCAAATTCTCACCGTGAATTTGTCTTTAGCGTCAATAAAACTAAATAAAGCCTGAGACATCTTCAACCCGTACCAACCGGAACTGCCACTGGTCTGTTTCCGGGTCAACTCAAAAGGGGCGTGCAACGTTCAAGTGCGATTTGGAATCACAAGCGAGGCCGTCGTGAGGTCCAAATTACACATTTCAAATGCAAAAAAGATCGTGAAAAAAAACACCCACTATATCGCAAGTAGATTGGACGTATGAAACTAGCCATTTCTCTTTTTTTGAAGGCTCCATCTTCTCATCTGTTGATGAAAAGTGTGTGCTTTTTTTTCTTCTGTAATATTTTGGCAAATCAAAGGTTATTGGAGCGGTCCAATAGTGTAAAGGTTGAGTCAGTTTGTGATGCTTTTCTATAAGTAGGCTACTAGAATTTTCTAGAATCCTCTTCACGCTACTTACGACTGAATAAACGCCATATTCTGTGAAAATCTGAGTCTCGTCAAGTAGAATCTACCTATTTCAAATTGAAGTTATAGAACTATCCATGAAACAAATAAAAATTCCATCCTGATCCTTGAAAGAGGACAAACAGACCTTTGCCAAGAATGAGGCTGTCCTGAAACTTGCTCGACAGTACCAACCACTGTCGCACAGAATTATTCAATGAAATCGCTTCTTTAGATTGATGAATATGACGGTGCAAGAATCTACCTTCAACTTGAGACTGTAGAGTTTGTTTTTGCCAATTATTGTTAAGATAGGTACAACAAACCCTGCTAAAGATGCTGAAAGCCGTCAAGAGGCCTGAATATACGTACAAGCACAGAACTTGGTTCTTATCCCAAAATGAACCACAGGGTAGCAGTAGCAGTCCATATTACAGTTTTTTCGATTGCTAAAACACAAAAAGCGAAAATTAGGCACATTTTTCACAACCTTTATTTCTGTCCCCAATCGTGTGACTCAATTTGTTACTTACTTTAGATTTCCTGATCATATTCAAACTCTGACTTTCCTTCTTTACACTCTGATGTCAATTTCACTTCACCTTGTTGTCAAAACACAACACACACAATTTTTCAGGTTTGCATACACTTTTCACATAAAATCTCAAAGCATCAATCCACAACACACAAATATTCAATTCTCTAAACTTTCAGGGTTGGTGGGGAAGAAATGTAATCGGGCCATAATTGAGGTCTCAGGCATTCGTGGTGGCAACATCACTTTGTGTGTGGCCATGAACCATCATGGCATCCGACACAGACATGCCTTCCTTGGGGCATACAACACAGCCCTTCGACTTGAATTTCTAAACGCCCTGTATGACATCCCTGTCTGACCTGATCATGACATAGATAACCCACAGTATGTCAACTGTGTGATCATTTGGGACAATGTAAGCTTTCACAAGGCTGCCCAGGTGCATGGTTTCAAGAACACCCATGGTTTGCTGCTCTGTCCCTTCCACCTAATTCCCCCTTCCTCAGTTCCATTGAGGAGTTCTTCTCAGCCGGGATGTGGAAGGTGTATGAAAGGAACCCACAGGGCCAGGTCCCACTGCTTCAAGCCATGGAGGAGGCTTGTGGAGATGCAGGCTTTGAGGCCTGTCAGGGCTTCATGCGGTACTCAAGGCGGTTCTTCCAGCGCTATTTGGACCAGGAGGACATCACCTGTGATGTTGATGAGGCACTCTGGCCAGAAACCAGAGGCATGATGCCCCATGATACTTATGCTTGAATTAGGGGGTGGGGGGGGAAACATTAAAAAATAAAATGATTTGTCTGAAAATGTGTGTGATGTTTTATGTTTGTCTATGAGAGAAGTGGGCATTGTCATTGATTCAGTGTGTTCCATTTCTATAACTGTCTTTTCAGTTTTGCTTTTCAGTGTTCTGTACATGCTTAGTGTGTTTAGCCAAAAGCTTAGTTGTGTTTATTCAATGAAAGGAATGTGTGTATCATGTGAAAATATGGCTGTGTTTAGCAAATGAAAACACCAGTTCCATTTTGTGAACATGTTAAGACATTTGATGGCAGAGTTGTTTTGCAAAGGGATGCCAGGGTTTAGAAATTTGTGTGTGATGTTTGGAGTTTTGTGTGGACAGATTTCAAAAAAATGTATAGTTTTGAAAAACATGTTTTAGCAATTGAAAAAAACCATAAAGGCAGAACCTCAGCGCTGTGGGACTCAGCTCGTCCTCGATGCTCATCACTGAACCTCACTGGGAAGGAGGGGTGTGACGGTCCACTCAGCTCATGAGACGCGATATTTTCAATTCACTTTTTAGCAAAACCACACTGCATGACAAAAAATGACGGACAGAATTTTATTTATATTCATCACAAATGGTACAGTTGATTTTTGAAATATTTTGTAGCCATCTACGCATGACATAAGCATGAGGTTTACCTGTTTACCTATTTTTCCCCCCAAAATTGTACCTGAAATTGCTGAGTTAAGTTGAAATAAAGTTTAAAACAATGGAATGACAAAATCTCAGATCCAAGTGGCAGAAATAAGCTTCCCACCCTTCGAGACAGGGTGAGGAGCTCAGAGCAGAGTCACTCCTCCTCCACATCTCGAGGGCATCTGTGTCAGATGTCCCACTGGGAGGAGCCCCCGGGAAATACCAAGGACAGGGTGCAACAAAAGTAAAGAAAACAATGTCTTATGAAGGCTTTAACTCATCTTACCGCAGTCATGGCAATCTGATGAAACGAGCAATGCAATGGTCAATCGTTGTCACCCAAATTCAAACACAACAGCACCACTTTTATAAACATCTTCTCTCTTATTATTATTATTATTAATAATAATTATTATATTTATATTATTATTATTATTATTATTAATAATAATAATAATAATAATAATAATAATAATAATAATAATAATAATAATAATA
>JAUESE010073425.1:0-10340 GCA_032274725.1 Malacoctenus triangulatus
CCCCCCCCCCCCCCCCCCCCCCCCCCCCCCCCCCCCCCCCCCCCCCCCCCCCCCCCCCCCCCCCCCCCCCCCGACTGCTGTGCTGTGCTTCTTGTGTTTGGATGGATTCCTTCACATCCTCAAGGGAACCGGTGTTTTCCCAACAAATTTTTATTGTAGGACCATTTATATCCAAACTTGCTGTGGCACGATGCAACGTCGGGCCCCGATGTTTTGTAGGCTGATCTGGACTCATGCTGACCTGTAATCCACGACACGTCATCCGTGAACCGCCTCTGGAGTTCTGCTGATCTCGACGCGTGCCAACGGAGGGGATGAATTATTCCAGAATCTCGCCGCAGCTCAGCCTCTCTTGAGTTGCTGCATGCGATCATTGTTTTTTTTCTGCCAAAAATCTCTTTGCTTCTGCACTGACAAAATCTCTAAAGAGTCTTCCAATAAATACATCAAAAATCATCTTTCCAGCGATTTCAGATTAGTGTTTTTGTAATCTGATGGAGAAGTCTGTATTGCCGCAAAACAATGTTGGAAAGAATTCCAGGAAAACCCGTAAAACATGGTTAGTTTGGCTCTTATAACCACGAAAGGCAAGTATTTCATAGAGATAAAAGATGGGATCCAATACAGAACCTTGCTGCACACCACAAGAAAGCACAATGTTTTCTGTTTTTCTGTCATAAAATACAACTTCGTCCAGAACTTTGCTAGAGTTGAACATCTTAGGTATTTCTGAATGCAGGCGTGGCTTCTGAAATGGGGCCCCTTGGCTGTGTGTCACTAATTCCCACATTTTCATTTTTATTATCATCACTAATATCATGTCAGCCTCCCCACCTTTTAAAACCCAATCTTAGATTTGCAGCAAAGGCAACACCCACTGGCAAAAGCAGGAGCCTTAGAGAAATGAAAACGAGCAGTTTTCCAGTGTCTGTTTCCCCTCAGCCCAGGCAAAGTCCCCCCCCCCCCCCTCCATGATCTCTGGTGCCCCAACCAAAGGGAGTCTTGGAGCCCTTGTTGGGAACAATTGCTCAAAGAGTAATCTTCCCACCAACATGTCCTTAATCATTTTGGCTGTGGTTTTGGATGGGCTGTGTATCACTCTGGCGCAGAGAGGGGTGGGGGGGTGAGGCGAGGTGGGGTGGCAACATCAGAGAGAATTACTTTGACCGTCAAACCTGACTCCGAGCGGCCCCCCGTACACCTCCGTGGATGGGAATTAACCTGCCACGGCTCGAAACGCTTTAGCGAGCGCTGGTCGATACTGTCATTATCCTAAAGCAATTCTTAATTCTATTTGGCCCCCAGCTAAAGATCCTCGTATTGATCACAAAGTAGGGCTGCCACAACGACTTTTTTCCAGAGTTAAGACCTCCATGTGTTGTTTAAGAAAAAAAGAGAGACCTCTCAGCTTCGGTACGCGCTCGTTACACAGAAGGGCAGACGGTGGGATGTGCCAGTTCGTGACACTCTGGCTCATGAGAGCAAATCTGTCTCCTTCACAGTGAACAAGTAGAACGACGTCGCTTCACAATCCAAGTGAAGCTCATGAGGTGAGATGTTTGTTCTTTGAAGAGGAAAGTCAGTCAGGTTGGTTCTCTTTAGGCCTCTACTTGTCAAACCAGTTGAAATCCTTGTTTGATTTTGAAACGCAAAGATTGTTTTTTGGCAGGAACAAGAATTAAAATGAATTTATTTCAAACTAAGTGCTTCTCACACATTGAGAATGAAACTCAGGCGATTAACTCCAAACTAAATCCTGTGTGCCACCATTTCTCCAGAACTGAGCACTACATTTTGTTTGAATAATGGCCTTCATGTGTCTTTCAGAATTATATATAATTTTGCCTGCAGTTAATTCTGAGACTACAAAGGCTTGTTGGTGGCTTTTAGTAAGGTGCTTTAACTTTGAAAACATAAGCTAGAGTGAGGTCCTCCAACGGACATGCATCTATCTTTGTAATGAATTTCATCACATCAATTTTTAATAAAACTTGAAGACAAAATATATTTTCAGTGAAATCGACAAATATTTGTATTATTTCTACTTTGAGCTTTTTACCCTTTAACATTTTTTTATCCACAAACACAGCTCCTGTTCAACCAATCATGATGTAAAGAAAGTGTGTTTTATCAAAATAAATACTAGTTCGGAGCTCCACCTACATGTTCTCATTCTGATCCTTTGATCGGATCAATATCTGTCAAGCCAGGAAAGGACACAGGCGCCCTCGCCGCCCTCTTGGCCTTCAGAAACCTGCCGTGTGTTACTTCCCCATTTGCAGCTTCAACATGTCAGCCGAATGCTGAACGCAGAGCTGGATCATCAATCGCATGTTTCGTGGAGGTACCTGGGGGGGCTTAATAAGGTGTCACAGTTGTCAGATGCAAATGCGGGAGGGTGGAGGTACCTTGAAGGTGGCAGAGGGAGAGACAGCTCTCTTTCATATCCTGTTTGGGGAGATGAGAAATATTGATATCCCCCTTCGAGCACTATCAGTGTGAAACAGAGGCTCTCATGAAAAAGCAGCAGTGACAACACCTGTACTCAAGTTCCTGATTACACGTCTTTGTTCTCAAGGCTGCCTCTCACAGCGCGCGAGTGTGTGCGTGTGTGTGTGTGTTTGCATGAGAAACAGACAGAGAAAAAGACAGAGAAACACTAAGCAGCAAGAAACTGACTGCAGATCTGTCTGTTTGTCACACGCATACACACTCACCCACACACACACCTGCACACACACGCACACACACATACAGGCAGCATCGCCACCTGCCACTGAGCATACAGCGTGGCCTGTGACAGTGGTTAACAGAGGAGGACATTTGTAGCCCCAGGTGACTCAAATTGCAAAACTAACAACACCATGCTTCACTGCACCCAGAACGCAGTGTGAAACACCAGCAGAAAGGCTGTGTGTGTGTGTGTGTGTGTGTGCGTGTGTGTGTGTGTGTGTTTGTCAATTTACATGTACGTCTAAAAGTGTGTGTGTGTGTGTTCATGGTTATGCATTTGTGTCATGACTGATTCATCCTATAATGTAATGCAGCGATTAATATGGACTTCATTAGGCTTCTTAAAGTGGCCTGAAGGGTAAACACACACAAACAAACTAGGTAATACTGAAATTCAGTGATCATTAACTCTCCAAATGTACTTATTGTTCCTCCTTCTATTACTGTGGCATGAAAAAAATGAAAAGCCGGTGAGAGTTCTGCGTCAACAGTCCACTCTCACTGCAAACTGTGGGCCAGCCAATAGCAATCGCAATAGAAAGCGGTTACACCAAAAAAGGTGTTGGTGTTGTGAACGCTACTCAAAATGAAAGTAACAGTTACCTTTTACTTGATTTGCATGAATGCCTCCAATTTGATCACTTTATTCACCTCAGTAAGTTCAGTTTTTTTTTTGGTTGCAGACGCTCTATAATCTGGACTGATCTGCTGCCTTACATCACCGTGTTTGTGTAAAGGTGGGTTGTGTCAGTTCCAAGTCATCACTGCCACAGGGGGGGGGAACATGCTAATGCTGATGTTACTCACAGCGGGAGCTCGTTTTATGCCGTTATGCCGAGAGGACAGAGTGAGTTCAGGGTTAACAAGGTGCTCCTCCTCGAGTAAACAGCAGCTCAGTGATGCTGCGGCTCCTCTTCATCTCAAACAACCCCTCTGGCGAACGCCGAACAGTCAAATGAGCAGTACAGTGAGAGACATCTGCTCCGCTGCTGCTGTCCAACTGTGATCGCGTTGCGATTTGCAGTCACTGTAACTGTGGCGTCCCATTTTTAAAACCGCGATCAGCTACCAACGCGTCGCACCCCAAAGCGTCGTGATTGCTTTAAATGGGGTATTCAAAACAGCGATTAGGATATAACGGACCATAAAACCACACATTCAAAGGTAACATATGCAAGGCAAGTGCTCATGGTGAGGAGATTATCGAGACATCAGCGTATGTGAATTGGTGAAGTCACTTTGAGCTTATTTGTTTTTACCCTTTCTTACTGCACTGAGCATTTGCAAACTGCGCGGTGATCAGTCACTGTACATGAGTCGGCAACGTGCATTTTTTTGTGCTTGGTTCATGCATGGCTGGGTGTATAGCAGGTGTGACAGGTGCAGAATGTGGAGAATTTTTGTGGCTTTCACTTTCAAAGTAAAAGCCTTTTACTGGGCCATAAAGGCAAACCTTCATATATTCAGTATTCAGTCGTTGATGATATCTTTCATATTGAAAATACAAGAAACTTGTATGCTTATTTAATAAAAATCAATGACTGTACTTGAAAAAGCATTCATCAGGAGGCATTTTGTACCCACCATAAACTGAAAAAAATCTGCTTCAGTGGTATTTCTTTACTCTTTACAAATGATTTCCTCACACTTAAGGACAAAATCCTTGTGTAAGTGAGAACCCACTTCAAACACACGCTATAACAATATCCAATGTGGAGGGTGGGGGCCACACCTTGAAAGAGAGGACTCCCTTTGGACACAGATTTGACCCCTAGTGTCACTTTAGCCACAAATAACACAACCAGTTTGAACACTATACAGATGTTTTCAGACAGTATAGCTTTAGAACACAAAAAGTCGCAGTTTCTTCATCCTGTAAACATGAACGCATACAGAATTAGAAAAACATTTCCAGCGTGGCCAAAGACGTAATATCCGGGTTGTGCCGAGAAAATCCCGTGAGAAAAAAACCCTTAAAGAGTTTTTCCTAAATAATCAAAAACTGCTGACTTAGTCTTTTTTTTAGTACTCAAGTAATCCAGTTGATGTTTAAATTACTGAGTAACAATTTGAAGCCGGTACGCGGGTTTCCGTGAGTGCGCCGGTGGGACGCTGCTGTGATCGGTGTGATGTGTGTCAGCTATGTGACAGTGACAGCTCCGTGTTGTGTTGCTGCTGCTCCACGCTACTACACGGCCGCTTATTGGCTGCCCCGACACAACACTGCAAACTGGGTCTGTGGAATCCACTGGACCGTACCATTTGAGCCGCAAATGGGGGGTGTTCGGAAAATAAGGGCTACTTTAAGTTATTCTTTGTCCGTTTTGAACCACGGAAACACGAGAAAGAAAATTATGAATTAATATTACATATAGGAGATGATTCTTCGTTTTCAAACACAATGAAATTTAGCTATTACAAGAACATTTTGTGTTTTTGTCCCCCACCGGACTAAAGCGACGGTTTGGCTCAAGATGGCTGGAGAGAAACAGTTATGAGGATCGACGATGTACCCAGGTTTTTCCCTAAAATGAGCCGCTCTGTAGTGTGAAGGCGCTCCCTCCACATTACTGGGGATCCAGGTGAGATGCGTTTCAACCCGATTCACCATTTCCACCCTCCCCCGCCGCGTCCAGGCGGAGAATAAGGCGGCCAAACGGGCTCGTCTGCAAGTGTTACCACGGTAGCTTTTTACGTGCAGCAGGCAGAAGAAGCTGCCCCGTTCTGTGCGTTTGCAATGTGATTGACGGCTTTCTGCAGCCTTTGCCAAGCATAGGAAGGGTTTGCGTGAGAGTGCACGTGCGGGAAACGGCGAGGGGAAAAGTGCAAGTGAGCTGTCACACGGCGCGCGCGCGCGGGGGGGAATGCAGAGCGGGCCTGCGGCTAACCCTGCAGCTGTGCGTCGCAGACAGA
Organism: Malacoctenus triangulatus; assembly: GCA_032274725.1. NCBI lineage: Eukaryota > Metazoa > Chordata > Actinopteri > Blenniiformes > Labrisomidae > Malacoctenus > Malacoctenus triangulatus. Next base: position 5,647 of record JAUESE010073425.1, read on the forward strand.
CGTCACCGGGACAGGATTCCCTGCAGTGAGCAGTGAACACACACTCACACCACGGCGGAGACGCAGGAGTGTGCAGGCAGCCTGTGATCATGTTGTTGTCCTTTAAGCCCACTCTGTGTGCACCAAAACATTCCCCTTGCTGCGCATGTTATGGAGCACAGTAAGCCCCCGGAGGAGTTTGCGGAGCTGGTTGGAGTTTAGCTGGATCTGATGGAGATCCGCGGGGTTAGGATGTAAGCCCGGTTCAGCCAGGTGCCTGTTGAGCTGCTTGGAGTGCAACTGTTGTCAGGTTTGAAGTAGTGTCTGTGTAAATAGATCAATGAGTTCAGACAGTTTGTTTTTAATTAACAATTAAATCCGATCTATTGGTTTTAGACTTGCTTCCCAATCATACCTCTTGGATCTGCTCATTCTTTGTTTGCAAAGTTCAAACGATGAGCCAAGGGAGGATTTATCAGTTTACAATGACTCCAAGCAAACTCACTCACTCACTCACTCACTCACTCACTCACTCACTCACTCACTCAGTGGGGGTGAGAGATGTGATCATGTTGTTGGCCCTTTAACCAGCCTTGTGTGCACTAAACATTCGCCCTGTGTGTGTGTGTGTGTGTGTGTGTGTGTGTGTGTGTGTGTGTGTGTGTGTGTGTGTTTGTGATGCACATTGGGTAAGTTCAGATGGAGTTTAGTGAGAGCTGATGGAAATCTGGTGAGTTAGGATCAAAAGTGTGGTGCAGCCAGGTGTCTGTTGGTCTGGTTATAGTGTGTCTGTGACACACACTTTTAGAAAGTTATCCTGATTCTGACCTGCTGGGTGTGATGGGATGAAGGTACAGCATTCTTCTCTACCTCCAGTGATATGTATGTTCTTCCATATGTGAACCCTCGGTATTTAAAGGTTCTGACACCCATGCTGGATGTTAATCATATAACTGTACCTAATTATCAGTATTCAGGATGTTGGTGATGGTTTTCTTCAGCGGGTGGAGAACGATTGCTGCAACGATGCAAACCTGTGGGCTGACTCTCAGAACACAAACCCCCTTTTTGAGTTTCACATGGGAAACGAAATGAATCACTGCATCATATCGACTGTATGTTTTGGCATCATTCTGGAAACACTGCTCCTAATTGCTTGAGCTCTGCAGCATTTTCTCTGGCAACTTTCCGAGGCTTCTAAATGTAAACATGGCAGCTGCATGAGATGAGTGCGTATGAGCTCATGTTGTTTGGTGCACTGACGGCGTGATGTTCCCACCCCAGCGTTTGACGCATCGTTCTCGATCCGCGCCCACTATTTGACAAGATGTTGTTTTGTCCAAAGTTTATCTTTCTTGTTATTTCTGCGCTGGCATTTTCCGACTTCCTTGCAGTGATCAACCCGCGCTTTTTTTTCCCTGAGCCGCTCCGGCTACCTCTGACATTTTGGTGATGCGCTGGTTCTTCCCCGTAGACCCTTTTTCGGCATCGACACTCGCGCAGTGGAACTGCTGCCCGCCGTCAGCTGCCTCCCTTTCAGCTCCTCTGCAGTCATCAGGGGGTTTTGGCGTTCCTTTCGGCGACCGAATGTGAAAGTTTGTCTCGCTCTTCCAGTTATTAGTCAGCTCTCCTCAACTGTCGTTCACTAATGACGCGTCACTCGGTGGAAATCGCAGGCTGAGAGAGCTTTGATGTGTTTGTGTCGAGGTGCCAGTGGTTGTTGGAGAGAAAGTGCTGCCTGATGTTAATGCTTGGCCACATGGCCTAGGAAGGCACATTATGGTATCATTAAGTTTCTTTTTAAAATACTTTCTTCTCAAGTCATATAGTATTGTATTTTTTTTTAGGAGTTGTGTAATTTGATTTGTTTTCCCCTTTTTGTTGCACTGTTTCGGATTTTCAGGGCAGGATTTCACCTGTTGAGTTGTGTTCAACTCGATAGTTGATAGTTCAGAAAGCATCTTTGCTGTTTTGACTGTGACTTTTCATCAAGTAACTCACAGTTATTCTAGAGGTATGAAGTGGAGAGAAGACTGTCAATAACTTTGTGATAAAAGAACCTGCTATCTACAGTATCCAGGCTAAGATAAAAATGTACCGGTTTATTCCTCGTAAAAGTACTGGTTTGTTGGTAGTAAACTCGTAAGAAGTTGCAGTAACTGTAGTCAAAGTTTTGTCCCCTCAGAGGTCTGAATGGATGTCTCCTTGTTGCTTTCGGCGGCTCTAGGAAGGTTACGAGAAACCACACGGTGTGTTTGGAACATTCTTGGTGCCTGCTGGTCCGTAGGAAAAGTTTGAGAGCGTCATTTCATGTGGCTTCTACAATTTAGATTACTCAGCTCGCCGCAGTCAACCAACACTACCACTGGTGTTTGGGCCGCTCCATGAAGATTTGTGGTAAACACCTGAGAGACGATGTTGGACAGAGAAGAAGAAGATTCCCTCATTTAAGCTGGAAGTGAAGCTTGCGGACGGTTTCTGTTCCAGAAAGTGTTCCCGGTCCTGCTTTCCAGATCCAGCTCACGGGTCAGAATCTGGACAGTTTTTCGTTGTACAAATAGTGGATGTTTCAGTGGTCCCTGTTTGTGTTCGGGAAGGCTGACCGGAAACCGCAGTTTCTTTTCTTGCTTTTTTCTTTTATTGGAGTTGCTGGAGCTTTGGTTCCCTGTTCAGGGGTAACAGGGCTGTTAGCTCGCTAACCTCCCTCCTCTGACTCATATTGAGGTGACGTTATTGGAACTGACAGAGAAGGATGAAGAAAAAAAAGACTTTTTTAATTTGAAGAAACTGCTCACTCATCACTATTTTGACCTCATGTACGCAGAAGGCGCCGCTCATTGTGAATCGGTTCAAAGTGCTGGAGAAAAAAACAAACAAACTTCTGCTGCGTTGCCAACACACGTTCCAGCGCCGGCTTTCCGCTTGATCTCGGTACAGTTTCCTACCACTGGGTTGACCTTGCTGATTTAATCGCACTTGTTGTAATCACTTGGAAAGAAATTCACCTTTCTGTTTCTGTTGTGATTGGTTAGCTCCTGAGAATGGCATTGTTGAGGAAAAATAAAATGCATCCCCAAGTTTTACTTGAGAATCGTACGTGTACTGTTGAGGTTGGACTAAACACAATTGTGCATCGGACCGGTGGTTGTCGATCAGTCTACCTTTGACTAGCCACACACAAAACTCAGATGTTTCAAAGTTAGAGCAGTTGCCAGATTCCAGGTTTGATCTCGACCAGGGGTGCCCAACACCAGTCCTCGAGGGCCCCTGTCCTGCACCAGCCTGATGATGGCTACTGACGTGAATCAGGTGTGTTGAAGCAGGGAAACCTCTAAAACCTGCAGGACAGGGGCTTTCGAGGACTGGAGTTGGCCTCCCCTGTTCTAGACAGTAGAAAGTTTGTTGAACAAGAGTACTTGAACCCAGCTTGGCAGGACCTGTGATTTAAATGACCATTTCTGCGTTGGCAAAAGTAAGTAAGCGAGTAAGCCAGAGATGTTCTCAGTTCCAGGCTGGCCAACGGCAGCACGGCGTCCCCGCAGCACTCGATGAAGGCAATGCAGGCCGCTCGGCTAGCTAAGTGAGAAAATCTGTTTTTCTTAATTTGGGTGAAGTGGTCCTTTTTAAAGCATCATAGAATGCCCCCACTCTGCTCTAAGTGGCTGCCCCCCCCCCCCTCCTCCACTCCCCCCGCCCGCTCGAGTTCTGGCCGTTCCAGTTTCGCAGCATAGACAGAGCGTCCGGTCGGTTCGGGCTGCCGGCCAGATTTCGTGACACGGCCGGTTCTAAAGCTAATCACATCCACATAAATCAGCTTTGATTCCGGGTCCACTTCATCTGGGAAATTGCATTGCGTTTTTCCTTTTTTTTTTTTTTTTTTATTGTTCATTTCACAAAGCAGCTCTCTGCTCACTTGGAAAATTGGTTAGCCTACACATTTTTTCTCACTAAAAGATTTTTTTTTTTTTTGTCGACTCAGAGCGGCCCTCTTTTGCCTCGAGATGAGTCAGCGCGAGGAACCCCCTCCCACCCTCCACGCACACACTCTATCACAGTCGCATCGTGGGAAACGTCTCACTTTTAAAGGTTCACAGCGCACAGTGATTAGAAAGAAGAGAAATTATGCAGCGCGATATCATCTGCCCGTGGAATATGAGCAAGGCGGCTGGCATGTAAATCCCTGCATCCAGCGTAAACACAACCGGAGCCTTTTCTCTCTGCTTTTCTTTTTTTTTTTTTTCAGCAGCGAGCAGCTCCACTGTGGTTTCACATGTGGCGAGATGAGGAGGGTGGAAGCAGGCAGAGGAAACTTAGATGCTTGTCTAACATTTCCGCTCAATCATAACCAAGATCATGTTGCCATTACACACACATATACTCGCACACACACTGGATCGCTGCACTTAGGCGCCACTCATTGCCAGCGCTTTGAAGTAACAGTGGGAGTTAAAAAAACAAAAAGCTGCTGCGAGCGTTCCCAAACCTTGTTGACATCTTACGCAGGGGATGTGATGAGACCGCCCAACGATCCGCCAGTCATCCTGCGTCTCCTCAACCCCTTGCAGGTTGGACTCTGTAGCTGCTGTTTGTTGCTCCCCAGTGAAGTCACCGCTCCGAGGCACGGCCTACTTTCTCCATGTTGCAGGCAGGGTGTGGGGGTGTGTGTGTGTGGAGGGGGGGGGGGGGGGGGTGCACGTGCCCCCGTTGTAACCCGG
>JAUESE010073496.1:593-14962 GCA_032274725.1 Malacoctenus triangulatus
AAACTGCCCCTCCCAATCACAGATTTTTCGCCCCCCCACCCCCCCCCCCTTTTTTTTTCGGGGATGAAAATAGAAATAAAATGCTCAGACACAACATGAACTGTCTCTGTCACTCCACGCGCTCACGTCCATCCATCGCTGCTGGTCGGTCGTTTATGAAAAATAAACAGCGCAGAGCTCAGCGTTGGACTCCTGGCCTCTTTAAAGCGTCTGGGTAAACAGTCGGGCCAGTATAGCCCAAATATGTCCAAAAGCATCTCAGATGGGAGCGCTGTAGGTGTTCCAAGCTCGACAGAAGAATCACAGAAAACACTGTTTGGCTCTCAGGCTTCTGCTATTCCTACAAAATTAAAAGTGAAGCTTTGCAATGCAAGTTTCTCTTTTTAAAAAAAAAAAAAAAAAAACTTCAGAGATGTGTTCATTTTCCTGCTGATTATGTGGAAGTTTGCTCGTCAGCTATTTTTGGTTATCATGCGAACACTCATAGCGCTGTGGACTCTCCATTTGCCTTTTTTCTCCGGCTTACCAGCAGCAGTCGTGCAAAACTAAATGTGATTTATCACCTGAAGAGCTCTGACTCACCAGGCACTCTTCTACACAATCGGGAGATTGTGGGTGACAGCGAGTCTCCCCTTATTCATTGTCAGTCAAGGATTTAGGGGATGTAGCAGCAGCCACCACTGTGGAGCAGACGTAGTACCACAACTACAATAAATATGAAGAATCACAGATGTGTCACTCTGGAATAAAGTGCATTTTTTCCCCAGGAGTGTCCTCACTGAAAAAGTTACAATATGAATAAAAGGAACAGAGATTCCTGTTCAAGATAAAGTGCCAACATTTAAAGAAAATGCCAAAAAAAAGCACTTTTGAAGGTTTTTAGACTAGCACCAGTATGCTTCACGTTAACAGGCTTAACATACATACAAAGCCTCAGAAGTGTGGTTATCATGATAGATTACTACATTCTGAGTGACCTCCATGTACTAACAGGTGGAAATACTCCAGATCGACTTTAAGTTTGTCCTGATAAACCCAGAGCAGATTTTTCCCTCTTGGTTTTCATCATCTGACAGTTTCATGGCGCACCAGGAGAGTTGCAATGACTCTGGTGTGCAACGTTGCACCAACACGACACACGGTGAGACAGCGCTGAAGGTCATCGGGTCAAAATCATAAATTTGTTTTTTCTGGGTTCTCGCTATAAATAGCATTACACTCTGAAGAGCCAAACACACACACACACACACACACACACACACACGCACACACACACACACACACACACACACTTTAATTTGCTCGTCACAGGTTTCAGCAACCAATCAAAAGGACCCTTTCATGTACATATATTCTGTAAGTTCACATCTCAGGGAACCCATCAGACTTTATTCCATTACGATGCGTGTGTGTGTGTGTGTGTGTGTGTGTGTGTGTGTGTGTGTGTGTGTGTGTGTGTGTGTGTGTGTGTGTGTGTGTCTTGACTGCAGGTGGACAGGCCTCAGAACAATGTTCACACACTCTTTGGTTACTTTGAAGTGAGCTTTGATGTACAGCAGGTAAAAAAAATACACTTTAGGATTACAGTGATATTTCATTTGGCCAGAGGCGACACACGCACATTCACACAGACACACACATACATACTTGTACTGCTTTACAGGTTGGGTCCACTTGTTGGCACAATGCAGTGTCTTGGCCTTTACACGTTATTAAATCTCTCATAACTGAGCGCCTGATTCTTCATCAAACCGTAATTGTCAACATCAGTCAACTTTATTCAGATAGATAGATATTTCACTGGTTAAAATAGAAAGTTCTGACTTACTGTCTTTACTGGCAAAGATGTGCACAATTTATGAAAAAAGAGACATTTTCATGGCTTCCAGACTTCCTCCTAAGATGTGTTTTTTTTTTTTTGCACTGTTCTTTCTGTCCTTTTGGTGCCTTTGGTGGCTCAGCTCTGCTCCGCCTGGCTCCTGGCTCCTGACGTTGGAAGCTTGTTAAAGTCAGAGCGAGCCTCGACTCTGCTCCCGAGGGTTAACATCTCAGTCAGAAGCGGAGTTAGAGGGGGATCATGGATGGTTGCTCAGGTCACATCACTGAGGAACGAGCGACGTAACTGAGGCGAACTCCCTTTAATATAACATGTCAGCATCTTGGGTTTTCAATGTTTTAGGTGCACCGCTGAAAAAGGAACACACTTAACCTTTTCAAAGAGGATACAGTCCTCAAATTGACTGGGTTTTATCGCTTTGGAGATGCAGCCATTGTTTGTATGGAGATTATGACTTAAAACCCTATAGAGTCCAAACAAACAGGGGGATGAATGCACCCACTAAATGGACAAAATGCTAATCTTAATGAGGAGACTGACAATGCAGCAAAATGGAAATGCGTGTGCTTTTGTAAATGAGAGAAAGAGAGAAGGTCAGCGGCGGCGGCAGGCCGGGGTTCATTAATCAGTGTTTGTGCCAGAAACAAAGTCGGAAATCGCCATCAATCCTACGTCCAACCCTTCAGCACTTTGACTCCCCTCATCAACTACGCCTGAATAATGAGGCGCTTTAAGAGACAGGAGGGCTGAGTCACGGGAGCGGTCGATAGAGCGTCCCAAGCATGACGCGAAACTGGCGAAAGTGCTCCGCAAAGTCAGATCAGAACTGCTAAAAGGTGAAAAAAAAAGGTCATCAGTCTATAGATTAGCCACAGTTTCCAACAGGAGGATGTTTGACACCACTGATGAATTGGACTCGTTTCCTTAAAACGCTTGGAAGAGGAAGCAATCGTCTGCATACGGTCGAAATGGTGAAGTTTGTAGTCACTCCAGGAAGAAGTATTTCAGGTGTCAGAGTTTGAGGCCTGAGAAGGTCAAGAGACTCTTCATTGAGCCATACAAACACCTCAAGCTGCCACGAGCTTCTCAGCTGTTGCTGAACGCAGGACGCTAAACGCCACCTGACCAGATCAGCGCCTCACTCCTGTCTGTCACCACGTCCATCTCGTATCATGCCGCGCTGCTCACAGCCACGACATCTCTCTGCCAGCACTCGTCCCTCCTCCACCCTCTCCGCTGTTGGCACACGTGCACAAGCGCGAACATGCACACACCCACAGTCACTCCTGTTCTCCCCCCCCCTCCCCAAACATCGGGGAATCCGTGGCCACTCCAGACAATGTTTCTGTTCCCACAAAAAGCAAAGCAGACATCACAGAAGTGGGTCAGATTGCAGGTTTCTATTTGATAGAAGCCTAAATTTTGTACCAATGGATGGTGTTTATTTGCAACTTCTCTTTTGCTGCATGAATGAAATATAAAAAAGTACCATCTGGAAAACATTTACAACTAAAACGTTCAAAAATGAAGCACCAAACTATTCATGAACGCTTCAGCAACAACAAAAAAACCCGGAAGACCCCGCAGGTCCAATGCAGCGCCAGCGTCGCAAGGAAACCACGCTCAGTGTGTAACAATAGCAGAGGACGAGCACACACAAAGACCTGAGAACTATTGTTCGCCGCGTTTCAGCTTGAAGAAAGTGCGTGAGTGTTATTAGAGGTGAAGGCAGACTCCAGCAGCCCGCAGCCTGCATGCATAAATAATGAGGGACCACATTTGCTTTCTCACATTTTGGGGAATTTAGCTGACGCTCTTATCTGGAGTGACGAGTTCGATGAATGCAACTCCAATAACGCCAGCTTCACAAGAAAACGGGAGCAGGAGGGGGGCGCGGGACGGGGACGAGCAGGTCCCACGCTGACGGGAGAGCAGAGACCCTCCAAATAAGACGGCAAACCCACTTTGGATCTCAGCAGTAACAGGAGACTACGTCTCATTTATGGTACAAATTTCTCATAAATAACAAATACTCATTATGATCTCATTTAACAAACTTCAGAAGTCCAAATGTTCACGCAGCTTTGCTAGTTGTAATTACGATGTTGTTACATCACTGGAAGCTTATTTTCATCCTTCTGTACTCTAAAATGACTTCATGCTCACACTGAGGTGCTCCTGATATCACAGCTGCTGCACTGTGACAGACAGTGTGGTTATCTTAAAATAAGTATCACAAAAACAGGCTTAAAACAACAGAAACCAAACAGCCTGACACCACACGAGCAAGACTAACTGTTCCTATTTAAAGCCAAAAACAAAAATGTTAAAATAAAGAGACGTGAATTCATGAATGAACAATTTGAACTCACTAAAACAAAAAATTTGATTTTTTTTAATGATTACAAAAACCTCAAAATAATAAGGCAATTGTGACTTTGAGGTAAACAGCCACGAGGGAGAACTTGATCACAGCTTCATTTACTACCAGAGGAGAGCAAGAAAACACTTTGGCAGCAAGATCCAATTAATTTGAATCCAGACGTCATTTCAGAAGTTCAGCTCGGTTGGATTAATTACTGTTGCCTGCTTTAGGTACACATACACTTACACTCTCCCCCTTGAAAGAAGAGAGAAAGCGAGAAGGGGGGGTCGGGGGGACGGTGCGCACATAAACAAATACAACCACGGGAAACATACAAACATTTCACACGACCTGCGAGCCTCTGACAGATTAATAAGCTGTTTCCTTGATTATCCAGACGCTGGAACACACGCAGACGTACACAATCATAGAAGCACCACCACGTTTGAGGTTCATCACTGACACGACTCCCAAGAGCCTAATTTGCCTCCAACACAGAAAATGATTATAATTTTGGATCTGACGTGCTAATCGCGCCTTCAAAACAGTAGACACATGAGGCGTCGCCTACGCAAACAGACGCGCTGGAAGTAGTTAGCTCACTGTAACTGGGGTTACTTTGTGATTGAAAAGTGAATGTGGGGACCTGCAACTTTGACACCCCAGGGAGGATAAATGAAGATCAAACACACACACACACAATTGAGAGTTGCCAAATGACCTTAAATACAGGGAGAAGATGAACACCACACACTGAAGCCTCAATCTGAGCAGGAACTCTGGACCTGCTCATTGTGAGGCAAGAGCAGCACTATTCACTACACCACCGCCTCCTATAATTTTATAAAGATTATTTTTAGTACTTGTTTTGTACAAGTATTAGCTGTAATTGTCATACAAGACCTCAAAACCTTAAAAAAAAAAAAAGGCCCAAAAAACAGACTCAAGTGAATCAGATCAATATGTTCTTACTGTGGATTTTCACAGCACTTCACCTTTGACTCACAGATATCTCATCTTGGAGTCAATTTACGCCACTCAATAGTAAAAGCATGAACAGATTTCCTCAATTTGAATACGTGCTGTGTTTTAACATAGTTCAGAAGCAACAAAGGATAAAGAAATGGCTCCATAAGTCTGTGTCTGACCTAAATCACTGACACTGTCCTGTGTTTTTTTTTCTCCATCATTCATCCTCAGTTTGACAGGACAGAGTTTTGTGTCGACGTCGGCCACGAAGCAGCTCCTGAATCCACTGCTGTTTCGAGATCGTAGCAGACTGGGCGATGTCGAACACAAAAGGGATCCGCGCAGACGCCCGCGCAAACGCCATACGAGTGAAAATCCCATCACTGGCAGCATTGTGATGTTTTTTCACACCCTGTCATCGAAAGTCTTTGACTTTATTTGTTTGAAGTTGCGGCTGCTCAAACACAACCCCCCCCCCTCCCCTCCTCTCCCCTCATCTCTGATTGCCTGAGGACAATCCCTAAAAATACATGCAGTCTCTCTCTCTCTATCCCTCTCTCCCTCTCTCTCTCCCTCCCTCACCCTCTCACCCACCGTCTCCCCCTTTCTAACCTCTGTTCTCATTGGCTTTCACATCCGTTTCTCTTCCTGGGCTTTTCGTGAACTCCTGCTGCCCTCAGCTCGTCTCACATCCACAACTCGTACTCTCTGCTTCTCTAACATTCCTGGCAGCAACTCGTTTTTGGGGTTGTTTTTGTCATTGTTAACATTTGCAAAGAGATTTTCTCCTAATATCAGCTAATCGAGCAAAGAAACTTACACCTGGGTTAATTCACTGAAAACATTTCCACAACCATTTTTTTTTTTTGGAATGAGACCGTTTGCACTTTTTGACCTGTTTCGGTGAAAAAGGTCAAAGGTCGCCATCACAGTTATTTATTTGTGCAGAATGGGAAGTGAAAGGGGTTCAAGCATTTCACCACTTCCACCTTCGTTTTGGATGAATATCACTCAAGCGTTTCACAACCCTGATTTCAGGCCAGTTCTCACATTTTTAGGACGCTACAGATGTTTCTGGCATCTGGCAGAATGAGCCGTTAATGCCCGACATAAAAACATTAAAAGCTTGTTTGTCGGCCTAAACAACTTGCTGTTGGTACACTTCCATTTGCACCATCGCTTTAAAACATCTGTCCCTCAGTAGGAGCCTTTCTGTTGGAGGATGCATGTTTTACCTGAGCCTGTTTATGGTTTTTTGTTGAAAAGTTACAGCTGATTCCTGATGTTAATCCTCGTAATCGGTGACTAAAAGATACACGAGAGTGTGTGTGGTCGTGACTTTTTGTGTTGGCCCTCTGATGAACAAGCGAGCTGTCAATGTCACATTCGCTATCAAGGTAACGAGGACATCACAGCTTGATGGGAAGTGAAAAAACCTGAAGAACACACATGCAAACTGGCCACACAACGACTTTGTCTCAGAATCAAACCTGATGTCCTCTTGCTGTGAGGCATCAGTGCTCACCACTTCAGAGCCACCGACTGATCAGCTCGGTTCTAATAAAACTATATTTCTGCTACTTTTTACTTCAAACTTACTCATGACTATTTGTATCAATCGATCCGGACGTGAAGCAGCGGCCCACACTCTCCCACACTCACCGTCTATCTGGTATTTTCGTCTTCACATCCATTTATTCTTTATACACTCCTGCCGTTTTACAGAGATAAACAGCATTTCCATACTGACGTATTGCTCGACGCTCCACATGAAAACCTCCTACACATACATGTTCTTTACATTTTGCTGCCTATGTCAGTGCATCTGAAGCTCACGTTGCAAAGAGCTGTGACTCCAGGAAACCAGTCCTACCTAAACGTTCTCCCTCCAGGCTTCTGATTCTAATCTGTAACATCAGGGCGAAAGAAAAAAAAAAGCGTTTAGGCACTTTTTTTTTTTTATACTTGGCTTCTGTATGAAAGCGATTGACTCCATTCAGCAGCTCGACTGCACAACAGAGAAGTTCAGACAAATCTGTGCAACCTGTGGATGTAACTGAGCAAAATGTAAATTGCCTGTGTCGCTTTCTTATGGTTGAATTAGTCCCGTTGTGCCTGAGTGTGTGCCTCCATTGCTTCATGGAGCAATCTGTGACGCATGTACTGCATGTTTCACTCTGCTTACTCGTAAGGAACGGCCTTAAATCGGAGGTCTCAGATAGGAGCTGGTATTCAAGCAATTATGCATGATTACTTTCCACGTGAGCGACGATTAAATTAACCAAGAAGAGCACAGCGTTTATTCACAATGTATGATTTAAAACAAAAAAGATACTAAGTGGATCTCTATTGATAATAAGTTTAACTGCTGTTTTTTTTTTTTTGATTAATCTTACTAACAAAAAGAAAAAAACAGTGGAAAAAATGACCGAACATAAAAAGAGAATGAGCATGCTTGTAGGAATTTGAATAATACATGCGATAAAGTAGAATTTGTTAGCACAAAGATGGCAGTCTACTCGTCTAGTCTACTAAAATCTCTTCATACGAGGAGGTTTTTCCATAGAAAAATGCATGTTCATGTGTTTTTTTCTTTTCTCCTTTCACAGGGTTGAACATCGCATTCGATGTAAAAACTGAGATCTGGGGAAAACATGTCAAACCTTCCACAATCTCTGCAAAAACAAGAACAAGATAATAAGTCCAGACATGCCGTTCGAAATCCGTGGCGTCACATTTTTACATTAAAACCTCATTAACATTTCAACCATCATTTCAGCCAATTTCCTTTATAATTTGATTTTATCAGTTCAAGATAAAGATAGTGTCACATGTGGTATGGAAAAGGTCGCTCACAGTCTGTTCTATTTCTGGCGAACAACCATCAAACGCCAACATTCATGGACTTCAAAAGCCATGAAAATCCCACAATGACTGTTACTCACAGTCCGATCATCTTTCTGGTTGCTGCAGATGTTTACATGCACACATGACACACGCCAAGTTAAAATGAGTCAATCAAGCAGCTGAAAAAAAAAGGATCCATGTGCTTCAACATGAACAAAGGCCGGAGCGGCAACACACATTTTTCTTTGAATCTACATAAAACATACGGTCTTATTGAACTCGCATATTGTTCATGTTTTCTTCCTTTTCATGTTGCAACCAAGTGACATTCAGCTGACTTTAGCTGCGCTGTATCATTTATTCGAGTTCTCCTGATTGTGCAGCTGCAGCGCCGGCAACAAATGAAGGGAAAATACCAATCTCCCTCACAGCAAAACGGACAACCGAGTGTGGATGGTGGTGATGAATGTCACAGAGCAGAAGTATGATGTGTGGGGAAAGCTTGTCAACCCTAAAGCACTGTGGGTTTTCCATGCATTGGTAATGTTTCTAATGATGTCATTGAAAAGTAGTTTTTTTTCTTCTTGCAGTTGCTCCTCAGATCACGAGTCATTGATTTACTGTGTCAATATTTGGAGTACAAAAGCGACGTTTTTCATCCATCAGCTGCAGTTTAATTTATTACTGTGTTAATAATAGAACTACCGCATGCATTTTTCAGAAACAAGCATCATTATGTTCCTGTACAAAAGGTTTTGTTTGTCTTTCAAAGCTGCGTGTCGGCATTCAGCTTGGGTATGGTTCCTATTTACAGCTTTGAAACACTTTTCATCAAATTACAAATGCTGTAATTGTTAAAAATCGTGATTTGAACACAATTAATGATGGTGTTCCAGATTGGGAGCATGTCGCTCTCAGTCTGCCAGGTGTGATATGCCAGTACATGAAAGAGCAGCGTCACAAAGGCAAACAATGAAAAGATGTGTGAGCGATAAAAGTGACTATTGATCTCCAGCAGATGCTCTTTTGTGCGTCTGAGTTGGCGTGTGCGACTCGGGTTGTGGGGACCTGGGTGTGATTCAGTGTCACAGAGTGAGTGTGGTCGTTATCGGTGGGAAGCGAATCTTAAAATTAGGTTCGAGCTGGAGGCAGAGGCAAGGTAAGGTGAGAAATAATGACAGCTGAGGTGGATTCAAGTGTCCTTGGGATCAGTGTGAGTCAGTGTTGTGTCTCTTAAAGTCCTGAAGTCACGTGTATGCAACTGTGTCCAGCAGAAATATGTATTGACTCAAACTTGTAAACAGTGGCCTGACATCATTTTTATGCCTCCAAGCAGCTCAAAATAGAAAATTGTTGTGTTGTGTTGAAGATTATTGTGCAAGCTGAGGAAGAGGGGGGGTCTGCACGTTTATAATGGGGAACTCATCAGTGAGCACACATATTTGAGGTGCTGTCTGACTTTTGGTCAACCATAAAGCTAATAAACTGAGGCATACTTCATTGGCTGAGTTGTGGATACAAGTGAAGCTGTATCAGTGCTTGAGGTTCGAGTGAGTTTGCAGGAAATAATGCAAGTCAATGCAATGTACTTGGAGGGGTAATGAATAAGTGTTAGGGTCCTGAAATGGGCAAGGTAAAGCAATATATCAACGAGAACATCCCCCAATAGATAGCGCCGCTGTGTGTGTGTGTGTGTGTGTGTGTGTGTGTCTTAGATTAAGCGGTCATGTGAAGACCTTGGAAGAGGGTGATCTTTGAGATTTCAGCTGACTGAACACAAGCTTCCTTTATTCCTTTACGACCTCGCTCTGCACCACTATTAAACCCCGCTGAGGTTAAAAAAAGACTCAAACAACTCAAGGTCGATTTAATATTCATTGGTAGTGTGTCGACGATAATGTCACTCTGCATCTTTTTAGTGGCTGACATAATTTGGAGATCACCGGCTTTTTTTCTAAGCAGATTCCTTTCACCTTCCCACATTACAGCTCACACCTGCAGTCTGGTTCATCCGCACGAGTGTTTGTCAAATCGACTTTGATGAAAACTTTGCAGGTCTGACAGAGAGAAGGCCTTCTTGACTGAGACGCTACACCACAGAGGGCGATAACATGACCATCAGAAAAAAACATGAGAATGCCCACGTCTTCTTCATGCTGCACAGCTTTAAAACATTGACTGAGCATCTTTTTTTGGAGTTAAATAAATCATAGACATCGCTTCTTTCCGAGAGGAATTCAACTTGTATGCATGTCACGTCAGGCTGAATGATAAACTGTGGGAAATCAAAGCACTTAAAAAAAAAACTCCTGAACCCAGCCGTTTCTACATCATCTCTGCCAAAAAATTAGTCATCTTGTGGGAAAATTAAGCATGTTTAGTCAGTGCGTACAGCTGTGAGACGGCCCCACAAACTAAAAACAACAGCTGTTCGCGTTACTTTTCATTGCTTGACATAAACAATACCTACACTGCTGGCACAGAGCCGCATGATGAGACCCTCAAACTGAATTATCAGGACAGAACATTTGCATAGAAGCACATGGTCTGTCGAGGACAGCGATGACACGAGCACTTCGCCGACAAGTTATAGCCTTTATTCCCTGTGTGAGACATTTCTGAGCTTATTTTTCTCTGAAATGCAGAATAAAAAGCTGGAAAATCCAAGGAGCTTGCGAGAAATCTCTTCCCATCAAACGCCGTGTTATTGCATTTGCTACGTTTGGCATTCAAATGCATCCCATGATGCGAATGCCCGGGGAGCGTTCCCTCCGCCCGCGGCCTCGGCCGCGTCATCCCTCGGATGTACATAATGTGAGAGTGCGGCGCGTCAATGCATTGAGTGATGTGAAGCACATGTCCTCTACGGAAAGTCTCCCGTTGTTGGGCGCGCGCGGTGACTGAGTTACCAAACCGCTCGATGTCAGAATCGCTTTCTTTGACATCTTTATCGACTGTTCTACACAGCACAGACGCATTATCACACACTGGCTACAGTTGCGCATTGATCAGAGGAACAGCTGGGTGTTAAAGAGCAACATGTGAAGAGCACGTTTTTTTTAATTTTATTCATTTATTGATCTTTCTTTCGCACTTTCTAGAGACATACACAACTCATAACTAACAATCGCATCCTTTGGTTTTGAGACACTATAATGATCAAATTACTTCAGTTAAGTTTCCATAAATGAGATTGAAAATATGACTTTATTCTCTAAATTTGGGTGTATGATTGAGGTTTTGTTTCAAGATTTCTGCCCTCTAGTGGAGGAACAACCAGCTCTAATCTACCGATTGTGAGCCTGAAGCAAACTCGCATTTCTCCCCCTGACGGCTGCTCGCAGGCTTCACATTATGAGTTGCAATGCAAACATGGTTTTAATCAGTGACACACATCCGTGTTATATTCAGCTCCATGAAGGACAAAGCTGAGCAAATGTCAGAATCTCTCTCATAAGTGGTCAAGATGAGTCATTCGTCTGGTAATTTAGACATGAAAGCATCAAAATCTTGTTTAACAGCTCACGCCAGCCTGAAGTTTGGTTCCAGACCACCACTGGTGAAGTTCCACTTCAGGTGGGAGCATCAAGTGGCTCAGGTTTTATCAGCTCTCTCCCACCTCCTTACAGGATCCCAAGCCTGATCAAATATTTACTATCTGTCTGGAGGATCTCACCCAAGTGGGGTTTCTTTTTCCCAGAGAACAGGCTTTTCACACTGTCAGAATTCGGAACAAAGTATTTCTCAAGGCCAAATTGTCATCAAGATGTTTTGCCAACTGGCTCCCAAAAAGAGGAAGCAAAACAAAATACAAATATCATGAGTGTTGACTTTTTTCATGAGTCTGTACATGCAGAACTTTCGCTACTGCATGTGGAAAAATGTGTTTCACAGTCACTAAAACATGTAAAAAGAAGTTATGACTGAATGAAAAAGTGTGCATGATGGAAGCAGTCCAAACACAACAGCAACTCAGCTCCCACATACAACAACACGCACGCACGCACCGAGCAGAACAACACATAATCCGAGCGTCACGGTGAAGCAAAGCAATAAAAGTCAAAAACAATCGCGGGCACATCTGGAGAAGAACTTCTCCTTCACGATGAGAGTTTCAATCCACAACTCAATCTGGCAAACAACTGGAGAGTCACCGATGCTGCTACCAAAGCCCATCTGTTACCCGTCACTTCTGAAATAAGAAATCTTGTGTCTGATTCCCACTAGTGAACTCCTGATTACAAGCAGATTGCAGACCGAATACAGACCGAATAAAGACACAAAGTGCTGATTTTAATAGAAAACAGAGCTGAATATTAAAGCAGGAGGAGCCGGTGTGAAGTATCGTGACACCCACACTGATGTAATACTTACCCCTCCATGTAAATTGCCTGTAAAATGACTGCACTCTGGCCGCGCTCCAGCGCGCCTCACTCAGCCGTCGTAGGCGAGCCGGTGAGAGATTGAGCTGTAAGCGATACGGCCGCGATCCGCGCGCCGCACCGCCTGACACATTGTACCTGCACCTTTGATCACGGCACGACAAATCCCTCCGAGTCTGATCCATAAATATTACATAACGATAACAACCGCTCAAGTCCCCGCCCGGGGGGGATTCGTCGAGTGACTGTTGCAGTTAGACACGAGGGCAGATTAGGGAACTGTTCCCTCAAACCCGACATGTCCCGCAATGACACTCAAATACCAAACTGCATTAGTGTCTGTACGGAAAGAGGCAAAGGATGTACAGCAGGCCCTCGTCACAACAGTGGGGTGAAAAAAAAGAAGGCACAAGGACGGAGAAACATGAACTAAAAGGATTTTTGCTCTGAAGTAAAGCGACAGTCCCAACACAAACGCTAAACAACACAAGATTTCTAGTATGAACACAAGAGGAAAACAGGACGAGACAACCAAGGTGCAAAGAAATCAGCAGAGGGACTTGACAAGACACAGGTGGAGACGGACCGACCCAGTGAGTGAGACACACAATGGCACCATCAGAAGAGGAAGTGCAGGCACGGGGAAACATGCAGCCAGATGAGGAAATGAAGATTGAACGTAACCTCAACATGACATGAACTGCACATGACAGGGACACGGGTGAGAAACGAGACATCAGCTTGAAGAACAGTTTGTTTAAGTCATATTTAAAAGAAAACTTTTTTGCAAAAAAAGGACAGAAAAGCACTTAGAGAGCAAACAGAGTGAGTCCCTCAGTAAAGCCGCACTCAAGCTCAATTAATTGCAGCAACTCTTATCACAAAACCACAAAAGCAACCCACAACTCCCATTAAATCAACCGATGTAACACATTTTCCACTGTCCGCTGAGAGGACGCAGCACGCCGCCACTGCCTCCCGCTCCGAGCGCACACGTGGAATCCGGCAGTCAATCCATTCGAGGGGGGGGGGGCGGGGCTCTATAGCGCTCATTAACGACAGATTACCGATCGACACACAAAAGGGGCGCAGCTGCGCCACAAATCCCCCGCCGGACACCCCCGGGAGTCGGACGAACGGAAAAGTATGTAATCCACATGCAGACGGGTTGATGTGAGGCGGCGGAGAGCGGGGGTCCACAGCGTGGAGGTCAACATACTCACACAACGACAGAGCGGAAACACACGTGTGGAAGCTCGAAGACGCAGCAAAGTTTGGCAATCGAATGAAGGTTAAATGTAAGGTGAACGACATTTTTCGCCCCGTATTAAAAGAACATACGAAAATCTCAATTTCCAAGCAGGATTTTGTAAACGTGTGTCATACAGAGTGTGTAGGATTTAATTTAATTCATTAACAATCATGTGAGCGCCACAAACTGCAAGCATGAAGGTCCGGATTTGATTCCCTCTACCTGCTGAAGGTCGCACTTCCTTTGGCTCAGGAGCGTCAGCTCTTCTAAACCTGGAGGTCAATCTCTGACAGCAGCGCGGACGAACGAGCGCGCGGTCACGCTGCCGATCACAGGGGATAAAAAGTGGCACGAACTCACCATTTCTCTGTGGACGCGCCGGGTCCTGGAAGCATGTCACGACACTAAATCCCCACGAGCCGGAGTCACATTGTTCTTCAGGTCGAGCTCAAACTAAAAGCAACTGGGGCTTGATGACAGAAAGTACAGCAGCCCGGGGGAGGTGGGAAAGGTGTGGGGGTGGGGGGGTGGTGGGGGAGTCTCGGGCTGGACGCGTGGGATCCCTCCGACTGAGCGGGCTGATGAGCGCAGCGCAGCGGGGACAAGTGCGAGTTGTGGAGAGTGTGCGCAACCACAAAAAAAGAAAAAAAAATTCAGGCAACGGAGAGCGGCCGGTGCGCGCCCGGTGACTCGGAGGTGGGGGGGGGGGGGGGGGGG
>JAUESE010073562.1:0-14948 GCA_032274725.1 Malacoctenus triangulatus
ATAAAGATGTTAAAATTATTTTCGATTGCTCCAGTTTTTCCTTCACACAAACTTTTGTCCTACGCCGTAAGAAAATTTATTTTCTTACCTCTGTGAACATCGTTCTCGTGAATCAGCGTATTCTTCGTAGGGGCTTATTCTATTCTAAAGTGTGCTCGTACGAGCGCGCAAAAGAACGAGCAGAAGAGTGCTGCAGTTCCGTGTTTTGGCCACAAAACTCCGTTTTGCCCCTTTAAAGCCATTCGAACTTAATTTTCTGGATCATCAGCTCTTTCTTTGACAACTGTTATCTTTGTTTTTATATCGATTTAAATACAGTCGCCTTTAAAATACAGAAATATGTCACTTCACATTGCAGTCACTTTTTAAAGACATCTTTGATGGAGCTTAATTTAGAACAATTTTTCCTCTGACACAAACGACACCGACCCATTGCAGCCAGACAACAGCACCGACCGTTCAGAGGAAGCCGCGCTCAGAAATACTGGACACGGTCACCACGTCACACCATCAACCAGGAGATATTAGTTATTTGTTTGTTTTTTTCATTTGAGAGTGAATTGAATTTAACCTGATTTTTTTTTTTTTGTATCACAAAACTGGGTACGACTTATTTGTTAAACAACCACGATTAGTGTAGTCCAGTTTTATTAATCCCGCTTCATCCCAACGGGATCAATAGAACTTGTCAGCCTGGTAGAGACCATGGTGATTTATGTGCCTCCACCTTCATGAACGGATAAACAGATCTGGAAAAACTGAGGAATCCTCAATTAATCCCTTATGCAGGTTTACTGAAACCCCCTGTGAGGTGTTAGCAAGTGATGCAGTACACCTGACTGGGCTGATATAGCAGAACTGCACATGCTTAGTGGTCTCCTCTCACCAAACGAGAGGAGACCACATGCAGTACCTGATGTCATCGTAACCATGGCAACATGTTGTCTGATCGTCTCAGACATTCATGTTCAGATTTGACTATTCAGATCTCTTTCTTATTTGCTGTGTTTCATGCACTTTTAACCATTCACAGTGGGATTGAAGCTGACTTTCATGGAAGTCAAAAAATGCAAAATGTGAATGATTGAAGCTTTACATGTGAATCTCAGACAGTGTTTTTAATTGATTAATAGGCTGCAACTAATCACCAGCTGCTAGCAGTTAATGCCATGACCTGGTGCCAGACAGCATTTCCTGGTTCCTGAAACCTCACATCTTCCTCCTCCCCCCTCCCTGCTCCCAACCCCCGCCAGTCCCCCCAGAGACTCGGTGTCTTCTCCCGGCACTCCGATGGAGAGCTCAATTACACTCAATCAACCTGATAACTCAATATGAAGAGGAACTGACATCATCTGCTTCTTGTTGGCCTGGTCGGTGACTGGCAAATGATTGAAGTTGTCAGCAGGGTGGTCTGAGTAGTTTTTCATCCCCCCCCCCCATGTTTGAGCGCTGTTGACGTCACTCTCTGTCTACCGCTCCATGACACATGCTCGAAGTCAGTCAAAGCATTTGAGGGTTGCCAGGATATGACATTTTGTGTCCTCGATTTTCATACACAAAGTCCATTTTTATTCATATAAATTCTGATTTCCTCCTTTGTCTTTCTCCTCATTCAATTTAGCTTGACCAAAGTGTAAATGATACACAGAAACAAAGAACAGTGCATGTGTGCAACACAGCATAATCAGAGCTCTATCAAGTAGAAGCTAATAAAGACAGGACCTCATATTGTTGCTGCTTTGGATGAACAGCAGTTGAATGTTCAGAGAATCTGATGGTAAAAGGAGGGTCACTCTGATGTGGTATCCACAGCTGCAGGTGACAGGCTCCCAGCATCACTAAGCCCCGCCTTAGACAGTGAACTGTAGCATTGCAAGCAGCACCAAGTCAACTTACAGCTGCAACCACTATCACCCAACTTTGGTCCAAAACCAACCATATTTTTAATCCATTGCACGCTGAAAAGACAGATCAAATGCTCCTCTGTTGCTCGCTGAGTGTTTGCTGTGGTATGAAATGACACTTACTGTTGCCACGACGACCCTACAAGTTGCCAAATTCAACTGGACCCTGAAATAGTGAGAATTAAAGTTCTGTGGATTAAAACACAATTGTAATCCAAACTAAGATATCTCACAACCCAAACGTCTGCCTTTGCAATCTTTCACTCCATCGAATCATCTTGAAACTCTGCAGCATCAGACAGCAGCATGGGGAGGTTGAGGGCTGGTCGGGGGTGACACCACACCCTGAACAGCTTTCAAATGATTAAAAATTCAAACGTGTCCATGGGTTGATCATATTCAACTAATGAAGTGAATTATTGTTGTTGTTTGATAATATCACACAAAAAGTGTGAATATCTCTGAGACCATGTTGAACACAATAGGTTCACTGCTGTCACCGGAAGGTAGGGTGGTGGTCATGGTATCACAGCATGAAGGTCCTGGGCCAAAAGCCGAGGTGCGCCCTCCTGTTTGGAGCTTGTGTGTTCCTCCTGTATGCATGAGGATCCAGCAGTACTCTGGTTTACTCCCATTGCTCGAAAACTCTTGGTGAACATACTGTATATGTCACTGATGCTACTAATGCTGCTAATGCTACTGATGCTACTAATGCTACTGATGCTACGAATTTTGCTGTTGCTGGGAATGCTATTACTTTAATGCTAGCAGTCTGAAGAGAGACAGCGAAATGGAACCGGACTGAAAGATGATGCAGTCTGAAGGATGAGACCGGTGAAGCTCTCAGAAATGAAGACCGATTGTCAATAAGAGTGTTTGTTTACATCATGCACATAGAAACATGTATTAGAAATGTGTAACCTTCAGGAAGAACAACACACTTTAAAACAGCCAAAACACTAATAAAATCATCAAAAAAATAAACAAAACACATGTAAATATCCATGTGCGCGTGCGTGCGTGTGTGTGTGTGTGTGTGTGTGTGTGTGTGTGTGTGTGTGTGTGTGTGTGAGACGGATGAGCCTGAAGGAGCTGAGAAGCCCCAAGGCGCCAGACAACAGTGTCCTCCTCCATCTCCTCTCATTGGCCACACCCTAATTGAGCCCCCCCCCCCCCCACCCACCCCTCCTCCTCCTCCTCCTCCTTTTCCTCCTCATCCTCCCCCTACTGGCTTGTCACATGACAAGTGGTTGACAGTGTGCTTCTGTTTGTGTGTATTTTAACATGCACAGTGAAAAGGAAACGGAGAGAATGATAAAATGATGTGTGATTCTTTGGATGTGCGTGGCGTGATGTGTGCCTATGCGCCTGCGTGCGTGCGTGCATGCGCACGCGCGCGCACATTAAGACTCTACTTGAGTCTAAGAGCCTATTTAGATCCAAATGTAGTTTATTTGATATTAAAGTGAGATGGCGTTCAGAACTGATTGAGCGTTAAACAACTCCCCCCCCCACACACACACAACTGTTTTTGTTTCTTTTTTACTTTTCCCAGCATGTGACAATTACTAAACACAACACAAAATATCTCTCAATTTTGAGACATTACACTATTACTATGTCATGTCAGCCCCACGTCCTCTCGTCATCAGACTAATCAGGGTCGCACAGCAATGAGTGCATCAATTTGGCAGTTTGGATAAAAAGCTTCAATCAAATGGTTGAACGCAATCAACATAACAGGCACACAATAATCAAGATGTAATCGATCACTTCACACTGGAGTGCTAAATGAGATGCAGCACATAATAAGCATTTTGCATTAAATGCATTTTTCAGCGAGCAGCCGAAGCCTGTTAAACAGGATGGGAATGTGACGTAACGGCATGCATACAGTGGACCGTGCAGAGTGCCAGAAAAAGTCAACAAGACTGTAAAATTGCGTGGGCTTCCACTGCACAATGTGGTGCATTATGGTGCGCCTGTGTTATGTGAGCGATATGTTACAGGGTGTTGCACAACAGTTTCCCCGCCACTTCTGGGGCTCCTTTTAATGAGGCCGTCCATATGGTGAACGCACGCAGCTGAACGAGAGTGGCAGCAAGAAACCAGCTAAAAACACCAAAACACTTTTGTTGTTTGATTCTTTGTCCTCCTGTGAGGACAAAAAAAATGACATCTGATAACAGGAGACAAAGCCAGGTTGCACAGTTGCCATAGCAACAGCTACACGCCAATCAGTGTTATTCTTTCCTTTTTTTGCTGAATATTGTGCTGTCAGCTTTGACAGGAAAACACACGCACACATGCACGCACGCGCACACACACACACACACACACACACACACACACACACACACACACACACACATCAACAAATGCACATACACAAACACATCAACAAATGCACACAAAATCCTTGCCGTAACGCAACAACAGCAATCACAGTGTTGGAAAAATAGCAAGTATCTCTGTGTGGCCCCAAAAACGACTTTAGGATAGGCAGCTTCAGTGTTGCAGGGAGATAGAGAGGGGATGATGGGAGGATGGATGATGGCTGAATGCCTTGGAAGACACTTTCATGGGGCAGTAGAGGATGGGAGAGGACACGAGAGGATGAGACAGTCTGAGCTGGTTGTGATGGCAACTAATGAAACATCACGAAGCAAAACAGGCTGCACAACACAGCCTTCGTGAATAAGTAAGAAGAGGCCGTAAGTTGTCAGCAGGACACGCAGGACATTTGGTTGAAGCTCGTCTCCCATTGGGGAAATCTCGAACAGCAGTTAGCACTGACAGCGTTGCAGCGAACAGGTCCTGAAGTCTGAAATCAGGGATCAGCTGTTGTTGAGAGGTCGCTCATGGAAAGAACATGTTTAGTGTTTAATCTGGTGGATGACTTTTGAATAATTCAAAAGATTTCCATCAGAAGATGATCAGATCTCACAGGAAGAATACATTCTGTCTCCTGATCTTTGAAATGTGAAGTCATGAATTGGAAACACTTGAATGTGGGTCAGAAGCTTGGACCACATCGGGAGGCGTTCGATCAAATCGCTTTGTGTTATTGGTCCGTCATGTGTGCTGGACTGCTGCACAGTTCACTGATCTGTCTGGTTAATGTTATCAATCCTTCAGCTTCCACTTTTCTTTTAAAAATGTTTTTGCAGTCTCAAAGAAATGCATGCAAGTGTGGTGGTCAATGCATTTGCTGATATTACACATTTTTTTGCATCGAAAGCTGTTGGGAAATTGTAGTCTAGTCCGACTTATATCAAAGAACAAGGTCCCAAGCCCCACTGTACTAAATCTGTCTTGAGAAACGGTTTGTGTTTTACTCTAAATAAGGTTCAAACTGAATGCACATCCAGCTGCAAGTAAAACACTGTCCAGAGAGTTTCTGGTCTTGTTGGGTTCGATGTCTCCCTGCCTAATGTCTTGGGAACCTTCAGGCTTCATCCTTCCTTTGATTACAGTTTTTCTCGATTGCTGAGACACAATTCCTGGGACAACTCACCATTTTTTCAAATCTTCACACACAAATTTAAAAACTCACACCCAACAGTCCAAACGTCTAACTTCTGGGTCCCACTCAGTCTTTATCCTCAGACAATGCACACAAACTGCCAAAACACAGACTACATTAGTGTTTGTTACACACTGGAGGGATTAATTCAACACAGTGCCACCAAAATGTAAAGAATAGGGCTTTTTCACAGCACTTCCAGATTGAGCAAATATAGGTTCATCAGCATTGGCAGCAATATCAACATGATCTGGTTGCCCTGGCTCCCCTTCTTGTTGGGGAATGTAATTCTGCAGCTGATCAAGAAACTGAAGGAGTAGTGCAGTGTTGTATGGACCCAGTACAGCATGGCAGTGGAGGATGCCACGGTTGCAAATGGCTGCACACATGGTGATGTTGCCCCCCCTCTGACCAGGAACTTGGATGATTGCACGGTGTCCAATGATGTCGCAGCCCCTTGTGCGCCTTTTTGTGATACTGAACCCTGTTTCATCAGTGAAGATGCATTCGTACTGGTCAGCCATTGCATTCATCTCAAACATTGTCAAAAGCAATAAAAAAAAAATGTTTCTGTTTAGTGCAATTACCTGCACATATTGGAATCATTGCTCCTTCACCCTATCGCAATTCCTCTCAAAAGGAAGGTGGTAAAGCTGCTTTGTCCTTATGTGGTTCCGCTGTATTACCTGGTCAATGGTGGAAAGGTTAATGCTGTTAGTCCCTTGAAATATTTCCTGTACTTCAATAATGCTGGTTTGAATCTCCCTCACAGTGATGACATTATCGGCAATCACCATATTTACCAAGGCAGTGTCCTGCTCAGCAGTGAGCAATCACCGCCTGCCTCCAATAGATGGCTGCCACTCAGTTCTACAAAAGTTACCAAACTGACCAACGGTGTGCTGTGGCACTGTGTACTGTAGTAAAAACTACGGTGGACATTCAGCCTATATGTGCGCCTGCATGACTGTGCATGTGCTGTGATACAATACTTTGTGGCAATGAGGCAAATGACCCGTTTTCCCTCCTGAAAGTATGAACGATGGATGCAACGGTTTAACGGCTTAGGTTTGGCTGGACTAGTTGGCCAGCTGTTTTCATTGTCCTCCCATGTCCCACCACATGATGAAAAACGGTGGTATGGTTTTCATTGAAAATTACTTGTCTTTGCCTTCCTCTGCCTCTTCATCTTCCTTTTCCTCTTTCTCTCTCTTGTCTCTCAACTTCTGCATGTTTGGGAGCCATTGTACCAAAAAACATGAGCATGCCTCTAAGCTCTATTTATTGACCCTCCTGGTTCTGATTGGTGTGTTAACAATTTTGAGGCTGAGTGTTTTTTTGTTTTTTTTTACCTTGAGAGGAGTGTGATCTCTGAGTTTATGTTACGATAACTTGAGTTAATTATATTGAGAGCATGTGTTTACTGAGTGAACAGGCAGCGCAGTGAATGATTGATTTGGTCACTTTTGTGTCAGGTTTTGCAGAAAGTCTTTTGAATTTTGAGATGTGTGGAAACAGGTGAATTGTGTTTGTAGTTATGGAAAATGTTTGTGTGCTTCTGGGAATGACGAAAAGATTTGAGTGTTTGTGCTACAGGAACCAGGTTTTGATGCTGTTTTAGCAATCGAGAAAAACTGTAATTCAGTGCTTGCAGTACCAAAGACAGCCAGCAGACCCACAGCATGACAGCACTACCGTTGTCGCCACAGACACTGGACTTTTCTTGACAGTTGTCGCGACTTTGTTGACCCGCAAACAAACAGGTGTGATGAGTTTTATTTTGGATTACTTTTCAACGTCATTGCTAAAAGAACATAGCTCATTCTTGTAACAAAAAAAAAAAATCCCAAACTTAGTTTTTCTCTTTACATTTCAAAAACTGTTTGGGCTCTTGTGTTTTTCACTGGCTGATATCAAGTAACAGCAAACTAGCCAAAGATAAGGTAGAAATAACCATTCTTACATATTCTTCCACTAATGTTCAGCGTGACTCTGTGGCCCCATACCGCAGGCTGTGGGGCAATTACACCAGTTCATCTTGATTAGCTGGGCTGTCAGTGAACTCAGTGGGACCTTTCACACACAGACAGCCCAACAAAGTGGATGCAGCAGCAGAGGTCTTCAAAGACTCATGACACTGGTGACACTGTTACACCTGCTTACTCCCACAGAACAACACAGCAACTCCTGAGCGCCGCCCCTAATTGACTTTTATTTGTGACCTTGTCAGCAGTGTTTTATCAGCCAGAGTTCCAGCTTGAAAGGAGAAATCTGCTGCAGAGTAAATGAAGTCCTGCGTGCACACCTCGGTTTTCCTTCGGTGAGAGTCTGACACAGCAGCAGAAGATGGTGAATCCAGAGAGAGCCTTCAACCCTGCAGCACTCGAGCACTGATGTCACGACTCCACCAAACCAAACACCACCTGGTGTGACCTCAAAAGAACTGCGCCAAAAACGAGAGTCTTCAACCCTATATTCGGCACAAAGTGTGTGTGAAATATCAAAAGGATTGGGTTTGTAGTCTGTTCAGCATTCAAAAGAAAATCTCTGCAGATTCAAAATGGTTAGAATTCATAGTACAGCCAGCCACTCTGTCCTAAAATGCAAGGTTACCGCCGCATGCACACGCAGAAACACACTGACACAGACATGCACTTACCTATACACACACACGCGCGCATACACACGCATGCACTGAGTCTTTCAAAGCATGACATTTCGGCACCTTTCAGATCTATGAACTGATGGTCCAACGGCGACTCTGTGCATCAAACTGCACGTCATCTCCACTGAAATGATGCCAACTGCTATTTTCAGGGATCCTATTTATCCTTACACTGAATTAAATTTAGTTAGTATCTTGAAGCTATTATTTATTCTGCAAATCTCTGAGGGACTTCCATTGTGGGACCACATTTGGTTGCTAGGAGATCTGTGACGCAACTGCAGTGTATCTATGCGAGGTTAGAGAGAGAGTGGGTGACGTCACCGGAGCACATGTAGAAATAAAGGGAGCGAGTTGTGCACAAAGCATATCAAGAACATTCAAGCCATTTATATCCACAAGCACACACTCAGGCACACACTCAGACTCCCACACTCTCTCCTTTCCTCCATCCCTCTCACTAGCTCTCCCTCAGTAACACACCAACACGCACACACGTATGTGTGCACTGGATTTGCAGCAGGTGTGTGTTGGTGTAAAGCCAGGACGATCCAGATCTCAAAGTGGACAAAAAGCAGCATCGCATGCTGGGGCAACCTGAGGTGAGCAGGTCCAGCAAAAATGTCCCACTGTGGACACCGTACTGTTTCACATTGGACAACCAATGAGTCAGTGTAACATGTGGAGCAACAGCACAAAGAAAGTACACAGTTTTTCTGATTTACATAACATTTGGAAGGAAACACACTAAAATCTTAAATACCAGTCGGTACCAGCTGGAAACAAACTTAAACAGCACGCAGCAGTTAGGCATTATTTCAGCGCAAACTATGAGAAGATTTGCAGAATGACACCGTCAGTCTCCTTATTTTTAAGATCACTGATTCAATAAATCGGAGCATTTAATGAAGGTAAATATGGTGAAACTGCATAAAAACTACTTAAGATTTGAGCCCATGTTGCAAGTTTTTGATGGCAGTTTCAAGTCATAGCAGGGGCCACATAGAAGTGGAGGACTGGCTAGCTGGTTTGTTTTGGAGCCCAATAGCAGGGCGTTCTATGCCTCATTCCTGCATTAACCCATTCATGGCCTGGTGACATGCTCAGACTGTACTCCACTTAATGTGTGGACTGCTAGCTCCAAACCTTTAGTACTTGCAGCCTCCAGGTGCCTGTACAAATGGCTGGGGGGGTTCAGGCTTAAATTGTCTGAAACACACACTCTCACCATCGTACAAAAGTTACTGTGGCTCAAGTGGCCAAATGATGTCTCTGAGAAGCAGAGGGTCCTGGATTCATGCCCCTGCAGGGGCTTTAAGAGCCGCTGTTCTTCGTCATGATCCAAAGGTTCCTGGGTCAAATCTCTGCTGGTTTTTGTCTCCAGGAGCTAAATAATGGCTGCCTGCTGCTCCACACTGATGTTGGAAACAACTGCATTAAGTCACTAAAAAAGATGGATGATGTTTGGATTGTGCCAAACTCAAAGGATGAACATTTCTGTAAAAAGTTCTCTCCTTTAGATTAAGATGAAACTTGTAAATTTGGATTGTTTAACCTTCAACCGACATTGTTTTCAAAAGGTCTGTTGTTTTTTGTCTAAACAAAAGTAAAATGCACTTAAAAAGCAGAACTTCCATTTGTAATCTCCACCCGTTTCAGCCTGAGACCATCCTCCCAGTCTGTTCAGTTCCACTGTGTCCTCCAGCTTTCACGTACATACCAGCACTGCTTCTGTTTCAGCTGTTATTGGTGGCTGTGGAGCTGCAGGTGGCCAGGGGGCTCCTGCTATTTGCATGAGAGGCAGAAAACCCAAACAGTATAATGATGACCGAGTTACTGATCAGAATACTGTTTTGCCTGACTTGCCCACTTGACTGTAAACACACCTTGTTGTTGCACATCAGAGGGGCTTCCACTATGGGCAGAGCAATAGCTCCTTTAAAACCCTTATAGCCTCGAGGCTCAATGGAAACCATGTGACCGGATGACCAACAGACTCACATGTTGGCTCAACACGTTTGCCTTTCAAAAAGAGAAAGTGTTTTTCAAATGTTTTTACTCACTGTTACTAAAACAACACATTTTTTGTTGGCCTAACAGGCAGTCACATCCTTATTCCACCTCATAAAACATGCAAGGCAACAATACATGCAACAGTGTGCTGAGCTCTAAAAAAAGGACAAACAGGCCTTTTTCGGTCTTTGAAGGTGCAGTTTGAATTTTCTAAACATCAGAAAATGACCTTTACTAAAACACTTATTCTCCTGCGACAGTGTGCATGCTGCTATAAAAAAAACTTTTTGAGGAGTATGGTACTGCAAAACAACCCTAAATGCTACATGAGTCGAATATCTGCCTGAGACGAGTCGGCCATCCACTGCCCCCTCAACTGGTTGGAAGGAAACTGCATAAATTTTCCATGAAAATGAGCAACAAAAACAAAACCCAAACTATCAGACAAACTGGCTCTGTGATGGAGAAAAGCTGTGGGAAAAGACAC
The DNA here is from genome assembly GCA_032274725.1 of Malacoctenus triangulatus. Lineage (NCBI taxonomy): Eukaryota > Metazoa > Chordata > Actinopteri > Blenniiformes > Labrisomidae > Malacoctenus > Malacoctenus triangulatus. The sequence continues at coordinate 10,596 of JAUESE010073562.1, forward strand.
AAGTGGAAACTGCAACTTTTCTGGTCGTTTGAAACGCAAAAGCCAGAGTCAGTTTGTTGATGATTCAAAGTTGGAATCCGTGCGTGAGGAGTGGGCCGTTTTATCTAATCACACACGGAACTGTTGTCCATCTCCACTTTGTCTTGTGTCCTGCATGTTTCTTTGGGTTTATCATGTGGGTATTGAGTCTGTGTAAAGTTTCTCCTGAGTGTGTACTCCCTTTAACAGCTCAGAGACAGAAAGTAGTCAGAAAGTAGTGAGCTCATTTTGATCCACAAGTAACCTCGCAGTCATTTCTTGTAGGATGTTGATCCAGGAACAGAGATCACAGGGTGTCTGTGGCTTATTAACAACACATTCACACGAATCACTTTGAAGTGTCATGGATGTTCCTGATCATCCAATCAAAAGTGGATGTGACAAGATGTGAAAGTTTCCTTCACCTGGTGCACAGACTGAAGGCTGCTGTTAACACACCAACCTGACTGCTTTGCCTCTACTGCTGCCTGGTCTTGTTTTATTGCCAAAGAAGAACTCCTCACAAACAAGCTTAATGGGAGGCAGCAGAAAACTTCATCACAAGAGACATTTTGGCACTTTGACCAACAGAAGGAACACAGGTGTGTGAGCAAATGACTTAAGCAGCCTGAATGCCAGAAACAGAGGCTCAAGTCTGACAGCCTCTTGCATCTCTCGACAAAATATCCAAACTTTTTGTCATCAATTATATTTTAAATAACACCTCCTTGCCCCCGACGGGGTCATCATTTTAGCGGGATTATGTGTGACGGTCCTGGAGGAGCTTGCAGGAGGAGCAAAGGAGTGTTTGGCCACACTGTGCACTGTGATTGCTTCAAGCAGAAACACCAGACATGGCTCCACTTCTCTCAACACCTGCCTTTCAAGAGGAAATCTGAGTTTGGTTTGACTGAAGTTTTTGATGATTTCTTCTGTATTATTTACTTTTTCCTATAATTTAGGAAACAGAGCCTTCACATTGTATAAAAATGGTGAATTACAGAATCACAGGAGGATAGAAACTGTTTTACCTGAAGCTCTTTAAGACTGTACGGCTTTCTTCTGCCTTGCACGAGTGCAACTTTTCTTGTTTCTGTGAGGCTTTCTGTCAGGAACCCAGACAGACAACTTCTGTCATGCTTGTAGATTTGCAGCTGGTTCATGTGGCTCATGTGGTCATACCATATCTTTCTATGTTGAAGTTAAAGCCAGAGCAAATTGTGTCATCTTTTTCTCTCATCTGTTTCTACAATGAGTGAATTCATGTTGTTGGGCCATGTCAAACCGAGGTCTCACGAGAACTACAAAGGAAATGATGACCCCCACTACTGCGTCCGGTCTGTCATTTGACCGCATATCATGACCGCAGGTTGGGTTCCAACTCGCGTTCCCCATTGGCCGAGACATTGCCCTACCGGAGATGATTGTATTGGTAGTGCAGCCCAGGCGGAAACATTTCGCGGTGCGGCGTGGCAATCTTCCTCTTTTCCCGTGGGACTGCACTCAGTCAACAGCGCTGCAGTTGCCAAGAGGGAGCAACTCCGAAACAGAGTGGGTACTACGACCTGGGCCGCAGTTCTCGTTGTGCCAGACGAGTGAGGAACTGTTGGAGTGTAGCCACACACTTGATTTGGATTTTTGGAGGAAACCGAACAACCGAGCTCCCTCCTCACCCGCAGGCACTGAGAAAGATTTTCTCCTGAAAAAAGCAGGCCGCAAAGATGCCGCTTTGCCTACAGGCTGACTCCACTGGTCCCCCTTTGCCCTTCAAAACCAGCCAAATCCACCCTCTTGCAGGACGCAATTCACCCCACACGTTCCCCTTCAAAGGATCGGTAACGCCGGGAAGCACGCTTATTGCGACAAGCGACGTCAAGTAAGAGAGCTTTTGTGTCTGGGCAGAGACTATTAGCTTAGTGTGAACTGTGTGTGTCTTGAAACTGTTTCCGTGTTCAGTTTGTTTCTCTTCTGCTTATTTGTTTCAAGGACCACCAGGCCCGTCTGTAACTGAAGCTGTTGCCGCGAGAAGCCGCTTTGTTTGATCCACCAGGGGAACATCGCGCTACTAGCCGTGTGTGTCGCGTTTAGGCCGCAAGACGCCGATCACGCTATTCACGAGTTTCCCTCAAGCCACTGTGGAGCGTACGCGCTTCTCTCTCCCTCTCTCTCTCTGTCTCTCTTCTTTACTATCCACATACGCACTCGCGCACCCATACACACACATCACTGCACCGCATAACAGCCATGACCTGTAAGACTCTAGACTCTAGAAAACCCACGATCACCAGTGTACACAAACCGGGTAGCAGAGCTACCCTTTTGTGAGTGTTAAGTGTGTTCAGTCACTTGGTGCGACCTCGTGTACCCTTTAAAGGAACACCTGGAGCAGGCGGAGCTGTGGCCATTGTCTGCTTCAGATTTGGCGCGCCACATCACGTGATGGAGTCACGTGCGCCATCTTGTCCTCTCACCCTCCGTGACGTCTGCCATTTTGCCAACTCACTCCCCCTCCTCTCTCTCTCTCTCTCACACACACACACACACACACACACACACACACACACACACACACACACACACACACACACACACATGCAATTTTACTTCAAACATATATGTGTATTGGAATAGTATAGCATTTCTGTTTAGTGCAATTAACTGCACATATTGGCATCATTCCTTCTTAACCCTATCGCAATTCCTCTCAAAAGGAAGGCGGTAAAGCTGCCTTGTCCTTATGTGGTTCCGCTGTATTACCTGGTCAATGGTAGAAAGGTTTATGCTGTTCGTCCTTTGAAATATTTCCTGGTCTTCAATAATGCTGGTCTGAATCTCCCTCAAAGTGATGGCATTATCGGCAATCACCATATTTACCAAGGCAGTGTCCTGCTCAGCAGTGAGCAATCACCGCCTGCCTCCAATAGATGGCTGCCACTCAGTTCTACAGAAGTTGCCATTATTGACCTATGGTGTGCTGTGGCACTGTGTACTCTATTAAAAACTACGGTGGATATTCAGTCTATATGTTCTCCAGCATTACTGTGCATGTGCTGTGATACAATACATTGTGGCAATGAGGCAAATGACCCGTTTTCCCTCCTGAAAGTATAAATGATGGATGCAACTGTGAAACGGCTCAGGTTTGGCTGAACTAGTTGGCCGGCTGCTTTCATTGTCCTCCCATGTACCACCACATGATGAACAACAGTGGTATGGATTTCATTAGAAATTACTCGTCTTGACCTTCCTCTGCCTTTGCCTCTTCATCTTCCTTTTCCTTCTTCTCTCTCTTGTCTCTCAACCTTTGCATGTTTGGGATCCATTGTAACAAATGACATGAGCATGCCTCTAAGCTCTGTTCATTGACGCCCCAATTCTGATTGGTGTGTTAACAATTTTGAGCCTGAGTGTTTTCACCTTGAGAGGGGTGTTGTGTCTGAGTTTATGATATGATAACTTGAGTTAATTATATTGAGAGCATGTGTTTGCTGAATGAACATATAGTGCAATGAATGATGGTCACTTTTGTGTCAGGTTTTGCAGAAAGTTTTTTGAATTTTGAGACATATGTGGAAACAGGTAAATTGTGTTTGTGGTGATGGGAAATGTATGTGTGCTTCTGGGAATGATGAAAAGGTTTGAGCGTTTGTGCTACAGGAACCAGGTTTTGTGTTTTAGCAATCGAGAAAAACTGTAAATCAGGGTCTTCTGGGTTTGGTTAGCGTGATGCTACAACTGATCAATAAACTCTCCAAAGTTCGGAATGTGACAAACTTCAGTAAGCAGAGATGTGATGCTTCGGTGATTTGTGTGGAGTCTTTAAAGTAAAAAGAAGGTATAGATTGTTAGTCCGGTTTCCTCATGACACACAGTGCACACACAAGGGTCAAGAGTTAAAAACAGCCTGCATGCATCTTTCATCAGCAGTGTTCTAAATACACACTGCTGGCGCCGATTTATTTTTGTAATCTATCATATCATAGGCAGACTTTCCCAAACAGTATGTCGAGGTGAGAAACCAAACAAACTCTCCAGAAAGCACTGATGTCTCAGCTCAGACCGGTGCACTGACTCATCCGAACATACAGCGCTCGGTCACCTTGGCGACTCTCGTGCATCTTCCACGTATTTTGATTTACAAGATTTGAGAGATGAGTGCAAACGATGTTGGCTTCAGGGCCCTGACGTATGCGGTCCCGCTGATTCCATAATCCCCATAAACATAGACTGGGAATGGATGTTTAGTTCTGACCAGCCACACGCACGCACGCACGCACGCACGCACGCACGCACGCACGCACGCACGCACGCACGCTGCAAAATGCAGTAACATTA
>JAUESE010073571.1:0-14946 GCA_032274725.1 Malacoctenus triangulatus
CTACCCCATATGATCATTTTCTCCAAATATCAGATTTTTCCTGCAACTAAAACTTAATTTGAGCCTGAGAGGGTTAATGGCCTCTGCTGTAGGGAAACAGAAATGGCCAAATTGTATGGCCAGCACAAAGAGAAAGTTGAAAAAGACCTCCCTTAATCAATTGATTTAGCTATTTTTAAGAACTTGTGGCTGAATTTCCTTTATCAGTCCCATAATCCATTTCGGCGGTGGTGAGTAGGAACCAGCTATAAAGTGCTCACGGAATTGATATTACCCAGGTGACCATGCAGGTAAATTTATTGCGAAATTAAAGGTTTTGGTAACTGGTCGCATGAGTTTGTGTTCGGTGTTTTGAGAGGCCAAAATGAAAACTTGCTGTGTGCATGTGTCAGTGACATGATTTTTGTTGTATAGAGCAATTAGTTTGTACCTATTTGTACCTGTGCATCAGCAACAGCATTGTTTATCGTATTTTTAAAACACAGTAATGTATTGTACCCACAGGGCTAATTCAGCTGCCATGAGTGGTAAAGGACCCTAGTGTGCCAGGGGCATCTGCTCCTAATCAGCTGCGTGACCTGATCCTGCAGGATGTGGTCGCTGGACTCATCCGTCTCTCCTTAAGGGACAGACACTACTTAAATAGCTACACTGTAGAAACCTGTGAGGAGAAACTCCAGGAGCTGGTGAGTTATGTCAACAACCCAACTGGGAAGCCACAGTGCACCATCCCAGACGTCTTGGGTCAGATTTCCCTGCTTTATCAGTGCAAGGGAGAGTTGCAAGTAAGAGAGCTTCAAGAGGGGCTGGCACAGCTACAGCTTGACTACTCCTGCTTGCAACATGAAGTTCGAGCCAGGGAGGATGTGCCATCCGATGCACAGCGTCATGCATCGGGACCTGAGTCCATTTTACGAGGCCCAGCTTGCGACCAAGGAGCCATGGCACTTTGCGCTTCTGTGATCTTTACACTCCCTCTTAAAGGGACCACAGCCATGGTGCCGGTAGCTTTGGGCCTCCCTTGTCAGGTGAGGCCTACCCCCGCTATCAACCACACTCTTACCATCATGAGGACATCATGTCAGATAACTCAGATTGTCCCTGTCCCGCAAGGGAACAGGGCCTGAGGACCCATCAGCTGGAATCCCTTGCTATGGACATAGAACGCCTTGATCCCAGCAATAGGCCTTTTTCACACTTCCACGTTTTAAACCAGATGTGGTGCTGGAAAACTTCCGGTCGTTATGTTTTCAGTATGAAACGGTGCCGAAACGGTAACGAAAATGGCTCAGTCTTGGCGCGGTTGTTTTTGTTCAATTCCTGGTTGCTCTTTTGGGGCAAGACAACAACCTTACCTCTCTTACCACACTTTTCCAACGGATCCGGACCAAAAGAGGCAGTAGATCCAAGCGATGGAAAGGGACGAGGGTCTGGAATTCTGCATAAAGCCAGGCAGCACTCTTGTATGCAGCCGGCACTTTACACAGGAGAATTTTGTCCGCGGATCATCGACCAGCCGCCTTAGAAGTGGAGCTGTCCCATCTCTCTTTCCCTAGAAACAGTTTTATCTCACCACCTTAGAGGGAGTCTGTCTATGAATGGGCTCAGAAACAGCAGCTTGTCCTCGCACAGCAAGCTAGCCCTGCTAAAGCTAATGCTGCAGACCATGATTATGTAGTGCATCCACCCACAGGAAAATATCATATTAAGAAATGTACAAGTTTGTCATATGAATTTATTTGAGTCAAATACAACTAAAACTACAATTGTACGGTGCGATCAGACGTGATACAGCACTCCGTGTGTCCTTCGTACCATCTAATGGAGAGATTAAATCAATGGCATTACACGCAAACTTGAACCTACACTTAAAATGTATTGGTCTTCGAGGGAATAAAAAAAACTTGTACCCCTTGTCAAGTTCATTTGTTTGCGAATTCGCCGCTGCGATTGCCTCCGCATCAGCAAATGAAAAGGCTGGCAAATTAAGTAAGGTTGCTTAAAAAATCAGAGCCATTTTTCTTCAGACCGCACAGATCCACAGAAACAGGAAGTGACAGCACCAGGAGACGCCACTTCCAGTTGTTGTGAAAAAGGTCCATATGGAGTCCAGCATCAACAGCTATCTGCATGATGTTGACCGCTGTCTTCTTGACCTTCCAAATCCATCATTCCGCGAAAAGCTGAAGTTGGTGTGGAAAACCACGCCGCGGAGTGTCCTCATGGAGACACTCCCTCCTGTAACCAGAGACTGGTACTCTGCCCTCTGCCAGGTTCTTAGGGAAGAGAACTTTCTCTCCAAACAATCCTGCTTCTTCAGCCCTAGGAGCACTCAATATAATGCAGAAAAAGCCAGGAACTCTAAGGTAGTACTTCTGGCGTCTGAGGGTTGCTTACTTCCATGAAAATGTCCACTTCGAGGTGGCCTTGTTCTGCAGGCCTGGAAACCACTCCATTCAAAACTGAAACCTGTGATGTTAGCATCACCAGCTTTACACAGGACAAGTCACCCATCACAAAACGTGTTGGGGTTGACCTCGGCTTTCAAGGGATGATGCTCATGCAGCCCATTTATGTCTGCTCAGTAAAGACGGAACTACTTCTCATAGGGTAAGACCTCTTGTACTGGCTTTCCCCACTCATCGACTGTCACTGGGGGTGCATTTGGGCCCAGTTTGCCAGCCCAAAACCTTTCGCCCAGAGATGTGCTCACCAGCCTCGAACAGTGCGGTCACCGTCATTGACTCCAGAACTTCCTTGCAACTGTCTACGCCTCCTCTAGGGTCCAGGGCAAGCCCAACATTCCCTACCCTGGCTTCCAGCACTGGAGCATTGCAGGATGGGAACCAAAATTCCCTTCAAGCACATGCACATGCATCCTTTCTCTGCACGCGTTGTTGAAACTCCACCTCGTTGGTGGTGTGTGTCTAAATCACTAGGCTCCTGAAGCACTTCTTGCACTCTGGTCCGAAAAATCTGCCATCAGCCAGGATCTATTCAGGGTCCTGTGCCAGAGTGACCTTCCCCCACCCTGTTCAGCGCAGTCATCACTTGCTGTCAGTAGAGTCACGTCAGACTGTTCTTATAGCGACTGGTGCTTGTGCCCTTTCTATTTGGGATTGGGAAGCAACATGTCTTGCACTACTTCAGTCTCGTTCCGCAGTTGCAACCCTATTGCCTTGTTGGAGCCGATCTCCCTGTCAGACTGGGTGTCCAACTCGACACAGTCATCCCCTGTCAGGTGAACCAAGGAACATGGCATCAGGTCAGACCAGGGTGGGCAATCCTGGTCCTGGAGGGCCACAGTCCTGCACGTTTTCAATGTGTCCCAGCTTCAACACACCTGATTGCAATAAGCTGCTTGTCATCAGTCTCTGCTGCAGAGCTGCATGATGACACCAACGAGATTCAGGTGTGTTGGAGCACGAACACACTGAAAACATGCAAGGCTGTGGCCCTCCAGGACCAGGATTGCCCACCCCTGGGTCAGACCATCATCCAAGCATGCCAAGTCGCCAGTGAAGTCAGCGTTGTGGTTCCAGCCCAAACAGCAGCGGTCCCCATTCGCCTTGCTCTCCTTAAGGGACAGAAAATGCCTGGTCAGCAAGCATACTTCCAACCCTTGCCTCACTTCATTGGACTGAATCTGACACTGTGTGGTACACTGCTTCTTGAGTTTAACTTACATGCTGATCCAGAACCTGACCCATGCACCTATTCAAATTACAGCATGGCAACCATTAGGCATGTTAGTTGGGAGCTCATTCCACGATTTTGAGCTAAGAGTACCCGTCATTGGTCACATGCCACCATCCCTAGCCCGGGATGACATCCCTGGCAACACTTTGTTCAACTTTCTGACCCAAATGATTACCATTTCTTGTCACAATGCCCTCGAGCAACAGACAATCTGTGGTGCAAATCTCACCACATACAGTATATCTCCGCGATATATTCACGCCTGGCTGCACTACCGATCGCCGTCAGTAGGGCAGTGTCTCGATCAATGGGGAACATGTATTTTAACCCAATCCCTGACAGAGTCAAATGGTGGGCTGGATGTGATGTCAGCGGCTGTCATTTCCTTTGTTGCAGTTCTGGCTGGACCTCAGTTTGACATGGCCCAACACTTGGTATCACTAGCCCTTGTGGGCCAGTTTGCCACCTGCTGGAAAGTCTGGAGTGTGGCTTTGTGGACATGGTGACCTCCACTGGGGGAGTCATGAGTGTGTTCTAGCATCAACCCTATGGTCAGTGGGGAAGACCCAACGCATGGGTTCTTGTTGTTGGGGCCGGCTCTCATGTCAATCCTGTCTTAAACCCTCTTAAACATGGCAATCCAGTTCAAAATGGTGGCCCGCCGATTTATTGGGCCTGTCATTGGACCTCGAAAGGGGTTGGGTTGCAATTCTCGTCCCTCATTGTCCGGACCCGTCAGGGGTTGGGTTCCAACTCGTGTCCCTCATTGGCTGAGCCAGCCTTGCTGCACGAGTTGACGTCACAGGCAAATATAGCGCAGCACTTCAAGCTGTTCGCCCCCTTTTCGTTCCGCTGACTACGTGAGTACAGAGTCTGGTGGCTACCGAGAGGGGAGACCCCAACCCCAGTGCACCACGACCAGGCTACAGTTCCACACTGGGCGAGGGAGGAACTGTGAACTGTTTTTGCCAGACTTTGCCAGACTTGCCAGATTTTGTAGGCAGCCGGACGGCTACCGTCCTCATCATACAGCATACGGGGAGAAAAGACTTTCTCCCACAGAAGCTGCAGAGACGCCACTTCTCCTATGGGTTGACTCCGCTGGTTCCTCACTGCCCCTTGAAACCAGCCAAATTCACCCTCCTGCAGAACGCTGCAGAACCGCCCTGCACGTTTCCCATCAAAGGATCAGCAGTGCCGGGAAGCACGCTTGTCGCAACAGGGGAGGTCAAGTAAGAGAGCTTTGTGTCTGAGCAGAGACTGTTAGCTTAGCATGAACTGTGTTTTTCTTGAAACTGTTTCCGTGTTCGGTTTTGTTTCTTCTTTTGCACATTTGTTTCCAGGACCACCGGGTCTGTCTGTAACTGAAGCTGTTGCCACTAGAAGCTGCTTTGTTTGAGCCGTCGGGTGAGCATCGGGCTACTAGCCGTTTGTGTCGTGTTTAGGCCGCAAGATGCTATCACGCTGTTTAAGTGTTTCCCTCAAGTCACTGTGGAGCGCACACGCTTCTCTCTCTCTCTCTTTCTCTGTCTCTCCTCTACTAACCCCAAACGCACCATGTACTCGTACATACACGTACATACGCACACCACGTAACTCCCATGACCAGCAAGCGACTCCTGAGAACCCGCGGTGGCCAACGTGCACAATCAGAGCAGGCAGAGCTGTGGCCATTGTCCAACTCAGATTTGGTGCGTCACATCATGTTGTCATGTGCACCATCTTGTCCTCTCACTCTTCTTGACCATCGGCCATTTTGCCCACTCACTCCCCCCCCTTCTCTTTCTCTATCTCTCTCTCTCTCACACACACACACACACACACACACACACACACACTCGGGTACTCCTCAACTACTCATACCTGATGCTGCTGTGAATGATTGTTTGACTGTGATTTTATGTATACACCTTTGTAGATAGGTTTAGACTATAGCGTTTATCGATAATGTATGGATGTGGACGATATACATTTTGTAATAAACAGCAGAATAACAACAGAATAAGGAGCCTCTAAGTGATTGTTATGTACATTATTGTGGTAACTGTTGGTTGTACGGTCAGTGCTCGATTTCACCCTTCAATTTAGTGATTTCTTTGACAAATCCTTTTTTTTTCTTGAGACTGATTGGTTTGGTCATTGATCCCTGTTTACAGGGTGGTGCCCCGAAATTATTAAATTATTATTGATAATTATAATGTGTACATTTGTTGATTAGCAATTAATCAATTTTCAATCACCAAATTTAACCCGCTGGAGATCCCATCAAAATTGGTGCCATGAAATTATTAAATTAGAATTGATAATTATAATTTGTACATTTGTTGCTTCGCAATTAATCAATTGACAGTCAATCGCCAAACAAACTACTCGAAATCCCAACATAATTGGTGCCCCGTGTAAGGACGTTGAAACGACCTGGTTGGGAGCCCAACACAAGCTTTACCTCCGGAGCTGTCTGGTCTGTTGGGTTTGTCCGCGGGTTGACAAAGTGGTCATGACAGCAAACCTTCTCGTAATTCACGTGTTCAGCCGCTGGGACCTCCCAGTCTCAGTGGACTCAGACAATGGGTGCCTCTACCCATTTCATGTCCAGCGTCATGACTGCCTTATATGACATCTCGGGAGTCAAGGTAAAACTCCACCTCTCATATCATCCCCAGTCATCCGTCTAGGTCGAACAAGCCAATCGCACCATTACCCACATGCTCAAGAAGTATGTCAGCGGTAATGGCAAGGATTGGGATGTGAATTTCTCGTTGATGCTGATGGCCATCAGGTTCACCCCACACCGATCCACTGGAGTCACGCCTTTCGAGATGATGACTGGGAGAGAAATGACGCTGCCCTTGCACCTCCTTTACCATCTTGAAGATGCCAGTGTTGCCACCGCCTATACGGCACATCAGTACATGGTAGACCTACGAGAACATCTCAGGGCTACGTTTGCCTGGGCCTAAGAGAACTTGGAGGCAACCGCAAAAGGGGCTAAGGCATATTATGACCCGCAGCTCACCATGAATATCAGGTTGGAGGCAGAGTTTTCTATTTCAGGTTTGCTAAACCAGCAGGAATCTCCAGAAAATTCTAACTAAGATTTCAACGCTAAGACAGCTCCCAGTGTATAAACGGGTTCATGCAAACTAAATTAAGCCCTGCAAGCCACTCACCCTCCCTGCACATGAAGCTAACTCCTCTAACAACAAAGGGGGGGGGGGGGGGTCACCTTCACCCAAGGGTGAAATAGGGACACATGATTAGGTCAAACCTAGTTGCATGCCAACTCACTCTGCCAGCATGCGCGGACCTCTAATACCACCTTCACTTCCCCACAATCATTTGTCTTGTCTGTTTTAGGATGAATCCCCTTTGAATATTTGGTGTCCTACTCTACCTGCCAGCCAGCCCACCATAGTAGTCGAACCTGGCCCACCAACTGGCATTGTCCTGCAGAGGTCACCTGGACTTCAGACCCTTATCACCCGTCTCTTCACGCAAAGGATCTATATGCGTCTTGATCCTTGGGATGTGTACCGTAAACACATCCACCTGCCTCCCCAGCTGACAGAGGGAAGGTTGAGTGTAATTCAAACACACGTGATGTTAAATGCCCCAAGCATTGTTGTTTACCATTGGTCTCTTGGCTGCAGACTCTGTCAGCCTTGGAACACTCCAGAGACACGTGGGTGAACTTCAGGATGAGATGCCAGAAATCCAACAGAGGCTCGTCCTCCAGCGAGCACAGTTGCAAAACTTAGATGAGACCACCCAGGAAACCATCGTTACTGTAAACCTGCATTCAGCTTTGATCAATAACACTGTGCATGCCATAGAAGTCCTGTCTAGCGTGGTGAGAGAAGACATAATGTCTGTACGGATAATCAGAGATTTAATGCAGGATCTCCTTAGAGAAGTGAGCTCTGTAGTTACTAGCCTAAGTGCGGGTAGGATCCAACCCTACCTGGTCCCACGAGAAAAACAGATTATCAAATTCGCAACTACCACAATTGTACAATCTTCACAGGTACACTTGGCATGCAGTCTTGGCAATGCAATTCCAATTTCTGTCAATCCTCAGGATTTAGAGTTAGGATTCATCCTAAACCTGCCAATCATTGAACAACCGAATGTTTACCGGCTGAAGTCAATTTTGAATGTTGGGTTTTTGGAGGGCGAAACACACATACATCTCAGAACACCACCAACACTTGCTTACCATGATGATGACCTCTTGCTCTTCCTAATCCCTAATCTTAGTCTGTGTACTGAGACAAAAGACATACACTGGATCTGTCCAAGTAACCCCTTTATTAGAGATGTAACAGGATATCTTTGTGGACTAAGAACAGACTCCCTTGAACAGAAATGTCAGGGCAGCCTGTCCATCAAAGATGAAGGGACGGACACCAGAGTAGAGTGAGCCATTAACCAGTGGCTTGTAAGCACAGCTGCCACTGAGGTAACCATGTCATATGACCGTCATGATACAGCCAATAATTTAACCCTTCCAAACCAAACCGTATTCTTAACTGTCCCCCAAGGTGCCACGCTGCATATTGGTGACATCATCCTCTATCATCTCAGTCCCGACAGATACAACACAGAAATTGAGATTTTGGATGCATTTGTTGGACACAATTTTACAATTGATGGCACCCTTCAGCGCCAACATCTGGCCGATGGAACCAAATTGCTGAAGTTCAGCCTAAAACCCTGTGGAATTACTGCTACCTTCCTCATTACTCAGACATTCCAATCAGTCCTGTTGCCCTTGGACTCCTTCTTAATGGTTGGATCATTACGGCCATAACAGCACATTTCATGTACAAGTAGATTCAGAAGCTACAAGCCAGACTTGATTCCCTGCTCTCAGTGTCACCTCGGTTTATAAACCAGCCCACAAACATACCACTGACTAATCCTAATCCTTCAAGAGGAGAGGGAGGAGCCTACTAACCCTGTCAACTCACAACCCCTCCTCTTTTCTATTTTTCCTCTCTTTTCTTTCATTTGATTTAATAAAAGTGGGTGTTTGATTTGAACAACTGTGAATCACTAGTGAGAAACCATGTATGTATTCTTGTTGTTTACCAATATTTGCTTAGTTAGAATTAAATTAAATTAAGTCCTGCCCAGACTAGCTGCTACATCAATGCCCAGACACTAGCCTCTGAAATGAACTGTTGGACTGTTTTGGACTTTCCCTTTTAAACAGAACACTGAAGGATTTCCACAGGATTCCCTTTTTCATAAAACATGGATCCTTTGGCCTTTAGGTTGCTCCAAGGACTGTAACCTGCACCTCGCTCCTCGGACCATCAGAGCAGGCCAGGCATATATTGCGCTGCGCTGCTCTCCCTCTTTTCCTGTGTGACTACACGCAGAGAAGGAGCTCTATCAACAGCACCTTGGTCACAGAGAGGGAGCAAGTCCGAAACAACGTTGGGGACTACGACCCGGGCTGCAGTTCTTATCTTGCTGGACGAGTGAGGAACTGTTGAAGTGTTTCACCAGACTTTGTTTTGGATTTTTGGAGGAAACCGAACAACCCGGCCCACCCCCAATTTTTCTCCTGAAGAAGACGAGCCGCCGAGACACCGCTTCTTTACACGGGTTAACTCCACTGGTCCTTCACTGACACATTGAGGCCAGCCAAGATTCCCCTCGCTGTGAGACGTTACAGCCGCCCCGCACGTGCCTGATCAACGAATTGACCATGCCAGGAAGCACGCTAGTCGCTATAGCGATGAAAAGTAAGAGAGCTTTGTCTGGGCAGAGACGATTAACTGAGCATGAAAATGTGTTTTCCTTTTTTTCTTTTTTTTTTTTGTTTGTTTGTTTCAAGGACCGCCAAGTCCGTGTTGTGATTGATGCGGTTTGCCACTAGGAGCTGCTTTGTTTCATCTGCTTAGCGAACATTGTGCTGCTCGCTGTGTGTCGTGTGTATGCTGCAATATCCTGATTGCGTCATCCACAAACTTTTCCTAAAGCCACTCTGGATCGTACGCTTCTCTCTCTCTCTCGCTTCACTAACCACACACACACACGTACATATACACAGAACTACACCGCTTTCCACCCGTGGCCTGTGAGCGATCTCGGAAGAGCCCATGATCGCCAGTGTACACAACACATGCTGCAGAGTAAACCCTTTTTGTGTGAGTGTTCAGGGTGCTCAGTTTCGCTTGCTGCTACCTCGTGTGTGTTTCAAAGGAACACGGGGAGCAAGTGGAGCTGCGGTCATTGTCTAGCTCAAACTTAGTGCGTTATTGTGACGTGACGTAATCACGCCCACCATCTGGTCCTCTCTCACTCTCCCCATGACTGACACCTGACTTGAAGTGACTTTGGCTACGTTCACACTGCAGAGCATAATGCTCAATTCCAATTTTTTGTGGAGTGTCCATTAACACTTCCAATAAAATGCAAATGGTATGTGACCTGTTGTCCGAACGCCTTGCGCATCAAAACTGTCCCAAATTGCGTGTGTAGAAGACGTGATGACATCACAGCGAGCGTGCATGTGACGTTGCCGTGTTTGCGGAAGTAAACATGGATGGTAGCAGAGGAGCATATTGCAATTTTAAAGTTGATGTCCAACTGCATCCAGCACACTTACAACGTGACCATTCTCGCGAAAAGATTAAGAAGGAGAGTCAGGTTTTTGGCAATGGCCTTTTGTGGAGCGGTGGCAGGAACAGCTGTACAGAGAAACATGTGAGTACGGAGTAACTACGGCGCGCAGGCCTTCTTGGACGCGAAGTAGTGACGTTTGTCGTGCATCGATGACGTGTAGGTCGCATGAATGCGACCCGGCCATTCAGACTGAAGTCACATTTGAAAAAATCGGATTTAGGACGTATCGGATTTAGGACTACATATCCAAGTCGCATATCCCTGGGTCGCATTTGAAAAAATCAGATCTGTGTCGTTCAGACTGAAATGAAAAGATCCGATATGGGTTGCATAGGTGCAAAAGAATCGGATTTGTGTCACTTCAGCCTGCAGTGTGAACGTAGCCTTTGTCACGCCTGCCATCATGCCCACGCTCACCCCCTTTTCACACTTCTTTCACACTTCTTACTGTCTCTCACACACACGCACACACACACGCACACACACACACACACACACACACTCATACACAGGCGCTCGCACTCACACACACACAGGTACCACTCAAACACTTCGCTGGTGTTGCTGCAACCCGATTGCCTATGACGTGTGATTTTATATGGTTGCATACTTTATATATAGCTTTAGATCAGTGTTTATTACAAAATGTATTTCGTTCAAAATCCATGCATTATCAATAAACAGTTGTGTGTGAATAAGAGACCTCTGAGTGATTATTGTTGCACATTTTTGTGATAAATGCTCGAATGCACCCCTTCAATTTAGATTATTTACTCAATAATCCCCTTTAAATAGTATTGAATTTTGGTTAACACATATACACCTAAGTTTTACTGTAATTCTAGAGACTGTTACTTGTTTGGTCATTGATTCTTATTCACGGAGTGGTGCCCTGAAATTATTAAATGAAAATAATAATTAATTTTTTGGTATACTTATTACTGTTAGCAATTGAGTAACTGTCAGTAACCAAGCTTCACCTGTGGTAAATCCCAACATTGTTTATATTCAGTTCTGTGTTTACTGTGCAAGCCTGTTACCTCTGTCTCCAGCATTGTCCCACCCATACCTAAAGCTGGATGCCACAGCACTTACAGTCTGATAATGTTCCCAAAACATAAGCACAGATCCTTTAACTTGCAGTCCCTATATACATGTCTCATTTTACTTATCAAACAATCAAAAAAAATCTTTGATCAAGGTGTGTTCAATATTTGTTCAGCACTGTCTGATCATCACATTTCAGAGCTCACAGGAAGCAGCTGATTGGGGGAGCTCCAGGTAACTTGCAAATCTAAAGCGAATTACAATGTTGTCAGCATGAAGAAAGAAGGATTCTGCTCATTTTACTGCTTGGTTTTTTCACACCAACCTTTTAAACATAGCTGAAGTGACTGATTTTATATGTTTGGCTTTGGAACACTAGATCAGAGAGTCAAAGTGGTCTTCCATCACTGCTCCAGCTGCACAGCAACAGAAGGGAAAGCTCTCCAGATGGAGCATCAGGAGATTGCGGGGATTTTCCCTCCCTTCACTACAGGGACTGTAAAATTGATGCTACCACTTCAGAAACAAAAATAAAACATAAATGGAGACCCCCTTCCACCTTGGACATCATCTCTGGACTGCTGCCATCAGGCAAATGATGCAAAACAGTTCCTATACCAGAGCCACATTATTCTGTCAACCTTTATTCTGTCGATGCTTTAGCCATGCGATTTAGCGTTGACTGTCGGACAAACGACTCTGCATCACCGGATGCAGTTTTTTCCCTGGCTGGGAAAACTCGCCTGGGTGATTATTTTTGGGATTTCTAGTAGGTTACATTTGGTGATTGACATTTGATCAATTACTCAGCATAAAATTACACAAATGATAGAATGATAAATAAAAAATGTAATAATTTTGGGGCAACACCCTGTAAACAGGGATCAATGACCAAACCGATCAGTGTCAAGAAAAAAATAGGGATTTTTCAAAGAAAAAACACTAAATTGAAGGGTGAAATCGAACACTGACCATACAACCAGCAGTTATCAGAGTATTGCACACAATAATCACTTAGAGGCTTCTTATTGTACACACAATTAGACAATGTATTTCATGTACAATCCACACACCATCAATGAACGCAAAGCGCTAAAGTTATCAATAAAAAACGAAACATAAAATCACACTCAAACAATCATTCACAGCAGCGTCAGGTAAAAGTGGTTGAGGAGTACCTGAGTGTGTGTGTGTGTGTGTGTGTGTGTGTGTGTTTGTGTGTGTGTGAGCGAGAGAGAGAGGGGAGGGGGAGTGAGTGGGCAAAATGGCGGATGGTCATGAAGAGTGAGAGGACAAGATGGCGCACGGGACTCCGTCAAGTGATGTGGCGTGCCAAGTCTCAGTTAGCCACAGCTCTGTCTGCTCCAAGTGGTCCTTTTGACGGGGGGCACACAAGGGAGAAACAAATCACTGAACACACTTAACACTCAAAAAGGGTAGCTCGGCTACAGGATTGTGCACACTGGCGATCACGGGTTCTCCGGAGTCGTTTGCAGGTCACGGGAGTTATGCGTTGTAGCGACGCGTGTATGTACGTGTGCGCGGTGCGTATGTGGTTAGTAAAGGAGAGAGTGAGAGAGAGAAAGAGAAGTGCATATACTCCACAGTGGCTTGAGGGAAACACATAAACAGCGCGATTAGCGTCTTGCAGCCTGAATGCGACACAAACAGAGCGGCTTCTAGTGGCAACACCTTCAGCTACAGACGGATCCGGTGGTCCTGGAAATAAATAGGGGGGCAGAGGGGCAGTGAGGAACAACCAGCTGAGTCAACCTGTAGGAGAAGCGGCATCTCTGCAGCTTCTCTGGGAGAAAGTCTTTCCTCCCCGTATGCCAGATGAGGGGAAATAGCCGTGTTGTCCAGCTTCCTATCAAAATCCAAAGGAAAGTCTGGCAAAACATTTCACAGTTCCTCCCTCGTCCAAGGTGGAACTGCGGTCTGGTCGTGGTGCATGGCCTGGGTTGGGGGTCTTTCCCTTCTTGGTGACCGCCAGGCTCCGAACTCATGTAGTCACCGGAACGGAAAGGGGAAAAGGTCGAAAGTCCTTTTCTCTGCGTCTGCGGGTAAAGAGGGAGCCGGGTTGTTTGGCTTCCTTCAAAAAAAAAATCCAAAACATGTGTCTGGCGACACTCCAACAGTTCCTCACTCATCTGGCATGATGCAAGCTGGGGCCCAGGTCGTAGAATCCACGTTGTTTTGGAGTTTGCTCCCTCTCGGCGACTGTAGCGCTGTTGACCAAGCGCAGCCACACGTGAAAAGACAAAGTGTGGCATGATGCGCTGTGCTATATTTACACCTGGGCTGCATTACCGGACGTCTCCGGTAGGGCAGTGTCTCGGCCAATGAAGAACGTGAGTTGGAACCCAACCCCTGACGGGGTCCAATGACGGACCCGATATGTTGGTGGACCGCCATTTTGAACTGGGTTGCCATGTTTGAGAGGGTTGGCTGGTTTGACATGAGTGCAGTCCCAACATTATGTTTGAGGCGGGCATGCAAGTTTGTTGGATTGCTTTATTTAGGCCCATTTTACTTGGGGCACCAAAATGTCTTGAAACAGCTCTGCTTGCTAATGATGGGACAGGGTTGCGCTCTTCCTCGGGCTCCAAGGTGGTTAGCTCTATCATCTTCCACCGGGTGCACTGTCTCCTTCAGCAGCTGGAGAGCGTTGGCCATGAACTGCCTGACTTTGGCTTCATGATCATGGCGCTTTCGGGTATACCAAAGAAGAAGAGGTTTTCCCGCATGCTTCTCATCTTGACATCCAGGACGGTTTCTTTGAGGACTTTGTTTTTTTTCCTGAGCTGATCAATCTCCGCTGTCACTGCCGTCATGAAGGAGCTTGCCCATGTCCCACTGCAGTCAGCTGATCTGTTGGAAAGAAAATTCCAAACTTACCTTCAGATCTTTGATCTCCTGGTGCAACGAGTCGAGGATGTCTAATTTTTTGTTCAAGGACTATTGAATGTCCAAGTCTAGAGAAAGCAAGTCACTGGCATCAGTTGTGCTGTTGGCTTTCTTCCGCTTGGACAGATTCTCAGCACAGATCCCGGCATTGGAGTCTTGTAGGCTGTTATAGGTAAGATGTGTGGGGAGGATGTCTGGTTGTGCACAAATGTTTTCAGTCACTGCATGTTTTATCTGTTCCTAATTTTCCTGCAGCATCTGGGTGTGGTTGGTGGCAGCACCTGTGTGTGTGTGTGGTGATCAGCCCCTTCAAACATTTAAAAGGCGGGGCAGGCCTCTTCTGTGGGCAGAGAGAGAGGAAGAAAGCGGCTGAGGTGAGGCCAGAGAGACTTCAATTCAGTAGGGTGGTGTTTCCCCCTTTTTGAGCGAGGTTTGTTGGTCAGAGTGCTGACCACAAGTGGCTTGGTGTGTGTGTGTGTCTGGAGGTATCAGGAGCAGTGAGGTGGATCCTGCTTCTTCTCAGTTGGCATTAAAGGTCATTTTTTCCTGTATTGCTTTCCCCCCTCTTTTTGTAGGTCAGTTTTGGGCCGGACCCTGATCATCCCCAGTGGAGATAGTGGCGTTGCCACCTCTTTTTGTTAGCTCCTTAACAATAAA
>JAUESE010073791.1:0-14906 GCA_032274725.1 Malacoctenus triangulatus
GGAGGCTGGGAGGAGGGGGGGGGGGGGGTTAGATAACAGAACGTCATTGTGTGGTTTGTTTGGGGGAAAAAAAAATGAAATAAAGCCAGCGAGCAGTGAACCCCCCCCCCCCAAAAAAAGTGGAGAGTGATACTTTGTGTTGAGATTTTGGGAAGATTCATGTGATATTTAAAAAGTTTCTGCTCAGAATTGATTTCTGGCAGCTTCCAGTCACGTGTGCTTGTGTGACAGATGTGCTGAACAGCAGCTGCCTTCAATTGGACTGTGTGTTTCTACAAGAGTAGAAGGAGGCTTGCTTGGTTTGGACCCCCGTAAAAAAGCCCGAGCTATTAATAACCATTAAAAGGAAAGCGCGCAGCCGATACGCCTTCTCACATCGTGATCATTAGCTATGATGTGAAATCGGACGGCTAATGTTTTATTTCCTCCCGCTGCGTGCACGCGGAAGCCAACAGATTCGGATAGCATCTAAAGCCGGCCACTGACTTCATCACCGTCCCCCTCCCTCGTCTCACTCCCCCCCCCCCCTCGAATATGGAGGACAAATGCACGACGGCGCTCATAAGCCTTTTTAATCAGCGTGAGAGATTGCCGGCATATCTGTTCGCTCTGTCACTACCGGCCATCCCTCCTCATTAGGGAATGTTATCGCTTCCTCCACCACGTGCAGGCGTGATCAATTCCTCGATCATTTAGGAGCCGATCAATCTCGCATCGCCTCTTCTCCTTTTTAAACTTCAATATCTCCTCCCTTCCATCAGGGCGCATTACAGCGTCTAATTAGTCCAGGGCGCCTCGGGAGTGCGAGTGGAGCGGGGAGGGGGAGGAGCAGGTCCACACGATCAAGGTGGGCTCCTGTGGCCGAGATAAGTCTTCATTAAAGAAATAAATCCCTTATATGGCAACGTAAAGGACAAGACATGGGAAGTCTGTCGGTGAGAAGTTGAGGTTGTCCTAAATTAGAGCAGTTTGGAGGCTAGTGGACAAAACGATGATTTCCAGCCACAGATTTCCTGGATTCTGTCGCGTCGCCTTCGCATCACTTTTCCCCGAGTCGCCGCTTTGTCTTCTGTGCCGCAAGGTGGATATTTCTCTCACGCCAGAGTGCTTTTTTTTTTTTCCTCCCACCAGTCCCACAAAAGGTGCACTTTGTGTTTGCAGTCACAGTTGGGCGCGTCGCCATTACACGTGTTGTGCCTCGCGAAACACGGCGGGGTTTTAGCCTCGTCGCGTCGGGATCTGCCGGGGTGACTGCCGGTACAAAAGGAGCGCCGCAGAGTCTCATCTGCACTTCTTCAGCCTGATTGCCGTTACCTTTCCCCCGGAGAGGCTGAACATTTTTCACACCGCGCTGCTTCGTGTCAAACATTCACGCCGTGTTATGCTGTAAATAAGCCGGTGTTAAACCAGGACCGCTAAATTGACAACTTATCGCAGTGTTCTCAAAGTCATTTCCTGCATTCCTGTCTTTAAAGTTACTGCACGGCAAATTCTTCATTAGTTTAAACCGCCTTATGTGGGGACTTGGCTTTATAGTTTGAGAATTTCCTCCTTCTGACGAGTTCAACAAAAATGTGAAAATAGTAGAAGTATGCAAAGCATGCAGTTCCACCGGGGAAAAATGCTTTTATTGGTCAAATGGGCTCCGATATGAAAAGCTCATCACCACTTGCAGGTGTACTGACATTCCTGTTGTTCCCTTTATGCGGCAGCTCTTCCCTTCGGGTAGGAGTGAATGAATGTGTGGACGGGCAGGCTTTTAGTGCAGGCGTCGGGGAACTATTGTTTCCTTGGCGTTCAGTTCTGGTAGAAGGTCAATACAGCGATGAAAGCTTTAGAGACACATAACGCTCCGATAAAAACCAGGGCGTAAAGTCCTGCCTCGGAGCGCGGCAACAAAGCGAGGCGCAGCGCGGAAAACACTGTAAGTGAGAGTCAGACGGCTTTTGTGGCGAGGACGAGTCTGTTTGGTTCAAGTGGTGAAGTCCGTTTCATTGATGCACCAGATAAAGTAGTGCCGAACTTCATGACACTATGGAGCCTTGGGCCATTAACATTTATTGAAATAAACTCTCACTTTTCTATCTTGGAAACTTTTTAAAAAATGTAAAAATATTGAGAAAAAATTGGTGCATTTGCAGAAACTTTCTCTAAACTACTTTTTAAAAAAGAACCTTTTCAGATTACCCATAATTCTTTGAGAACGATCGGCTGTGGACTTTTCCTCCGTTGTCCACCAGATGGCAATGTTGTCATCCACCCAAGACATTTGTTTAAGAGAAGAAGTCAGTGATTGACCAAGTCGAGCTGTCTGAGCTTTGAGCGTCATCCCACTTGGTGGAAGACGAAGGACGGACGTCCAAAATCTGAATCGTGGTTGTGGGAGTTTCTCTCTCGGTTTGGTCCGTCCTCCTCTTGTACTCGTGACTCGTGTTAAAAGGCCACTGCAGGTCACCGGAGCCTGTTGTTTCCTTCCCGCGGCGCTCCTCTCCATCTCGTCGCGTTTGTCGGCGGCCGGGTGAGGGAAGTGGACGGAGGGGAGGTATTATTTATTAATAGTCCGTCTCCCCAAAGCTCTGTAAAACATCCTGTTGAGCTCCCCGAGGTGAGCACTCGGCTTCAAAGCAATTAAAAGCGAGGCTATGAGAGCAGGATGGGAGCAGAGGAGGGGAGAAAGAGAGCGAGTGAGACTCGGCCTCCCCCCCACTCCACCCCCACCCCCCACCCCGACTCCTGCCCGCCACAAGGCCACTGGGCTCGGCTCGCTGCGCAGTCACATACTGTAGCTTCAGCTTTCATGCCTGGGAGAGCAGGGGGGGGGGGGGGGGGGGGGGGCTGAGCAGGAGCACCTCCGCAGGTCAGGGATCCCTTGTCAGGGTTTAAAGCCCCGGTGAGCCCGGGGACAGGCGAGAGAGCTCCCCGAGGGATTATGTGACCACAATATGTGAATGTAATAATTCTCTCCCTTTCTGCACGTCTGAGTCATGGTGGGAAGAATAGAAAGTATGATTCAGGCTTTTTATTAACCTTTTAATATCTCCCTCTTGAAAGATAATACCGACTATCTCATCCATCATCTCATGTATGTTTACCTTGTGATATATCGGTTTTTACCCCCCCTCAGCCCACACGCTGGGAGCTTTTCCAGCCCTCAACGGGATGCAAATTAGATCAGGTGGTCGAAGAGAAACAGACGAGTCTCACCTGCGACGGCGCGTTCGACCAAATCATCCCCGAACGATTCGAGCCGCTCGACGGAGCCCCCCCGAGCTGCGACGCGTCGCCGGCTCGTCCACTGCCGCGCTTCCCCGACGCCGCCGTAAACCTTTGTGGAAAAAGCCCACGGACGGCAGGGTTAAGCGTCAGGAAAAATGCTGTTCGGCGTCATAAACGCGGCTTAAGTGCTCTTTAATAAAGGTAAGGCTTTACATGCCTCGCGGGTGTTTTCTCGTAAAAAGAAAAAAAAAAGCCTGAAAGGTTCTGGAGAATCATCCTCCCTTATGGGCTTGTAAATCCTTTTGCATCCTGCTCTGACCACAATGACAATAATAACGTCTTTGGAGGACTTCTTTGTGCCTTCAAGAGCCTCATAACCTCCTGCGTAATTGCCCTCAGAAGACGCTCCTTTCAACTGGTAGTTAGTTTTTATAAATATATATATATATATATACATTTTTCGCTTGATGCTCCGTTCCTCTTTGTCAATCTCTGCCTCGGATTTTATTTGTTGTGAGCTTGATGAGATCAGAGAGGAGAGCGAGAGCGAGGTTATGTGAATAACTTATGAGTGCTCCCTGCTGGAAATTGAGCCATTATGATACGTGTATTAGTTCCACTGCTTTGCCATTCGGTGCCCACAGTCAAGGTGGGTTATTCGACTGAGCAGGCTGAGACAAAGCGCCTATTTTTGGGCAGAGTGCCTGCGTTCGCCTCGGAGGCATGAAGGAGGAGATGCCGTGCCCTCAGGACGGCCGAGAGACACAGAAAGGAAAAACAAACGAGCTCGGAGGGATTGGCAAAAAAAGCTTTAACAATTATTGAACACCTGAGGAGGAGAACCGGCATTTATTAGTCTAATTATTGCTTGTTAATTCGCGAGATGAAGAATCCCCGTCTGGATCCTCTTCCTCTTTTTTCGAGCATCGCGAAGGGATGGCGAGGAGGCTCCAACCCAAACAAGATGTGTAAGCCCTCCAGAGTGCTCGGGGTCGGCCCGCGGGTCTCCAACCAATCAGCGACGCCCGGCCATATCTCTGGGCGAGAGCGTTGGGGAGAAAGTCAATCATTTTCCTCCAAATTATCTCCACTGCCGACTGTCCTGACCCGCGCTCCCTGCGGTTATCCCTCCGGCCGGGGCCCAGACACCCTTCCTGGGAGCGTTTTTTTGACCTGGCTCCCTCCACAGCTTCATTTATATCTGGCTCTCATGACCGAGCGCCACCTCTCTTTATGTCGCTGCCTTTTTCCACCGGAGAACTTTCTCCGCGGTGTCCCAAAACTTTGGCAGCATCGGAGCTTTTTTTCCACAGCAGCCACATTTTCTCTCTCTCTCGCCCTCAAATTACCCAGGGACCTCTCAGGGATCTCCAACCCCCCCCCAAAAAAGAAGGCACATTGTTCTGCTTTTCTGCTCAATGGCTTTTGTCCACCAGGAGGAAAATCTAACCCTGTGGTTGTAGCTCTCAGCCGCTGTGGTCACACTGTATCGCTGTGAGACTCAGAGGGGGAAGGAAGTACTTTCATTTCGCACGTTTGTGTGAACTTGTCAAGTACGGGGAGGCAAGACACTCGGCTTGAAACTTTGGTGGTTGCTCACAAGTTGCCAGTTTACCCAGTGGAGCAACGTAACGAGGCACCGTCACTGTTGATGCAGTGTATTTATAGATCTTTACTGACTCAAATAAGTCGAGATGATCTAACTCTAAGTTTAGTTCGACGCATTCAAGCAAAGCCACAAATACATTAATGTGAGTAAACACTAATGAATGTCCTCAATGCGAAGCGACCTCCAGCAGACGGACCAATGAATGAAGGAAGGACAAAACCCCACAGAGGCCGAGAGGAGCGGGCGACTGAAAGTCGGCTATTTGATGCATTCAGTGATGGAATATAACTCACCTTTCAGATGGATGATAGCCCGCATTTAGAGAAAGCACTTTATTGCAGTCATTTATGCATGCATACTTTTATAGCCTATCATATCTGCGCTTTCATGAATACCTCAAAGGCAGAATGTTATGTGCTCCAAAGTGCCGGTTTTTAATCTTCAAAAGAGCCGACAGAATGAAAGGCGAAGGGACTGTAGAGTACACCCGGGGATAAGCTTGTTGTCTTTCCCTTATTCAATTTTTTCCTCTTTTTTTCTTTTTTTTTTTAAAGGCCGCTCAAAATAAACGGCGGCGACCCGGTCGAGCAGGTGATACATAGATAAGTCCACGCCGCTATCGGTGACGTCGGGGTCACGAGATACGATCCGCGGGGCCCCATCAGTCAGGACACACTCGCCCGGTTGCGGAGGTCCACTCCCCTAAACCCCGCCCTCCCCCAGGCCCCCCCCCACCCCCCGCCACTGTCCTGAATATTAAATATACGAGCCGCGCTCGCTGCAGATGCAGAGCCATCGATTTTACGTCAATCCCGAAAGCCGCAGTAACTTGATTTGGTATCAGAAATGGCTAAACGAGAGCTCTCCGGAGGGGGGGGGGGACTAGAATCGAAGCGTCGGCAGATATCACTTCTTTTTTTTTCCACTTCATTCTGAATACTCTGTGTGATATTTGTCAACAGCAATTAGAAACGCGAGACGGAGCCTCCGCCGGCGTCGTCTCCGTCCTCTGAAGATGTCTGCCTTAACAAGGCGTTCTGTGGTACGACACGTAACCTTGGCTGCTGTTGCTTGTTCTCTTTAATTTGGGAAGTCGTTATAAAAGCCCCAGGAGTCCCCAAACCGTGGAATTGAACCTGATGACAGAAGTGCGCTTTGAGTTCTTTCATTTGAAGTTGCACTGTAAAGCGCCGCGCGGCCCCGGGTTGGGTCCCACCGGGTTTTTCTTTGGCACCAGTGAAATTTCCTTAAAGCTATATTCATCAAAACTGATTCCTCTTTAATGAGGATTCTACCCCTCACCCACCTCCCCACCCCCTACCCCCCCCCACTCCTACAGTGCTGAGTGCACTGGCAGCGCCTGCGATGGCCCAAATGCAATCAATGCAGGGGCTGCCCGATGGGGCGGGGGGCACTCGGAATGTTTACCCAGCTAAATGTTGACAAATCCAGAAGTAAAGCTGACATTTGGGTGTTTTTCTGCACGTATATTTGTGTATTTTTGAGGCTCTGGCTTGTCAGTGCCATCAGATGCGAATCGCCCCCCCCCCCCCCCCTCCCTCTCCTCCTCCTCCTCCTACCTGCTCTTCGTCTCCCCCGCGCCTTCGACCCGGCTCGCTCCGAAGCGTCGTCCAACAGAACCGGTTCGTTCTTGTGCAGCACGACGACAACAAGCGGAGCCACAGGCCTCCAACTTCCAGCCGTGCGGTTTGACTTTGAACAGAGCGATGCTGCAGAGTGCATGTAGAATATAATGTAATTATTCCTTCCTTGAAAGAGGCAAAAAAAAAAGGAGGGAGCGTTTTCTTTGTGTGGATGCACCTGCGCGGCGCGAAGGTAAAGTCATTTTCCAGCTATCAGGAGGTCCTCTTCCTCAGCTTGGTTTTTTTTTTTTCTTTTTCGTGTGTGGGCGAGAAAAAAGGAAGGGAGACTGTGGGATAAACTGACAGCTCGTGAAAAACTAGTATGAAGCAACATTCCCTTTGGTTTGCAGGATTTATCTCCCCCTGCATATGCAAAGGTTTGATTTTTATGAGGAGCAACATATAAACGACAGAGATGTGTAGCGCTGTTATCTGCATTGTGATGCTGCATTGTGATTCACCATAAACCCTGACAGTGGGCTCTGTTTTTGCCACATCACTGGCAGCGTTCTCCGCCTCCCTCCCTCCCTCTCCTCCCTCCCTCCCTCTCCTTCCTTCCTCCCTGCTCGAGTCTGACGCTGCCTCCGATCCGGTGGCTCAACATTGCCACCAAGTGTCTAAACGGTGGCCCTGCCCTCCCCCCCCCCCAATCCTCCCCCTTCTGTCTGGCATTTGGAGGTTAACGGCTCCAGATGCTCGCAGTCAGCGCCGCCGCCAGGGGACGGCGTTGCAGATGCAGGTGTCATGGCGGGGTTCAGGAAGGGATGAGCGGACGTCAAATTCTCGGCGGTAGCGTTGGCCGCGCTCCCACTTTTTCTTTTTTTTTTCTTCATTTTTTTTTTTTGACGAGCTGACATCGAATCAATAATGGGTTCATTAGTCCTACATGAGAAAAACCGAAGAGTGATGGTTTGCTCTGGAAATCAATACCGCGTGTACTTACTCATTGTGCCCAAACCTTCCTCTCCATCCCTGATAACCTTTTAGGTGAGCCTGTGGCGGCGAGAACAGACACCTGCCAATAACCCCGCAGCACGCGTCCTTCCTCAGAGCCTATCAAAGCGCATCGTTTATGTCCTGGAACAACAACACGGAGCCGAGCTGTCTCTCAATCACAACTGTTTTGCAATCAAGGGCTGCGGCATATGAGTGTTAACAATGTATGTTGTTGCCCCCCCTACACACACACACAAAAACCCCTCCTTCGCCTTCATTACTATGCAATTAGCCGCGGCGCTATTCAATTTCCCTCATTTCAGACTCTGCAGATCAATATCACTCAGGCTGCCGGCTAAATGGCCCTGCGCTGCTAGCAGGGCTTTTCTATAGCTGAATGGGAGGTATCAATCACCGGGCTAAAAGAGATGTTCGATGCTGCAGCAGGCGATGACCACACACACACACTTTAAGGAGTGATTGTGCAGGCTTTGGAGGAATGGCGGTGAAAGGGAGGGGGGAAGGAGGGGGGAGGTAGATGTGCAGGGGAGTGTGTGATGTGTCAAAAAAAGGGAGCTGCGTGCAGTGTGTCAGGTTCACACCGCGGCCCCCCTATCAGCATCATCAGTCGCCGGCTGGCGTGGAGTCGGCAGCGGCGCCGCTTCCTTTGTGTTTCCTTTCGCTTTGTGGAGATCTTTATTGTGCCTCGGCATGCAAAACAGCTCCGATGATGATGGGGGGGGTGAAGAAATAGCTGCGCTCGTGCGTGTGTTTGTATTTTTCCCTGCTTTTATCGGGCGTCCTTGCTGGTAGAACAAGCGACAAGACTGAGAGGCTTCACAGCTGCAGGATCGTGCAGTTAATGCAAAGCGTTCACGCAGGCGGAGGGTCTGAAACAGAAACTTAGACCCCAAGAATAATCAATGAAATCGATTATACAGTCGAATGGCGACCAAAAAGGAATGGAAGTGACTTGCATGGTGCTGTCAATAGTAGATATAGTGTGTAGAGTGTGTGTAGTGTGTGTAGTGGCCCCAGGATTTAAAGAAGACATTTATTGAAAGTAGTTATTTATAGTAATCTCGTTGCCGCCACATGTGTCCAACACAGCAGTGGTTATTGGTGTCTTTGACGTCCCCTCCAGGAATTCCACTCCAGAGACTTCTCTCTCTATCGCCCCCTCCCCCCCACTCCCGCATTTTTCCGTCTGGGCCTCCGACCGGGTCGATCGGCCGAGTTATGAACACATCACCTCCGCAGTCCATCAGCTCATTGTTAGCCGACAGAGTCTCATATGAGAGCATTTAGCAGAATCACGGCCACTGGAGGAGATATGAGCCGACTGAAAAGGCGGCATATAACCAGATCAATGTCCTCCCATTGAGCGGCAAGTGCAGAGTGGGGGCCGGGCAATCACGGACCCAGACTGACTTCATCTCTGAAAAGTAATTAGATGTGGCATCGACTCCGAGGCTCATTCAGGCCTGGTTATTAATGCCTGTAATAGATAGGCAGAGGGCGCTGGATCATGGTCACATGAAGGGGAGCGCGCGAGGCGCACTCTGGGGTCTCTGTGGTTAAAACAGTTTGTTGGGATTTCTTTTATTTCCAATAAAAAAGGAGCAGAAAAGGTTCGAGGGAAAGGAGAGAAACGGTTGCATCAATATTTTAATGTGCTACGGGCCGGACGCGCTGTAATAAAACGGCAGTGTTTTGTATTAAAGTGGCAAAATGTTCAGCTATTAAGCAGTATTGCAGCTCGCGTTGACTCCCGAACTGTGAGACATCTTATGTTTTATTCAGCTCGGCTACTGTATTTTCTATTGTGCTCCCAGTGCAGAGAAACGGTGGGACAATTACATTATCATTGCTGAAAGTGCCGCCCCCCCCCTTTTTTTTTTGTTTTTCCGGGGAGAAATGGCCTCGGTTTGGACCCTCTGCTGTATTTCCAGCCGGGTGCATTTCGAACTTGTGAGGCCTTTTTTGTTTTTTTCCCAGGACAGAGAGAGTCGTCGTCCTCGGACACGAAGCCTCAGAAATGAAACGGGGAAAAGTCGTCAGTCTGAAATTGCCGGCGTTCACCTGAGAGTCGCGGCATTAATGCTAATGAGATACAGTTTGGAGAAGAAGGCACAATATTTTCAGATCAAAGGATGAGCTGAAACAGAGGAAGGCGCCGCTCGTCTGCAAGATGAGAAATAACGGCAGTCCCTTTTATTTTACATAATTGAACCATCAAACGGTCTCCGAGGCTTCGCCCCTGATTATAGGCTGAGCTGAAGCTGCATCAGTTAGTGGGAGGAAGATGCTCTACAATCTGAAAGTTAATGCAGCACGTCGGCAAATAATGCAACCTCTCCTTATCACTTACACTTGGACACCTTTCATTCTGCCTGTGAGGTGATTTGTGTCAGTCAAGCATGAGTGAGGTGTGGCAGGAGTTCAGTGACATAGTTACTGTGTAGTGTAACTCAGAAAGAGAACAACAGCTTTTGAACCTGCTTTGAGTAGCTTTTACTGTCTAATCTACTTTAAATAGACAAAATATGTCTGATTGTTCATGTCTGTCAAAAGTAATCAACACGTTTTTGTTTCAGAGCATAAAATAAGAAGCAGACGATTTGTGGGGCAGAAAAAAAACCAAAAAAAACAAACCCAGACAAAGCCTTGTTTTGTTTTCCAGTCTCACTCTTATTCGACACAAAGATATCTGCTCAGCACAAACACATATTAGAAAGAATCTCCGCTGCTTCGCTTAACACTGAGGAATCATTTGGGATCCGACCACGAAAAAAAAAAAAACCAGCAGACTGGATAACAGCAACAAACATCCTTCGCCAGGCAGGGAGTGAAGACAAACAAGGCCCGGGCGTTTATGTTGCCATTTATACACGTGGAGGGGAGAAGTATATATCAACACCAGCAATGTGAGGAGTCTCATTCAATGACAGACCGGCAGTGAACAGCGTGGCACTCCAACGTCTGAATTCATCCCTCCACGGGCACTCAGAAACATTCCTTCTGTCTCAGGACATCATGTTTCTTGAATAAATGATAGCTCGGCGTGCTACATTAGGAAGAAAACAGAGAATACAGCAGTGGGGGGGGGGGGCATGCGGGATGAAAAAGGAGCAAAATGCAAAAGAGATTCTCAGGAGTTGGTCGGCTGCCGTCGAACGAGAAGCCCGGAGACTCCAGCTCGTTTTGATGGCTTCATCAACGCTGACGGCGTGTAAACTAACAGGAGGGAGGGGCTTCATCCAGACAGCGTCTTTTTTGTCTTCTACATTCAGTCAGTGCGAGAAGGAGGGATCGTCTATCGGTGAGAGTCGTCCTGTACACTGGAGAACAACACCACGGCAACAACTACAGGACAGCCACTGATATTCAAGGCAAACATGACAAAAATATACCATTGTTCAGCGTCCGGGGCTAATTATAGCCGTCTGCAGCGCCGGTTATTTCTTTTGTCGGCTGAACGGCCGCTTTTGTCATCACACTTCAAAGAGAGCACCACAAATCAACAATATTTTTTTATTTTTTTTCTTCTGACGGCTAAATTGGTCCTATTGTTGGTCCACTGAAACGCGTCTTGGAAAAAGCAAAAAAGAAAAAAAGATGGTAAACAGAAGAATAGAAATAATGGAGGCGGTAGCAGAACATTCTTGGCGGGGGAGAAAAAAAAAACGACACCTCCTTTGTGTTGTGAAGGAAAGCATTTCAATCTGCTCAAATTATAAACTTCAGCGCTCCACGGAGAAAATACAATTTCATGGATTTTGAAAAAAAATGAAAAAATAGCCACTAAGATTTCACTAACACGTTCGGCTGACGGGAAATCAAAATGTGAAGATTGTTACAGAGAGAGAGAGAGATCCTACGCGGGTGTGCAAAGAGGGGGAGGAAGGGGAGGGGAGGAGAGAGGAGAGGGGAGCAGTTGTCGTGTGCGTCCACACGGGGGCAGCGTTTGGGTGTCCTGCTCAGCGCGGTCCCACGTCTGACAGTCTCAGTCTGCCTGCGGGCGCCGCCGCTCACTTGGCCTCGCCACACTGTGGGAGGGACCCTGAAGGTGGGGGGGGCAGAGAGCAGGGTACCAAACTCAAGCCTTCAGTTTGTCAATATATGAAGAGGTTCTTTACAAAAGCGTCCACTGTGTCCTATTCGGCCCCCCAAACACATGGTCACTTCCAAAGTGACGGAGAGGCCGCATGAATCTGAAAGGGCCTTCAGAGAGCAAAATCAGGTTTAATTCGTCCTTTAATCCTCGGTTGCTTTTTTTTTGCTGCTTTATGAACCTCCGATTAGCTTCAGCTCATTCGAATTCATTCAAATCAGACATCAAGGTGAACGACTCGCTCCCGGATCGAGCTGCTCGCGAGTCGTAATCGCAGCTAAGCGCCGGTTTGAGGCTGTGAAAAAGCGTTGATGTTTTTTTTTTTTTTTTTCAAAGGGCCACGAGGCAGAAAAAGGTTGCTCGACACCTCAAGGTGCAGCCACACTCGTTACACGGCATTTCTGATCTTTTTATTTGGATCATTACATTTCAAAAGGAATAAATTAACAGCTTAGGGAATACGCTGGATCATGAGCAGAGCTTTTATTTCACACTTTATTTTACAAACGGGAAAAAGCAAACAGGATGTGACATGTTGGCGTTAGAGAGAGAGAGACGGAGGCAGCATTTCTTCATTTTTTAGTCAGAACGACTTCTAAACGCCTCCTGGAGTGGAGATTCATTTGATACGAGTTCAAAGGAAGGTGGAAAAACTCCGCTCGAAGCGCGCTCACTCCATGATCAGTGGAGAGAGGTCGCGACCTGATTGGACCCGATTTTCTGTTGGCCTGAGTTATGTGTAAATACGAGTCTCTCTCACCTGGTTATAGGTGGACGTCGAAGACTCCTTCCTCCACTGACTCGATGTCCTCCTCGGCAATGACTGACGGCAGCAGAGAGAGGGGGCGGGGGCGGGGGGGTCGGGCAGAGAAGAATATCCAATCACATCAAAATGCAAAACACAGCTTGAATCTAACCTAACGTCCGCGGCTTTCACCTATTTGCCATTTTCGATTCGATTCATTGTCTCACCCACCGATCCGCCAGGTCTCGACATCGAACGGGGGGGGGGCCGGCCGGGGCGCCACTCCGGCTAACGCCTGATGAAAACGCCGCCTCTATGAGTCAGTGGCCTCTCGGCGGCGGGGCCAATCACATTTCAATTGCTAATGACTCTCTATTGTTCGAGGAGCTCTCGCAAATGTCAGCGCTACATATGTCCGTGGTGGGGGGGCGTTGGACAAAAGCGCGCCTCTGACGGTGGAGGTGTCGCGCTGATAAAAACGCTTCGGAGTTTTACTTTTTTTTCCCCCTCGGGGAAGCCGACACCAGGCTGTGGGCGCCAAACTGTGTGGCCGGGGAAGCTGATGGTTTTGGGCGTTTTTTTTTGTACGCGAGGGAAAATGGATTTGTCACTCGGAGAAAAAGGTGTGAAAAAAAAGTTTCAAACTTCCCGATTTAGACGAGAGCGAAGCCGGCGTCAGTCGGCGCAGAGACGAGAAGGAAAGAGCTTGAAATCGACAAACAAAATGTCGCTCCACGGCTCGAGAAAGGTTGAATATAAAACAGATACGGCAGGAATCGTAAATCCATGAGTGAGTTGAGGCTGCTGCGCCAGCTCTCCGTCTCACCTGTGTTCTGCAGGCTGGGGGGGGTGTTGGCAGGCGGTGGGAAGCTGTAGGAGCGGGCCTGCAGCGCCGGCGGCGTCTCGTGGCTGATGCTCTTGGTCCTCTTGCGGCACTCCACGGCCAGCCGGCTCCGGCAGGCCTTGTGGCAGTTCACCCCGCAGGCTGCGGCCGGACGGGCGTTCAGGCGCAGGGCGAAGGACGACGGCAGGGAGAGGTGCCGGGACAGCAGGAGGGGCCGGCGGGGTCGCAGGGACGGCAGGGAGAATCGCCGGGAGAGGGGGCGGGGCGGGGAGGAGGGGGGGCGGGGGGGAGGAGAGAGGGAGTCAGACAGAGGGACGGGCGCGAACAGGAACATCGGGGCGAACGGCAGCGCCAGCGGCGACAGAAAGTGGCTCTGACAGGTCATGCAGACGCAGGAGCACTGGCACACGCACACGGTGAGGCCCAGCGTGCCCGACAGCAGCTCTGTGAGCTGGGGCGAGTCTGAGGGAGGGGTGGGGGGGGTCATCCAGCAAGGCGGCAAGGAGGCACATGAGGGTTACACCTTGTTCTGAGGGGCTTCGTCACTTCTCAAATGTTCCCCTCGACTTTGAACATAAACATGAGGAAACTGGCTTAGGTAAACTGTGTACTTTTGCGAAATCGACGTTGTACTTGTCCCCCTTTTAACTGAACACCCCCCTCCCTTTCACAGACATAATGACATCATCCAGCTTGAAAAAAACAACTTTACACTCCCTCAAAATCGATCGAGAAAGCAGGACTTGCAGCCGTGAGTTTTGCTGTCTTGTCCGGCAAATATGAGTGTCAGAGTATCGGCGTTTCGACAGAGCGGCGCTCGCTCAGACACAAAGAGGTCCGAGCATGCGATGCCCCCCCCCCCCCAACATCCAGCAGCCCACGCAGTTCCTACAGTACACCGGGTGCACCGCGGCAGGTGATTCGTTTCAATTACGCTCCTGCCGATCCGTCTCCCTCCCGGAGTGCGGGCACGGCGGTGGTAATGGGGATGAATGGCCGCGGGGCGCTCTCATTGACTTCCTCCAGTCTCATTACTGCAACGAGCCTCAAACTCTCCGTCGGACCTGCCGACTGAACTCCTTCCGGAGTCAAGTTTGCGCGAAAGTGTCCGTCAGTCCGACTTTTCAACCGCAGCGGATCACGAGGTCACGTTGAGCTTTTCATGCCTCACCGACCTTCGCTGCGGCGTTTAAAGACGTGTGAGGCTGCGGCGTCACGGAGACCTGCCGCGCTCACGCTGCTAATTACCAAATTAGACTGGGATCAGATGCCTTTATTCCTCCTGCCTCCACACGAGGCGCGGGCTGCCGTGAAGGCTGCAAGTAACAACCTCAAAGGCCCCGAGGAGCATTAATTAGTGTAGTTGCCATGCAACTCCAATGTTTGATGATAACTCGCGCGCAAATTTACAAGGCAGGCAGTTCGGTGAGCCTGAAAGCCAAAACAAATGAGGAAGCAAACGGGGGGGAACGGTGGTGGAAATGCTTTTTCGAGGGGAGGTGAATTTGGAGAAGACGAATTAGTTACAGTCTCTGACCAGAGTGCACGCGAAAGGGTTGTGTGTGTTGTTGTGGGGAGAGAATATGAATAGCGGATCTGAGATCAGCCTCCTCAGACTCCACGACTGAAGAAAATGCAGAGCAGCTCACAGACAAACACGTCTGAGCCACTGACAGCAGTTCAAGCTATTCTGCTGAGCACTTGCCAAGCATAGAAACTCCATCTGTAAAATCTCTGCCCACTTCTTTCGCTCAGAGTGTGAGTGAATGTGTGTGTTGGGGGGGGGGGGGGGGGGGGGG
>JAUESE010073985.1:0-14865 GCA_032274725.1 Malacoctenus triangulatus
TCTGCAGCAGAGCCTGATGACGAGCAGCTTATTGCAATCAGGTGTGTTGAAGCTGGGATACATTGAAAACATGCAGGGCTGCGGCCCTCCAGGACTGGAGTTGCCCATCCCTGCTATAGAGAAAAAGTACAGAAAGGGTGAAGCACCAAACACTTCCCTGCTGGGACTTTCCTTACAGGAGACTAGAATGGTGGTCTGCAGCAATCTCCATCACTATGGCATTTGTTTGCTTCCCTTGCTTTTGTTTATACTTCTCCCACACGCTGCATTCAACTTAATCTGCCGAAGCCTCGCTCCACTGTCTGCTTCGTTGAATGGTTTGCTCATATTAACAGTGTGCTTCGCATACAGGTGATGTTTATGTGATGTTTTAGAATGGCAGTACTCTTGTGATAAGAGAATTCAGCTTGGCAGTGGCTACAATCGACTTTGTCAGATCCGCCATCTCGAAGTACTTTATAATGAAAAAGACTACGTGAAAGTTCTGTAGCAGTACCTGTCTTCCTCATGCTTGTTCTGTTTTCTTCCGCATTCTCCTTTCCTTTCCGGTTCCACAGCCGCAGCAACAGACATTTACTAAATAAAAGCACGTGAATAACATGTGCTACTGTGCGATAAAATAATTGTCTGTGTTAATAGATTGATGGGTTAACGTGAAAATAACGCATTAACTTGCCCAGGCCTAATTTTTTATCAATTTAACTTTGCTAAGGGATTATGTAACCTTTTTTAGAAATAGTTCCTTTATTTCCTTTATTTCCTTCACTCAAGTTTGGATCGCAATGCGTACCACAAGTGTCCTTGGCTGATTTAAGTTAGACCATGATGAGCTTTGTCGGCCATGTTGCTCAGCCTTGTAGCACAATTCCCATTTATCATGTCAAACTTGAGGGAACAACAAAGGCAGTAAGTTTCAATCTCACTCATAGTACACGCAAGCCACATTGACTTTTGGCCAAGTTTTTGGGAAAAGCCATTTAGTGAGGATGAAAAAAGAGTCAGAGTAAGTATGAATTTGTTAAGTTTTTGAAAGAAGTTTGAAGTTGTTGAGGGTACTAAATAGTTATAGATTGCATCATACTTTATGAACATATGTTTAATTGTAGGTTTGAGTCAGTTTGTTCTTCAACAGGTTTGTCAAAGGACATTTGACTATATACTGGTGGCACAAAAGCTGGATGATGACCTGGACCACAAGTCTCAGAGACGGAAAGCTTTTATCCAGCAGCTGGAAAAGAAAAACATCAAAATCACAGTGAGTTTCTGGAAATCAAATGTGTTTTGGAACAATGTGAATGACTGCATGGACCCACGAATGCATTGCTGTTGTGTGCCAGAAAATCACACATGAAGACAAAGAGTTCTTTGGTCTGCGTGCTCCACAAGAAATGTTTGACGACTACCAGTACCTGCTTAAAGTTTCTGACTCTTGCAACTGGTGTGGGGACTTAAAGGGAGAGGGAGCTCAGGCCACAAGGTGACTGACACACACACACACACACACACACGCACACACACGTTTCCATGTCTTCCAGTGACTAAGGATATTTCCTGCCATTAGGTGGCAACATCGAGCAGCAGAGGTCCCTACCAAGCATGCTTCAGCATAGTTCAACTCAAAAAAATCATAGTTGGATGCACCTTTCGTCCTGGTTCACATTGCACTGAAGTCTGGTTTGTTTCCTTGAATGGCTCCTGATGCCTACGAACTGTTGTTGTGATACAAGTCAGTTGAGTCCAGACAAATACAGCTATTGAAAAGACTGATTCGCTTGCACAATATTGCCAGTTATGTATGTCTCACCAGCAACCCATCTTTGTATGATGGGACAGACGCATATTTAATTGCTGTCCTTCAGTCAGTAGAAACTACACGCAAATTCGTAAACTCTTACTCAGGCATAACTTCCAAAGTTTTGGGGAAAATAACAAACAATGTATGACTCAAAAGAGAAAAGTAATGGATCATTTTGGATCAAAAACCGAATGCCTCTTTCTCCTTCTCTTCTGGCATTCAACAAGTGCAGACGTGCTTCTCTCTTCCCCGCCTTTTTTGCCTGCCTGCTATTAATGTCCTGTCTCACCTCTCTGCACTTCCTCATAAATCCTAAAACATCATGGATCTGATTGGCCGGTCTCAACACAATTGACAAGATTTTTGCAACCCAGAGACAAGGTGCAGGGGCTGCATCTTGTCTGGCTGGGACCCACCCTGCGGGTTACTCGATGGATTCCTGGAAGGAAAGGAGGGTTTTATGCTTTTCTGTTATCTCCGTGGAAGAGCTATACATATTCAGATTTATGGTGATCGGGTTTCTGCTAATTGGAGCTTGTGGATTCCTGGGCAACCAGAAAATTCAAGAGCTGGAGGCAGCTGATGGCAGGCTGCCATCTGAGCCGTTTCTCCGAACCGTCCATGCTCAGACTATGTACAAGATCTGCTCTCGGGACACCCACGCTCTGGTTCCCCACTCTCTCGCAGTGCCAGAAAGAATGCTGATAAGATACGCGATGCGGGAGTGATCAGTGGAACAGGAACATAGCTGGAGGTGGAATACGAGGGAAAACCAAATTAAAAAAGCTTGGCAGGGTCCCTGGTCACCATAATAATGCTCCGGAACCGGAATCTGCAGTTTCCGGGGAGCCAAGCTCTCCGGCGGACTTGGGTTAGGAGGGTCACTACGAGTGCAAACAGTGGGGTGGTCTGGGCAGTTGATTGATGCTACTGGTAAGCCGAGAGACTTGGCATAACAGGGGGCAGTTATTTTCCAACAAGACAGGGTAGCGTCTCCTCCATACTGATTAAGACACCCTGGCTCTGAACCACGGTGAATAGAATCTCCAACCGAAGGTGCCCCAATGCCGGTCTTGTCTGCTGAGTCCATCGTGGCTGGACTGTACTGTTACGGGACAAGTACGAACTCGGGTACAAGACAACGACACAACCACAGAAATAAGTGTAATGAATTTATTAACTCACCCAAAGCAAAAACCACAAGTGAAAAACCTAACGAAAAGCGAAACCCTCTAACGGGTCAAAGCCGAAGGAAAACAGGAATGACTGCCTAACGAACAAACCTAAAGCAGGTAAGATGGCAAGAAAACAGAATGGAAACAGCCGAGCTATCGAGGGAACAGAGGTGGCTTCACCAGGACAGGCAGAGGACAACGGAGGGTGGATGTGGAGCGGCAGAGGCAGGGAGAGCTGGAACCAGCTGAGGCTGGAGTAGACCAGGAATGCTGGCGGAGCAGGTACGGGCTGGAGTCAGGACTGATGTGGCGGGAAGGCAGGCGGAGCAGGTGCAGACTGGCGCCGGAGTTGGCGTGGTGGCAAGGCAGGCGGAGCAGGTGTGGGGTGGTGGTGGAGTAGTCTCCAGCTGGAGGACATCCAAAGCTCCACAGTCGAGTAAATCCAAACAGAGAAGCCATGCATAGAGGTGATGACGGTCCAGCAACGAGCAGCAGACTGTGCCTGGTTTTATAGCAGCCAGCCAGAGACACCGCAGATTGGAATCACCTGTTCGCCTCGTCGCCGCACCTGGCTCATGCCCACCTTAGAGGGAGACGGGGAAAACACGGAGAGATGGAAGGGAATAGAAGAGGTCCATACACTGCACTGGAGGCAGCGGGCGTAACAGAATTTGTTTTTGTATTTTTGAAACACCGTGCTGTGTGCACTTTATGTTGTGAAAATGTTGTGTGCCGAACTTCAAGTGTTAAACGGCATTTTGAGTTGAAGCATGAGAATACTTTCAAAGAATAAGCAGACAAAGCCGAGTCAATAAAACTTGCTGTGTTAAGGTATGATAACTTTAATGGAGTTCGCTTGTTGAACAATCCCGCAACAGAAGCAAGCAAACTTGCCGAAAAAAGAGGCGATAAAGCCCTGAATAAAGGACATTCCTATGCAGGCTGGAAGTGTTCAGCGGCGTATCGATGAAATAGCTGATAATGTAAGAATTTAGCAAACAGCTGGATAAAAAGATGCTCCGGTATTTAGCATTGCACTTGATGAAAGCATGGACGTGGAAAACATGGTTTGGCAGTCATGGCAAGGCACTGCCTTTAAACTGTCATTGAGGAGCTTGGCTGTTTGCAGCCAATGTCCGACACAACAAAAGGCGAAGACAAAGCGAAGGCCTTCATTGAACATTTTGAGGACCGAGGGATTAACATCGGGAAAGTGTTTACAGTGACGAAAGACAGGTGTCAAGTTGATTGAAGAAAAAGTACTCCAACCGATCATGAAACTCCACTGCATAATACATCAAGAAAATCTGTGTGTAAAAATCTCAAATTCAGATCTCAGTGAAGTTATGGCCACGGTGGCAACGATTATTAACTTCATTGTAAAGTGAATCGCTTCAGTCCCTGCTGGAGGAGCTGGACAGCAAATTTGCAGATCCCCCTCTCCACTCAGCAGTGAGATGGTTGAGTTTCATAAAAGTGCTGGAGCAATTTGTCAGCTGCTTTGAGGCCATCAAGACCTTTGTGGCTGAAAAGGGACAAAATTATCCTGAAATGAAGGACGAAAAGTGGATTGTGAAACTTGTGTTTCTCGCGGACATTACAGGACACCTGAACGGGCCTAATGTCAGACTGCAAGGTGCAGGACAAAACTGTTTTGGACATGTTTGAGACATGAATGGCTTTTGTCAGTAAGCTGGCAGTGTTCTCAAATGACATTTGCTCCTCCACTTCCTACACCTGAGAGAGTTGTCCTCCCACTGCAACATCAGCACCACTGAAATTACCACGGACATGCATGAGCTGAAGGCTGACTTAGCAACACGATTTGTGGATTCAAAAGGTATAGAAGACCAATATTCTCTTTCTTGATCAAGCCCGACAGCTTTGATGGACATGATTTGGATGTTGCTCTGATCGACTGGATGGATACAGAGGACATGCATCAGATGGAGCTGAAGAGCTCAACCCTGTGGGTGATGAAGTTTGCAGAGCTGAGAAACAGGTGGAAGCCACACCAGTGCAAGACCACGGAGCCCACATCCTCAAGTGCTGGGCATCTGTTCCTGAGAAATTCAACTGTCTCCGTTAGAGCCTGACCGATATATCGGTGGGCCGATGAATAGGGCCGATTTTGGCATCTGGCCGATAAATTGACTTTGGTCAATATGTGGCCGAAATTAAAATTCTGTTTTCCTGCATGTGGTGACAAGAAACTTGTGCTGCAAGGTGATTCTGCTCTTTCCCCCTCCCTTCCTGAGCAACAGCTCCGTGGTGCTCCTCCCCCTCCCCTTACAGAGAGCAGTGCGCTCTCGCTGCACTGCCCTCCCCCTGCCGCTCCCCCACACACACATACACTCAGAGTCACAGGCAGCTGAGAGAAACAGGACAGAGAAACATGAAGTTTACTGATGGTAAAACTATATTATACTACATTCTAGTGCTTCACGACAACAAACAACTTCATGGAAGATGCTGTTAGGGCGCATTAAGGAGAGAAGGCCAGTTTTGTTCGTGTTCATTTTAGCGAACATATTAGTGTTTTTACTCTGTGTAAGTTGCATTCTTTGTGAAATAAAGATAAATGCAAGTGTTGGCTTTCATCTCTACTATTCGGTAATGTAAGACTGTTTTACAGCATTTTAACACTGTGTGAGTTGCCTGTTTGTGAAATAAACAGATATATGCAACTGTTAACTTCCATCTCTACTGTTAGCTAATGTAAGACTAAGATACAGGATTTAAACACTGTGTAAGTTGCCTCTTTGTGAAAAAAACAAGACATACAGTGGGACAATGAAATTATTAGCCAAAATCACAAAATCATACTGTTTATACCCTTTAACAGGCATATGACTGGGATTTTCCCAGTGGCACCATCTTGTGGATGAAATAGCCACCAACTTGCAGCTGGATGGACACGACAAAATAGCTGTATCAACAAATCATAGACATGGACAAACAGCAACACATTTCAACTAAATGCAAGTGTAGGCCGAGGCATCATCAAATTAACCGATGCCGACCAGATAATCAGTGTGATCCCTGGCTCTGCTTTGCTTGACTGAGCTCTATGATCTGGGGCTTGTAGCTTGTTACTTTAAGTAGCAAGCATGCCTCAGAGTACTCTGTTGTCAACTGACTGCGGGTGGGGCTGAGCACATGTTTCATGTGTGAAAACACCTTCTCACAGAGATAAGTTGACCCGAAGACTGAGTGCAGTGTGTGCGTGTGTGTGTGTGTATATGTGTATATGTGTGTGTGTGTATATATATATATATCTAAACAAAACCTATATACTGTACATATAAAACCTAAATATGATTCAAGACTAAGTAACATCACATTTTAGCACACAATAGCAGTTTTCATTTGGTAGGGACCAATTGTTGTCAAGACAACCACCCTAATGCTGAAACTGAGAATATTGGCGTCATTATGTATAAAACCTAATTAAAGGAAATTAAAACAAACAAATACATTTGGCATCCTGATAACATTTTTGTCCGTCCAGTTGGTCTCACCACGCAATTACATTTGAAGGGTCATTATGCAACTAAAGTACATATTTGTGTACATGAACTTTTTTTTCAACAAAAAATGAACTTTTGTATGTGTGAGGTATGAGGTTAAAATTAACTTTGCATTGTTTGTTTAGGATTCGAATTGTCCACTTCATTCTCCATCAGACATTCATCAACACAGGAGGTGAGTATGTTCATGTGAATATAGTGAAATCACCTCATTGTTTGGAATGAAGTTGTTTTAACAGGGGGCAAACATTTTTTAACACAGGGCCATGTAAGTATGTTTTTTTTCCCTTTAATGATAAAAAACCTATAAAAACTGCATTTTGTGTTTATTTGTGTTGGCTTTGACTAATATTTAAATGGATTTGATCTGAAACATTTAATTATGACAAACGTGCAAAAAATCAGAAATCAGGAAGTGGGCAGACACTTTTTCATACCACTGTACATGCAGAGTAGCATTTAGTACTGCATCAAATGATTATTTTGACAGTTGACTGGTCACTGACTACTAAAATGATGGGTCAACTCGTTAGCTTATGGACCACATATTTGATGGCTATAATTGAGCTTGTCACTTTAAAATTATACATGGCGTGGTTTAAAGGATGTGCTTAATTAGATAAGGAAAAAAAGAGATTATTGTTTTCAAAACAAATCTTTTGATATATTTTTTTGCTACTGTTACAAAATGTAAACAAATGTGCCCAGAAACGGACAAAGTGGTCAGTGAAAAAAATCCAAGTGCATTTTTCAAGAAAGAGGACAGGACAGTTACTCATAACTAGCTAGAAACTTGTGCACTTGCTGACCACATCATTAGGTACAGCTGATTAATCTATTGTGATTCAATACAAACAAAGAGCAAAGAAGCCTGACTTACAATGGGCTGACACACTGATGAAAGATATCTGTGATAACATAGCTGTACTGAGCTTAGGGTTAAATGATCAATATGTAGACGTCACGTTTTTTTGTTTCTCTCAGTACGTTTGCTCCAGAAGCTACAGCAATGATACGAGCACCTGCAAGCAGCAACAACAGTGTCAGTGTGATGGTTTCAAAATTTTATAAACCGCAACCCATCATTAATAGGATATTCTGTCACTTTAGCATTGAATGTTTTTGGTTTCTATTTGAAAAAACTTTGACACAGCAGACATTTTACCACAAAATTGATGCCACTGCTATAACAGGTTGTTACATGGCAGCATGACTGTCAGTTTAAACAGGATAGATTGCTATTTTGAGACCATTGTTTAGGGTGAATCTTTTTTCCAAACTCAAAAAGCCCCAGTGGGCTATTACACTCTAATTTTCTCCAGCAGTGGGAATAGGGAGTGATTTTCAGGTTGTCTTCACAGCAATTGGCAACTTCTCAATCAAGTGACTTTTTTAATCGCTGACTTACGCCAAAAATGTCAAATAATCATTGAAACGCCAGTATCAATTTATCAGTTTTACACCTGTTTGGTAAGCATAGCATTTGTTGTGCTTTTTCCTGACAGAAAACCTGAAAGAGTTGTTGATGAAAGATGTGTTTGAAACCATGTTCTGTCTTCATGAGGTGAGTTATTCTTGAACTGGCTGCTTCTCTAAATGGCAGAGCTCCTCATCCCACTGCTTTCGTCTTTGTATGGCAGCAAGCAATTCTGACACTTCGGTTGACCAAATCAACACCGCTGCTTAGTGGAAAAATCAGACCTGCAACTATTTCCCCCACATTAGTAGTGCATGTACACGACATTCTGCAAATCTCAAATAATTTCACGCTTGAAGTTCAAACACTCGCACACACACCAGTGGAGAGGGCTACAATGCAAGGTACCTACACACAATTCGGGCAGTCATTTTAGGTTCAGTGTCTTGCACAGGGGCACTTCAAAAAAAGGACAAGATGAATTGGGAGATCAAACTGCCAACCTTCTGTACCTGCTGAGCAACATTTGTTCAAGGCCCAAGAGCTCACAATGAAGATAGAATCGGTGGCTTTCACTACTGCCCACTTCTCCAACCT
Organism: Malacoctenus triangulatus; assembly: GCA_032274725.1. NCBI lineage: Eukaryota > Metazoa > Chordata > Actinopteri > Blenniiformes > Labrisomidae > Malacoctenus > Malacoctenus triangulatus. Next base: position 8,515 of record JAUESE010073985.1, read on the forward strand.
GTTGGCCAACAGTGGCCCCCACTTGCTACCCCCCTTCATTAAAGTGGGAACCATGCTTTCAGTTTAGTTTTCCATCATGTTGCTGCAACTGTCTATAAACAACGGGAGTATTGATTGCTTGCCCCTGCGAAACTGGCCATTTGATGATACATCATGCGTTGGCTAAACATGATTGGAAAGACATATACTTGGTGCTGAAAGTGTTCAGACCCCATTTAAACTTTTCAATGTTTGTTTCATTGCAGCCATTGCTATAATCATAAAAGTTCCTTTTATTTCTCAAAAATGTACATTCAGAATCAGAAAAAAAATCAGTGACTCAGTTTTGCATTGCACGAATACAAACCCTCCAAGTTTATTGTATCGTTAGCTTCATTGCAAGTCTTTGCACACTGAGGAATTTGGTACACAATGATAAGGAAAAAGAAAAGATGGAAAAGACCCTGAACCTGAAGGGGCTCCAGAGGGGCGGATGGCAAATGAATTGTCTTATCTGCACAATGCAAAATATCTGTCTGTGAAAATTATTGACCTATTTTTTTGTTTCACAAGCTGTATTTTCATTACATTCTTTCTGATCCTGTGTTTAGTGGCAACTTTGTGATTACACTGTAGATGTCTGTTAAACTCTGTGAATTACCTTGTTTCTTATTGATGCCAAAAAAAAACACTGTTTCCTTTCCAATAGGAAACAAACTTCACCTGAGCGTGAGCTTTCTCCCTCTCTCAAAAAAATCTTACTGCAGTTTATGTCCTGATGCTCCAGACTCTTATCGTATGCCCAAACATAAAGATATTAATTGTGAATAAAGGAAAAAATGACCAGTTGTGGCTGAATCAAGTAAAACGGAATCCTCATATCAAGTGTAAGATTAAGGCTGTTTTTATTGACATTGCAGGAAAATTTGAAAACAAAAATGCGATGACAAAAGGTTTTTCCTCACAGAATTTCAGAAGAAATGCAGATCATATGAGAAAAATTAGAAAAAGAGGGAATTTAAAAAAGGTTTGAATGATGAATTGGGCTTCTTCCACAACCAAAACTTAAAGCATTCTTATCCCAACAGGAAGGTATTATTTCTTTTTTTTCTTTCACAGTTTCACACAATGAATTAGCTGATAATGAGACACTTGACGGTTGATTTTCTCCCTCCTCACAGAAGAAGCAGCAGAAAGAGTTGAAGAAAAAGTGGGCCCGGTGGTCAGCCCTGTTTACAGGACAGCCATTCAACGATGTCAAGTCAGTCTCGCATTGTCTTTTCTTTTTTGCTGACTGCATTTCCAACAACAATTTCTTTACAAAGTGTGTAACTTTGGTGCAGACAGCTTCAACTTTCACAAATAAAGCCCCAAAAATTCTTTCGTTGTCAACCTACAGATACATGGATCTATACACTGATTTAACTCTTTGAGTAGAAAAAAAAGCTTTTAACACAGAAACAGTGTTCGGGATGTATTGATTTTTTTTTTTTGTTGAGCAATTGGAAAACGACACAAAGCCGGACAAATGTAAACTCCAGTAGCGGTTTTAGGCACGGGGGGGTGTTCACTGTATAAACGGGACAAAGTCAGTCACACCATGACTTTTTTTTTACACAAAGCACATTTCATACACAATATCATATATACAAGCCTTTAGTTCCTGCACATTTATGTTCCTATGAATTTTGAAAAATGGTGAAATAGAAAAATAAGCAAGACAAAACAATTAAGTGGTCACCAAGGTGAATAGGTTTACTCTTCACTGCTGATGTGAGTGACAGTGGTGGGTAAAGGGAAACCTGTTGACTGTCAAGTGCCAAAATAAACAGGAATAAACAGAAAAAGGCCAAAGCCATCAGGTGCCTGATTTAGGAAAAAATATAGCTTTTAATAAAAATCCTACATATTCCACCTTTAAACTGTTTTATGTAATAAAACACATTTGTTTCTGTAAGATTGTGTGCCATGTCTGATTTTTTGGAGGGGACAGTTGGCACCTATAGGGGCTCTCGCCCAGGGAGTAATTCAATGCAGAACTGCCACAGGTAAACGGTATTATTGGTATTACAGCCCTGCCGCCCTGAGAACTTCAGGTACTGTGACAAAGTCTGAGCTTTCCAGACAAATGTGAGGAAAAGGTAGTTGCAATGACAAATACTTGCTTTAACTTGGTTTCGATTTTCAAATAGTCTCCTGGAAGTGGCTGAATGTAAAAGAAAAAAGGGTCAATAGCTGTAAATGTTCATGAATCTCAATTGATGAAGTTCATACAGTACTATGGTTAAACAGTGATAAATATATTCTCCAAGAAGTATTTCGAATGGGATGATTGTGTATAACGTAATGCTTTGTAGATTAATACTAGAAGTAGAGAATGGATGTGTGGCATTGGAGGGAGAACACTCATGCATCAATCTACCTCACCATGGTTGTCATAAATGCTATATTTACCATTGGAGGTGGGAATTTCTATTACCATTATTGATCTGATTACCCCTTCCATCGGTCCAGAGTGATGTCTCACTTTCTGTGCTGCTGTGAGGGGATTTCATGGGGTTGCTCCTCACTCACAAGCAAGAATAAAGGATTTGTAGTTTCTGAATCCTTAAACTGCCTTGATCTGACCCACTGGATAAAATCAGATGTTTGACTGGACAGCGGTTGAATTTCACAGCTCTGCAATTTCTCTGCCACAGAGTGAGATGTGACCACATCTGTGTCATCACACTAGTATGTCTGTGGGACCAATGGATCACCAAGGCTATAGATCATTTTTTGAAATTGGAGTTCTCTATTTCCATTCCTATTGATAATGGCAACAACTTCACTGACAAGGATCTGACAATATTGATGGGCGAGCCAATCAATTTCTGCAACTTTGTGAGTGTCCGCGCTCATCGGAAGACCTCCTGGCCTCTCATCATCATCCACTCATGTGTTCTTGCACCACTCATACAGCCCATCACTGCAAAGGCCTTTTATTTTTTTGTGCTCAATTTTGAGGTTCAACACAGAGGAGCAAGCAACCATGGTCAGTGTGTCACAGATTAATCTTCAGCATAAACACTGACATAGATGACAATTCAATATTTGTGAAGGAAAAGCATTTTCTGTGATTGAGTATTGTAAGTCAAGAAAGTTACTGAACTCTCCTGTTTCCTGTCTTTTTTTCTCCATATTGCAGGTTTTATTTTGGGGAGAAAGTTGCTCTGTACTACCTGTGGCTGGGCTGGTACACCAAGCTGTTGGTTCCAGCTGCTGCTCTTGGTGTGGTGGTGTTCCTGTATGGACTCGCCTTTTTCAACACAAACCCACTCATGTGAGTTAGGCACTTTTATTCATATAGATGGGACATCCATGGTGGTGTGTTTAGTGAGGAGCTTTTGTTTTTATACATCTTTTTTAAAGATTGAAAAAAGATCTAGTCAAATTATCTGAAACAATTGACATGGAGACATGTGACACTTTTGGGTGAAAGTTTCAGTCTCCTAATATTTTGCTTTCTATGCCTGCCAAGTAAAGCAACAAGGAGCATTCATCCTATCCAGTAAGAAAATAACAAGAATATTTTAAAAAAAAGAAAAGATTTGGCAGACATACAAGAGACATGAAATACAACAACTCAGTTATACAAATAAAGTGAGGGTTTTTTTTGTTTTTTTTTTTGTTTTTTTTTTACTTAGAGAACCACTGGAGTCAAGCAAATTGTTTCTAGAAAAGTGTTCACCTTGATAAATTTTGACTAAGCGGTTGTCTGTAATCAACAGTCATGCTTTGTTTTTCTGTGCTTGTAACCCCAGTAAGGAAGTGTGTCAATCCAACATCACAATGTGTCCTCCCTGTGATAAGAGGTGTAAAGTGTGGCAACTTTCAGACACCTGCTCATATGCCAAGGTAAACCATATAAATGTTCTTCTGTCTTCAGCCTGCTATTGCTGCTTTCAGTTTGTGCATAAAAAGGAGGTATAATCATTTATGTGTGTCAGTAATGTAAATATCGTCCCTCATTGATATGCAGTAGTGGACAAGAGAGTCACCATATTGATGCCTAAAGAATCTATTCACCAAAAGGCAGTTCACTAGCATTCAGACTTCTTGGAGCAAGTCTGCAAGTGTGACCCCTGCCTGCAGGTGGTTCTGTAGTGTTACTACCGCTAAGTAGCTTTTATAATACTTTATTATTAAAGAAGTTTAGATTTTTTTATTTTTTTATTTATTTTTTTATTTTTTTAAACAAAAGATGGCTACCAAAACCCACATTTGTGGCATTTTCAATGGCTATGCTGATTTTCTTCATAACACCTCTGGTGTATTTCTCTCCACTCAGATAAGCCATCTGTTCGACAACGAGGGCACTGTGGCTTTTGCAATGTTCATGGCAATCTGGGGTGAGTTTACTAAAAAAACACCTTTGTACGACAAGTTGTCCAACATCTGAAAGTATGTTTTGTGAAGTGATTCATCTTATTCTCTAACCCCACTTTTCAGCCACATTGTTCCTGGAGCTTTGGAAAAGACACAGAGCCAAACATGTTTCAGAATGGAAGGTCTACGATTGGTGCGAGGAGGAGGTGGGACCGTAATATCAAAATGAAATGCTAAGTTGACCATTATCACCAAAAAGATGTTTTTGACTCATTGAACTGCTGGTCCCGTTTCTCTTAAGCTTTGTTGGAGAATTGTTTATTTTTCCTGGACCACTCTGTGTTGTGCCTGGTCAAGTCAACTTTTTTTTTTTCTCAAGATGACTTTAAAGGGAAATTACAGCTGAATCAAAGGGCTGTACATATTTGAAAAACAAACATTGTTGAATTAAAGAACAAAATGTTAGGCCAAAGGGCAAGGAATAAAAAGAGTGTTTCAGGAATAGTTTAAAAAATTCACAACAGAGAAAAACAAAATACCTTAGACAAGCCTCGAATGGGTAGGGACTTTTTTTCATACACTGGGAGCAGAAACAGAAAAAGCTCAGTTGATGACCTGAGGAAAGTTGCATTAAACTTGACTAGAAATTCTTCGGAATACTGATCATTCCTGTTGGTATGTGCACCATGTTCGTTCACACAATTTGGACTTCCCTCTAATTTTTCTACAGTCAGTACTTTGTGAATTCAAAGGTCCTCATGTACAAATGGTGCATAAAAATTAAGGACCCTGTTCTGACTGGATAAAATGCATAGTGCAAAATGTCTTTACTAATTTGTCCTCGTGCAGTTTGCCACTAACTCTCCCCGTTAAATGGGCAAAGGCCCTTCTGCCCCTTTTGTGCACGACATAAGACTTGTTCAGCAGTTGTCTGGGGCATTTATGGCACATTGCTATTTTGAGGGTGCAAAACAGTTTCGACCAAATAAACCTACATGAGATTAACATTGGCTCAATTTGTTCTGTTGTGATCTCTGCATAATAGCAACCTGCCAAGACACACCTTTCTTAAAGAGAATGGGAAATGATACTGTGATCGAGTTAGTCAATGATCAATTCCAAGAGAAACTCCCACACTTGTAGACTTTGCGCCAAGCGCAATGACCAGTTATTCTCAGCAGAAATCCTGTCGCGACAAGACCATGGAAAGAAGAAAGTTGTAATTCAAGTGTGAAGGTTTACATTTGGAGCCCCCCCTAAATGGAGGAACCTCGAGACCTCGATGTTGCCCTTGTTAGTACTGTCAGGTGGAAACAACGTGATCAGGATTCTGAGTTTCAAATATTTTTTACTACACACTCACTTTTAGGCCAAAGGTGATCATTCTTTTTCAACAAATAACCAAATATTTTACTTTCCTGTCTCCTTGCGATGCTCTGACTCTGTATACTTTCAAGAAGAGCCCTAATTTTTTTTTAGTGGCTTATATTAGAATAGGGGTTTGTCATTTTATGTCTGTAAAATGTATGTGTTTATCTGTTTTAGTCTTTTTATTCTTTATTTCACTTGTTTTTATTGAAAACCAATGTTGATTTTGGTGTGTGAAAACACAATTGTTGACCATGTCTTCAAACATGTCATCTGCAAGTTGAATCCATTTATTATTTATTATTATTACATGTCTTGAACATTTGGGTGGAGAGAAGTTCTCAACATAGTACTACCTGGTGGTGATAATTTACTGGTGGTGGGCTGCTCCATTAGAGATTGGGTAGGGATTTTTGTTCATTGAGAGGATCACAACATAGAGCCACTGCTCCTCCACATCAAAAGCAGCCTCCTGAGGTGGCCTCTCTGCCAGGGTGATGGAGACTCACTTAGAGCGATGTTAAAAATGACACCATTCATATGTCAATATGACAATAGAAAATGGTGTGTGTGTGTGTGTGTGTGTGTGTGTGTGTGTGTGTGTGTGTGTGTGTGTGTGTGTGTGTGTGTGTGTGT
>JAUESE010074270.1:0-14804 GCA_032274725.1 Malacoctenus triangulatus
TGCACCCAGAACGATTCAAAATATCCTCACCACCTTTTGGACTGATTTCTTGCATGGGAGGAAATCAAAGCAAAGGAGGTACCTTCATGGAGGCCCCTCCCCCTGGAAGGCCACTGAGGGAGCCACCTCTGTCTCCTCTGGTTTCAGACACGGAGCGAAAGCAAAGCTGCATCGTCAGTTAAAATTCATTTGTTCTCAGTATTTTTTAAAAACGCTCATTTTAAACTTTCCAGCTCTTTAAATCAAACATTTTGGTCTTTTTTTTGGTTGGACTGACTGTGCTTGTCCTCGGAATCTGTCCCCTCTCTAACCCCCCCCCTCCCCCCTCCTCCCTCCAGTCGAAAGAACCGCTTGTTCTGCAGCTTCTGCAGAGGTTAATGACGACTCCCAAACGTACCGGCTAATGCCCAAAAAAAATTGTGCACGATTTTAAGTTAATTTGCTTGGCTGCAGTTTTCCCTCATCGCCAAGATCAAAGACTGCTGGGGAGGTGGGGGGGAAGTGGTGGTGCTGGTGGGGGGGGGGGGGAGTGAATGTAGAATTCTCACCTCATATCTCCCTCTCGCACCTCCTCTTATCACTCGCAACTGGCTCCAGAAAACCAGCATGCTTGTGTATATACATTCTGGCCGCACCATCTGTCTTTCTATACCTGTTTATATATGAGGAAATTATTCATTGGAGCGACTTTGCTCCTCGTAGACGCCGCCCGCTGCAGCTGCTCCCACGGACCCTTTCCTGAGAGCCCGAGCGGCGCCGGGTAGGAAGCTGGAGGTCGGCCGGCCGGCTTCGCTCGCACCTTTCGTGGAGATCAGAGGCGAGAATGTTGTTTCGGAGGAGCGGCGGATCCGTTTGAACACGGAGCCGAGGTCGCGCCGAGCGGCCCCCGGGCGCCAGAACAAAAGCTGCTTATGCAATGAGTCGGATCTGGTGTTTTTTTTTGAAGGAAAGAGAGAGTTGGTCGGTGAATGGAGCGAAAATCTGGAAGTGGAACAAAGCTGCTGAGGACGGCTCTTTGTGAGGGTTTGAGTGACACATGGGTGTTTTTTTTATCCCTCTATTCGGGGGATTGAACCCAAGCATGCGTGTCCACCAGTGTTTGGCTTCACTGTGAAGTATCAACAGATGTGCTGAAGGGTTTCACATTTTGGGACAGACTTGAAGGCCTCAGAGTACAGATTTTTGTCTGTATTTGGGTGTGAAGTGACATTTTATCGTCACGTTTTTTCCACAATTTGACAACGAAACGTCTCTATTTTCTTCCACATAAGAATTTTAAAACGAGCGTTTTCCTCCGTCTCTCCGGACGGACCCTCAGATGAGGGAGGGGGGGGGGTGCTGGCAGCCGGCCTCAGTTGGTGGTGGGCAAGAGTGGGTGGCGAGCGATTTGTTGTGTTAACATTCGGAAGGGTCAGGGCTCTGAGGAAGGGGCCTCGAGGCGGGCCGAGGTAAGAGACGAGAGCGAGGGGGGGGGCGGCTGACCTCCCCACCCGCGCGCTCGTCTCTCCTCCTCTGCCATCTTCACTCGGCCATTTTTCACTCGCGAGCTCTTAAAGAATTAGCTCGAATAAGCTACCTGTGACTTCCTGGTTGTCTTTGAAACCTCTGAATGCCACAGTTTTAATGCCTCAAATGAGCTGGAGTTTTTTTGGTTGTGCTTCAGTATCAAAGCTAATTTTGGTGTGTTAATGTAACTCTAATAGGCTCCTTTATTTGTTGTGTAAAGGGGTACTAATATTATAACAAGACTGTTGCAAATGAGTGTTGTTTTCAGAAAAAAAAAGCTTGTAATTTCCACACGTTCTGTTGAGTGTCTGGGCGTTCTGTCCCTGTGCATTATTGCAGTGTATGAAGCAAATCAGAAGCACTTTCCTCTGCTGGATCTTCTGATCCAGAGCCGCACAATAAAACTCAGCGCCGGGTAAAACTGGACGCCGGGTACCATCAGCTGCTGATCCAGCTTGTATGTCTCCTGTGTGCTGGGGCCGTTTGTCTCACGTCGCTGGTCTTTTTATGTATCTCTAGAGGAAAAAACATTTTAATAGGCACATTTCTACATTCCTGCTGTCATGTTTTGTTTTTTTACCAAGACAAACATTTGTTTGGCATCCTTCTCATCTGTTCGGTGGAGCAAATCATGAATCGTTTTTGAATTTGAGAAATTCACCTATCTTGATTCAAACACCTTTTCATGTGTAAACTACTAAATGTAATTTTATCTAGCTTCCTTTTAGTATTTCAATTATTTTCCATCCTGTCTTTTCTTCTAACTTGTTTTAATTTGGATTTTTGTTATATTTCATTAAACCTGAAATTTGAAGAACACATTTTTAATGTTCTGTGTCAACAAAAAGCAGACAAAATTTTTCTATTTTCTTCAACCAAAGTTAAACAAATTAAAATTCAATTATTTTTTTTTAAACAATATTGTTTTTAAACCAAATAAGATTGAAAAGGATTTGAGTAAAAAGCCGATGGTTCAGTCAGGCTGAGTGAAGCTCCTCTGAAATTTCAGGATTTTCATCATTCAACCAGCAAAGATCAGGAAACAACGAATAGATCGTTTTCTCTTTACAGTAGAATAAAGGCTGGAGGTCGCAGTTGGATCTTCACCACAGCTGAGCTGTGACGCAGCCGGAGCGGCTCGACGTAATCTGTGACGCGGGAATACCTGAAGCTGCTTCTATTTTTGCTCTAATTACAGTAATTGTGCCGCTCGCAGTAGAGTTGCCCTTTTAAAGAGGACTGAATACGGTGAAGTCCACTGATGGACGGGTCGACCCAACATGCTGTAATGAAGCCTTTTGTTGTGGGCAAACCACCAATTCCCCCCTGCAGGGCCACTGCCGTGAGGGGACAGAGATGGTCAGTGCTTTTTTTTTGGGGGGGGGGGGTCTGTGAGAGATCTCCTCCAACAGCTGACAGCGCTGCCGTGGATCGTCCCACTGTGGCACCGATGTGCAGAGTGTCGGTGTGAGACTCCACGAGCTTGCTGTTGTTTTGACATCTGTGTTAAATCCCGGCCTCTGCAATTCAACAGTGTGACATGACGGGCAGGCGGCGAGCGGGTGTCGGAGTTACACAACAATGTGGGAGAAGAGTGATTACAGCTAAAACAAAGAGAGGAGTGCCTTTCGGCTGCCGTCTCTCAAACACTTATTGTTTTCATGCACTGAAGCACATGTCGAGTCGGTGCTAACTGTTGCTAACTGGTGCTCAGTCTGTGAGTCACATCATGGACCCCCGAATCCCTCTGTGGGTCCACCGGCTCACTCTGCCAACACAAAGACAGATTGTCATCGAAGGAGGAAGAGTTTCCTAGTTTCCTGGTTTTTCAGGACCCCCGACAACATGAGGGTCCAGTTGTTAGGAAAGAAGAAGCAGCCGTAACTGTAATTCAACACACAATCAGCCGTGCAGCTTGTTGCTTCAGAGCAACTAGTGAAATCCTCCTGGTTGAGTCTGCTGTTACTATGGTGACGAAGGTTATGCATGCCCGCTGAAAACGCCGACAAACCCACTAAACCGCAGATTGTTTTGTTGCCTCGTATTTACATTTGTCTCACACACTGTTATTACGCTAATGCAGGGTCAGCTGGATAAAAGTAGCACCGGCAAAGTGGGCTTTTTATGGTTTTTATTTGTTTGTTTTCTATCAAACAACGTGTTTAGGTTTAAAGTGTGGAGACATTATGCTAATTTTAGCAGGAGTGTCTCCGTCGGCGCCCCTTGTCGGCAAGTCAATCAGAGCCAAATCAGATGTCAAAGTTCTCCTCAAACATTTCTTGCCTGAACATTCCTTTTAATCCCCACACAATGACTGTAAATATTTCATTTGAACGGATAAAAAGGTCACGCGTTTTCACGACTGACAGGTTCTCCGTGTGAAGTTCATGGTCGAACCTTTTGCAGGGTAACATTTTGGAGTGCAAATGAAAAAAAAATCTGTGACGCAGATGTTTAAAAATCAAAGTTTGAATCTGTCAGAATCGGAGTTTGTTATCGACATTATGCAGTCTGGCTGCATTTCAGACAATCCTGCATCACTTCACTGTAGTTTTTGAGCGAAACGAAGCCTGAATGATGAGCGCGGAGGAGATCTAGGACAGCCAGCGTGTGCTGAAGCGGTGGACATTGACACCGGAGCGATGTTTTTTCCTCGTGAAGTTGATGTGCAGGAATCTACTATTCCTCTCAAGTGTTCCTCCCACACACGGACGCCTCGAGCTGCATGCGCTGTGGTCAGTCTGCATCTCATCCCTAGCCCCCCCCCCCACCCCTCCTCTTCCTCTCTTTCACCGCGCTCAGAGAAGCATCGCGCTCCTCCGTTCGGCGTCCTCCTGGACTTCAGAAATAAGAATAAACTGAACGGTGGGAGGGAGAAAAAAAGAAAAAAAACGCCCTCCCGTTCTTGACCCCGTTTGACCGCGGCGCCTTCAGAGCCAGGATGCATGTAGAGGCTGCCGAGCGGCTCTGTGTGTGAACACATGTTGCTGGTGTGTGTGGGTGGTTTTTAGACATGTTGCTCTGCCACTCACCGGCCAATAATTGCACATAATTGCATCCATTTGTTGGAGGGGGGGGGGGCAGAAAAGAGGGCAAAGATGAACATTAGTGGGATCCGCGCTGCATGCTGTGAGGCGTTTTCCTCCCTTCGAGACGAAATAACGGACACTTGCAGGAAGTTGACGTCGTGTTGAGTGACGCGTGGTGTTAGGAGGTGATGGCATGGTTGCCATAGTGACCGTGGAAGTTGCACCTGCCTTTGTTCGGCTCCAGTTCACACTGGATTCATATACAATTTTTTTTTCTTCCATTCACGCTCCTAAGCAGGAGTCTCTCGCCTGCACGGAGACAAACAACGTTCGATGGTCAAAAGTGGAGCGATCCGACTCGCAGTGGAATAGAAACGTAAATTTATTCTAAAAAACAGCGTGTGCGTTTGGGCTTCTTTTCTTTTCTTCCTCCAGATTTGACAGGATTTCACATCTGAACATGGTCAGCTGTTGCGGGAAATTGGTAGAAATTGTTCCAATCGGCTCGACAGGCTGCCTCGCTCTTCCACAGGTGGTCCAGGGCCGTCGGTGTGTTTGTTATCAGCTCCCATCCAATCATTTGTTGACCTCCACATCTGGAGGCTTGCTCTCACTGTTTACCCTTCCAGCATCTCTCTCTCTCTCTCTCTCTCTGCTTGTTTTGTCCGCTGATGGGTGAGGAAATGTTGCGCGTCCACCAGCCCCCCCCCCCCCCTTTTTTTTTTGTGTGTCCACATGCACGCGATGCCAAGCCATACAAACACTGCACAATAGGCTGGGCCCATGCCAGGCAAACACCAACGCTCGCAAGCTGCACTCCACCATTTCCTGGACAGGCCGATTCAATAAAAACACAAACAAACACCGGAACAGTAATTGGAGAGGGGTGGAAGAGGTAGGGACTGGTTCAAGGTGGTGGGCTGCTGGATGGTTGAATAATTGGCTGAAATGCATCATGGAAACATGAAATAAAACAAATGACTGGACGCAAGGTGAATCAGGAGTGCTTGTAAATGTCAGGCAGACAGTTATTGGGAAAAAAAAAACGTCAGAGCTGCTGTTTGATAATTTCATCTGAATTCTGGAGCTGTAAAACGTCTCGTAATTTGATATAATAGCGACGTGCTTGTTGGGCAGTTCATGTCCAAATCATTGTAATTTATTGCCGTCGTGAAAACGGGGAAACGTCGTCACGAGTCGACGGATGAGCCGCGTTCCCTTCAGGTTTATGAAAAGATAACTATGTTGAGTTAATGTGGTAGACGCGTTCGGCGCCTCTGCAGCTCCTTCCTTTTCAGAGCAGCACACCTGGCGCTAAGCAATTTCCTCCCCCCTGTATTCCCCCCCCCCCGCTGTGTCGGATTGGATGCGAGAGTGCCGGGGAATTGCAATCTTTGTGTCTAAACAGATTTCCACTCGGGTTCAGGTCACATTCGGAAGGGTTGAACACGTTTCCGAGACGCGTCGCAAATTGTCTCTGGTGGGAATTGGGGGGGCGGGGGGGGGATTTTTTTTCTGGGCTTTTGTTGACGAGAGATGCGACGCCACCCAGACTCGGAAAGTCACGTGTCGCTGTTTGCTGTGGACCTCAAACCCCTCCACAGCTGTTCATGGTCTTATTTTATCGAACTTTTGAAGTTTTACAGACAGACACAAGTGGCTCAAATGCTGCTGCTGTGCAGTAGCAAATGTACAGCGCAATATAATGAAATCTAACGCTTGTGCGACTGCTTGTTCCCGTGTGTCATGATCAAGCTGCTGAGTCACTGGTCTTTGTTGCAGACGGGATCAGCGTGGAGGGGATGGTGGTGCACCGGGCTGAATGCAGACCGCTCGTCACAGAGAGCTACATGAAGCTGAAGAGGTGAGTGACCTTTCAGAGAGCCCCTCTCGGGCGCAATCACTCGCCGTGCATAGAAATGAATCCACCTCGTCCCCCCCCGAGTTGCAGGTTTGAATCGTGAGATTTGGCACAGGACACGTCGTACGTTCATCTGGTTCCCCTACAACGCAGCTGCATTTCTATAAAGGACATGAATGTAAATATGAGACAGCTTTTTGTGTATTGTGGTTTTGGGGTAAAAAAACAAAAAACAAAACAACAACAATTGTAAAGATTTGTGAGGCAAATTCCATTCGAGGTCAGTGTTTTCAAACCTGCTCCCTCCAACTGACCAAATTTTGATCTCTAATAAAACTAACACACAAGTACAACACACGCAAACAAAAAGGTGTTTGAGTGGCTTTTGTTTATCCAGACCTGTGCTTGATGTTGTCCTGGGGGGGAAACGAGCAGGTTTAAGTGCTGCAAATTAATTCCAGCGAACGCAGGCAAGTAGACAACAGGGGGCATCGCTGCAACTGTCATTTTGTGTACACTAAACACTCCAGTCCACTCCACCTTTTTTTTCCCCTAAAAAAAAAAGAAAAAAGGTTTTTGTCTCCTCTTTGTTGGAATATGTTTTTTCCAACCAGAGTTGGTAGATGGCATTGCTATAGCAACAACATTACTGTGGCAGATGCACCGCTACAATACAACCCAAGGCAAACACACACACACACATACACACTCAAGGCAGTTTGCATTAGTGTGCTGGAGAGTTTTTTGTGCACAGATCGCTGCGTTGCATCCGGCAGTAAAGAAATGAACTTAACAGGCAGAGGTGCAGAAAAGCAGAACCCAGATCACTTCCTGACAAACCTCGCTCAGAGGAGTTTCGTGTCTGATCGCTGAATCTCCCCAGACGGTCACATGATGGGCATGTTTGCCCCCCCCCCTGCAGACACGACTCAAGATGCGTTCAGCTCCAAGTTGACAACAGAGCTCCCCTGGTCCGGCTCCAGTTTCATAATCTCCCATTTGGACGGCAGCTGACAAATGTCTCCCCGTCACGGCAGAGCGCAGGCTTGGAGGGGCTTTGTGTTGTCATGGTGGTGTCCGCGCACGTCTGTGTGGACGCAGTTTGGGAACAGTTGTGGAGGAAAGTCTCACACGTCGGGAACCAAACACAAAGATGTGAATTTATGTTTCTGACTGCAGAGATGGCAAAGTTGTTAAAACACCAAACGGAATAAAGTCTGGAGAGAGGGGAGGTGGAGGCGCTGAAGTGAGCCAGACGATGGAGCAAAGTGTTTTGAAAGAAAGCCTGAGAACATCGCGGATCAGGAAGCTGTTTCAGCAGCTCCAACAGGGCCGTGAACGCGGTCAATCACACCAAAAGATGTTACGATGGTGGCCTGACAGCTGGAAGCTGTGTGTCCAGTCCGAGTAGAGATGATCGGCCGATTCAAGAGGGCTCAAAGTCAACGAATGATAAATAGAAAGCAGGATGATAGCAGCAGCTGCCACGACTAGTTTGGTTAATCCTGAAGTTGGTGACAGTCGCCTTCGTGCGTGCCAACAGGCACGTCTGTACTCGGAGATCACGTTGGATGACAGCAACACAAAGATAACTTTTGCCCCTTTCTGTGTGTGTGTGTGTGTGTCAGGCTGCAGATCCAACAGTCCCTCAAGCCTCAGCGAGTGTCACAGCAGCTGGAGAAAGCCGTCACCACTGTCTTCAAGCCTGTGGCCAATCACAATTTCAATGTGAGAAGCGATGCCAGCAAGGGTTTGTGTGTGTGTGTGTGTGTGTGTGTGTGTGTGTGTGTGCATTTATGTGTGTCATTTATGTGTGATTCAGACCCGCGCTGATGCTGGAGTGATCAGGTGTTATTGTTCCAGAGTGACATAGCTCGTGTTGCGGTGCTCATTTGCACATTTTTTCTGTAGGTTTCTCGCCATTTATGACTAACAGATTATTGGATGTAAAAATGAAAAACCCAAGGGAGCATTAGTGAAAGAAAATGTACTTTACTTTCTTTTTTAATCTTCAATACAAGTTCAAGATCAGTCTTTTTTTCCCCTGGAGTTTACATGATGCTGGACTCAATGAGGGCAAATTCGAGCCTGTATTTCTGTATCGGTCTGAATGAGGATGTGCTTTGTTGTGATCTTTGGTATGATTCACTCTGGCCACTGTAACAACACTGTGACACGCTGAGTGAACTGGCCTCGGCCTGTTCACTCGCAGCAGCACTTAGCAGTGCACTCTGGTGCCTTTTAATTTATTTCTGTGCGGAAGGGAACAAAATTGAGGGCAAAACAAAAGAGCGGCTCCCTTTTATTCGGGGCACCGCGATTCCTCCACCGCGGACTATTTGTGGATTTATTAGACGCTCTGGCTCGACGTGAGAACGCAGCGGGACTCCGGTGAGTTTCTTTAACGCAGCGTGAGCGGCAGGTTCAGCTGCACCTGAAGAAACACACAGGCAGCGTTCAGCTCGTCTGAACCTGAACACGTCGGGCTTCTCTTTGAATCGCTGGGAGCGACTCCAGCAACGATGCCCATCGTGTGACGAAAGCTAATTCAAACTTAATTGAAGCCAGCTTAAACCTGACTTAAATCTACCGATTCAAGTGATTTAATTGTTTGTTCGGAGACATCTGACGCTGGGTGTGAACCACAGGTGGAGTATGAGAAGAAGAAGAAGTCCGACGGGAAGATGGTGCGGGCCGAGCGACAGGTGGTGCTGGACATGCTCTTCTCCGCCTTCGAGAAGCATCAGTACTACAACATCAAGGACCTGGTGGAGATTACCAAACAACCTGTGGTGGGCTGCGTGCACACGCACAGACATGCATGGAACGAGATCAACTGGAAAGACCACCACGCATACACACGCATGCATGCACACACACACACTAAATTCACCTGCCCACTTCCCACCTTGCTTTGTTAAATCTGAACCAATCGCCCACAGCGTGACGCTCATGCCTGCTCACACGATCTGTTGTGGCTGAAATTTAGGCCAACAAGTGCGCGAGCATGAGCGGGCACGCGCGCGCCCGCGCACACACATTTCCACACGAACACGGGCTGAATCGATACAGCGCCGTGGATTGGTTCCAGCTCGCTGTGAGCGGCGATGTGTAGGTGCTGATGAGACCTCCAGGTCCTCCTCTCCCTCTGATTGCATCTGATTGCATAACCATCGGCTGAGTAGGAGTCAAACGCCCCAATACACTCCACACCATCATTTCTCTCCTAACGCACTTGGCTAACACTCAAATTAACTGTACTAAAGTAACCGAAATGCCCATTATAAAAAAAAAAGAGGCTTGTAACGCATTACTTTTTTTTTTTTTCCTTATCAGAGTGGATGCATCTTTTCAAGCGCAACAGAGCCACCTGGTGGTCAGCGCAGAGTATGGTCTGAATAACTTGCTGCACATTGTACTGCTCAGGTTTAGAAATGAGCTGCTGGAGCGTTTCTGCCTCCCCCTGGATGGACTGAACATTGTTGTGTTGTAAACAACTCCGGCACCGATGCGATTTGTTGGTATCTAATAAAGCTCTGAGCTGGAGAAAGGAAGACAGGTCTGTAAATAATGCATTTTTCTCCCGTCTCCTTCAGACCTACCTGAAAGAAATCATGCGGGAAATCGGGACCTACATCAGCAAGGGAGCCCACAAAAGCACCTGGGAGCTGAAGCCAGAGTACCAACACTACCACTCAGGAGAGGAGGAGGAGGAGGAGGAGGAGGAAGAAAAGGAGACCAAGAAGACCACCTAGAGCCTGCCGAGCTGCTCCGGTCCTGCTCGTCAGCAGACTGGAACCATCGACACCAATGAATGAAGTGTTTTGAGTTTAAGATAAATGCAACATTATTTAGATGGAATAGAAAGTCTTTAGTTGTATCAGTTTACCTCAAACAGTTGATGCATCATGGGTTTAATCTTTTTTTAATTTGGAGGATGATCTCTTTTGTAGTCGATGGTATCAAGTTATGTTGAAGCAAAGCAGCAGTGACGTGATGAAGTGGTTTGAGTTTCCTTCCTAAGTTGATCGTGATCGTCCAATATTGTTTGAATTTCAATCGTGAAGGTTTTATTTCAAGACAAGCGCACCTCCTGTAGTAGTACCGGGATCCTTTAGCGAGAAAAGTATCATTTCACTTTGGTTCGGGCACAGTAGGATCATGTATTTGGACACAGCGTCGTTTGCTGTTTCAGAAGGAAAACAAACGAGTCCTGGTGTCGGTGACTGAAGCAGCTGTGAAGTGAGAGGAAAACCAAAATTAAAGAACCAAAAAACCCGCCGACTGACTTCTAGTCACGGTGACGGTTCTCAGCAGTGTTGCTATAGTAACAACTCAAAGCTGGGTCACCAGTGATTCACAACGTCTACTAACGTAATGCTGCTGAATGCATGACCCCACCCTGCATGTGTCACCCTGTACTTTCCATGAGCTGCTAGACGGCCCATTTAACCCAGTTTCAGAGTACTTGTTGAGTA
This sequence comes from Malacoctenus triangulatus, assembly GCA_032274725.1. Classification (NCBI taxonomy): domain Eukaryota; kingdom Metazoa; phylum Chordata; class Actinopteri; order Blenniiformes; family Labrisomidae; genus Malacoctenus; species Malacoctenus triangulatus. Next base: position 10,875 of record JAUESE010074270.1, read on the forward strand.
CTTGGAACTCCTCATTCAAAGAAAATCATGAAATCAGATTGAGCCTCATTTCACTTGTTACATTTGCTTAAAACCTTATAAATACAAATCAAGTGGTTCTGCTGTGGCAGACAAACCCCTGTAAAGAAACTTCAAAAGGCAGGTTTTCTGTAGCCATAGAAAAATGCTAGAAATGCATCTCAGAAAAAACACAAGTTGTGGTTCTAGACTTTATTTTCAAATAATACCAGAAATCTGTTGATGGGATCTTTTCTGATGCAACCAAAACCCAAAACATGAAGCCAACCAGTGCAGCTGATGGAACTCTTTCAAGCTCTGTTTGTCCTCACTCCCCTGATGTCTACTCCGTCACAGAAGACTAAGTCAGTTTTGTGTAAATTTAAAACAAAAACAGCAAAAGCCAAAAAAAAGGTTAAAAACTGTATTTTGTGACCAATCGTGTCTGATTTCTCCAAAATGTGAGAGAGCTCCCCCAAGTCAGAGTGCGAATAGAAGAACTTTGACGAGAATGAATCCGTGTGGGCATGATGCAAAGGAGACCTCCTCTGGGGCTGATTGTTGGGCCTTTTGGGAAGCGGCAGCCGGGTGAACAGCAGATGTCAATCCAGGAAAGTTACTGCAAACACAAAAGCACAACTGTTAAACACTCATCTTGCCATCGCTAGCAGGTCTCAGTGGAAAGAAGCTGCTCACACCAACACGCTCATCTGACACAGAACACATTTATCTTTCATCACTTGTGGACAGGGAAGGCTTAAAAAACTGCCACATAAAGTGCAGCTAGCACTTAGCTAATGTGTCCTCTCCTGTGTTCGAAGTAGCTTTTTTCTGAAAGCCCAGAAGTATTGCTAAAGAAAAAACGTGGACTCCAAACAGGGACGTTTGCTGTTTGGAGGCGTAATGCATTATAGCACGGCTGAGCAAACTCACTCCAGAATGATTCAGTTCGTACCGAGAGCAACATGTGACATATGCAAAGAAGTTTAGTATGTCCAAAGAGGGCCACAACACACTGAGGGTGCCTTTGAACTACTGCCTGAGAGCACTGTTGGAAACAGTTTTACCAACGCACCCGTAACCTTGTCATGCTTTTTTTTGAAAAAGAAAATTATAACATAAATTCTTGCATGTTACTAATGTCATTTAGGACCTAAAGTGTTTGGACTGTTAATTTAGAGAACACTGATTGAGTACTCCATTTCAGAACCAAAGTACTTACACATTTTTCCTCAACAAGCCCGTGTTTGAAGAAAAGCATGAATGGCGTGCAACCATCCTCTTTGTAGTCTAACAGGGCCACCATGCCGTCTGGGTTCATGTTCTCTCCTGTGAAAAACTGCACACAAATCCAAGGCGTCAAACTCCATCAAGGAGGCTTGTGCTTTCTCCTCATCAATACTTTGGCATTTTACTCCAGGTTGGCTTCGCACCTCCAACACAAGAGCAGCTTTGTAAAGTACTTGATAACAGTTTAGTGTGAATCTTGGAACAGAACGCATCGGTTCTTTTTCATGGTTCCAACAGAGGAAAGTCTACCTGGTAGTTCTTTAGACGTCCCACAACGTCTTTGACTGCAACTTTGGCCTTTTCCTGGAACTCATCCACTTTGTCTGGATCATTCTCTTCCAAGTGTTTCTTGACGCTAAACACAAAAGGGATTTAAGTGCGTTTCATGCAACAGGCTGGAGTCATGCACCACCACAGAGAAGCAATCAATCAGAAATAACAGCAGCGCTCCAAACACTTCCACTGATCAGGAAACACTCACGCCTTCATGTAGTCTTTGATGTATGCCATGTAGGACTTCTTGTCGAATCCAGTCTCCTGCAGGTTGTGGTTGAGGACGATGTCGACGCCAGTGACGGTGCCGGCGCAGTTTTCCTCCCCGGCCTCTTCAGCTGAGGCGTTGGCACCAAATTTACTGTCGTCAATTTGGTCTGTTCTGGAGACCATCTAGACACCAGAAATTTTTAAAAAAAAAATTTCTTATTAATGTCAACACAAGTGCTACGGATTGCACGCTGAGCAATTCAACCAATATATTCAACTGGTGAGATATAAAGCAATCATCTTTTAACAGGATACGCTTCACAATTTAGCGTGAATGTAATGATACACATGCATATTCTAAGAATGTTCATGACTCATCTGTAAACAGTTATTTGCCTGCCCACTCAGTCAGCAGCTGGCTGAGTAGCCTGTCAAACCAGCATTGTCTTTCATTACTGGACACATTAGGAACAATTTTAATTGTACGCTTGGCGGCAGCGATGGAGCGCTTCTTTCATTCAGAAGAGAAGTTCAGTCAGAAGTTTGGCCACTTGGACGTGTGACGGCCGCGCCATCGCTAGCGAGCAGCTCCAGGTCAATCGAAGGCATATACCTGGGTTTCATGGGCACGAGTCATTCCAGCGAGATCTCACATCACATCATGACTCTTTACAAAGATACCCGTTTCATAGAAGCGTCCAATAAGCAACTTTAAGAAATTACACTCCAAATGTTTAAATCCAGAGGCAGTGTGTCAACATGTGTGGTTTGCAAACAGTATGAAAGCACAACAATAGCTGTGCAACAAGCTGACCACCACAGTCAAAACACACACCACTTGCATCCACTTTTATACGTTCAACTTACCTTTCCTTGAATTTCATAAAAAATCCCATCACTCCTTTCTACTATCTTGTAGATATCCGAGAACATCTCATCACCTGTGAAAAAAACGAACAAAACATAAAATAAAGACACGTTGGCAACCCATTTGGACGGACCAACACAAAGGGTGTTTAAACCAGCTGTGTTGGGATCATTTCTTCTGGTCACGTGGCCTCCACCCTGAGAAACATCATGGTGATTCAGTCTCACGGCCTAGGACTAAGACGTGACTGGAGTTTGGTTCAGTACTTTCTATTGTTTTAATGGAGGGAGGGGGTGACTTTCGCGAATATTGTAACAGAGTTACATGTGAAAAGCGATCAAAGTACATGTTTAGCTGCATTTCTCACAACATGTTGGGGCCACTGGGTAATTGTGAAGGAGCGAGGGGGCTATAACATCTGTTTGGGCTAAACAAAAGGGAGTTGGGGCGAATCCCCCCCGCCAGATCTGACGAGATTTACTGAACAAAACGAACAGCTCGGGACGCAGTGTCGCATTACGTTTCGCGGGGTCCCACTGCTGATGTAAGCTGAAATAGAGTCACCGGACTAAAATAATAGCATAGCTTCACCCATCTAAAGAAAAGACGCCACGCTCCGTTTCAACCGGCAGTCAGCCATGAATCGCCGGCCGGTACAGTTCCATACGAGAGACATTTATGTTTTAACTCCGAAGTTTTAAATCACTCACCAGAGTAAAACCTCCAGGCTAGTGGTAAAGCAAAAAAGCCGCAGCATCACCGGCTAGCCGACAGGCTGGCTAACGCTACTAGCCCTCTGACTAGTGAGGCTAACGTAAGCGCCATGACAACACGCGTTAAAAGGCCAACTCTCTTCTACAGCGTTTGACTAACCGCGCGGGGACCGTATGAAGCGCCAACACACAAAGGAACGTTTAACCCGTCTTTCTCACCGGTAATGATGCACTTGTAGATGATCATTTTGCCGTTTCGGAGGTGTTTCTTCCGCAGACAGAGAGCAGGCCGACCGCTCTAAATGGCGAGGGAGAGGGAAAAGACCGTACAGGCCGCGAGGCAATGATTTTACATCCTGCTGACGTCACAGTGGGACGGCTCGAGCCCAGAACTACACTGCCCCCGTGAGGGGCAGGACACCGGTGGAACCACACCCTGTTTCTTGATTGTTTAAAGGTGCTGTATGTAGGATTTTTAGTAAAAGCTATATTTAAAAAAAAAAATAATAATACGGCAAAATGGCGGAGTCGGCAAAACAACCAGCTGCCAGCGTGTTGCCAGGTTTTCTGCAGATAACG
>JAUESE010074286.1:0-14801 GCA_032274725.1 Malacoctenus triangulatus
CAAAAACGAAGCAATTAAGTGTTAATTGATCGGAGGGAGGGGCCTGAGCAGGTAAAAGGAGCTCAGCATCACCAGTGGGGTTGGTTGTGGTTGGGTTGGTTGTGGTGGATGGGAGTGGAGTATTGCAGTGAAGGCAAGTTGAGCGAGCTTTGAGCATGTTTTTTTTTCTCCCAGTTAAGTATTTGTAAATAGTGTAAATATAACTTGTCTTTTGTTTGTTTGTTTTGGGATTTTTATTTTTATTTATTTTTTTTTGCACTTGGGGAACATGGGGAATTGAATAAATTGGGTAAAAATTCAACGGCTGCGCCATCGTTTTCATTCGGGCAAAGAACCCCGTCACAGAGTTGTTCAATGGCATTTCTACTGTCTGCTGTTCAGTTTTGGGGTCTTGCGACTGTTTAATGACTCCTACTTTCTCTGAGATTCTTGGAAAAATCTTTTTTTAAATCCAACTACTATAACCCTAACTAGCAGACACCATCAGTCCAAAAATCAAAACACAAGACAGAATCCTCAGGGTCAAACCCCAAAATACAAGGAAAACTAAGGAGAGATGAAACACCAAAAATCCAAATGTGCCAGGCATATAATCCAAGATGTACCTGGAAAGGTCCGATGTCAAGTAGTGGGCAAATAAATCAGAAATGGGAGTGCAACAACTAGGAACAGCTGATTGTTCAGTTATCGTCGACTAAAGGCCGACCGATATATCGGGCCGATATTGGCATCTGGTTGCTATGTCGGCATTGGCCAAAATGTTGCCAATACTAAAATTCGTCTTTGCCGCAAGCGGCAACAGGGAACTTGTGCTGCGCGGTGATTCTGCTCTCTCCCCCTCCCTTCCTGGGCAGCACCTCCGTGCTGCTCCTCCCCCTCCTCTCACAGAGAGCAGTGCGCTGTCGCTGCACCACCCTCCACCTCCCCCGCACACACACGCTCAGAGTCACAGGCAGCAGAGAAAAACAGGACAGAGAAACGTGAAATTTACTGATGGTAAGCTTTGTAAAACTATAATACACTACCCTCTGGTGCTCCATGACGACAAACATCCAATATTATTATATTGTGTCCCAGTACACTTCAGACTGCGATGCAGGGTTTTACTGGAGCTCATTGGTTCAGAAGTTAATGTTTTCATTCAACTAATTTTTAAAAGGCTCAAACCAATGTATTTAGTTGTAATCTTGTGTGGAAGTTTTAACAGCGGCAACATTATTACTTAAATCAAGTTAAGCCCATTGTGTTAGGTGGAAGATGGAACTTTTCGATAGCTTGTAAAATGACGAATATGTTTTTGTGATGGTAAAATGTAATCGGCCAAACACATAGACGATCAAATCACTAAGTTACTGAGTCTTTTAAAATGTGCAAAGCACCTCCCAGTGTGTTTTCACTTTAAGCTGTATGCAGCCACTTGTTTTCATTCTGAAATGGTCATCTATAGTGTTGATATTGTTCAGATGAAAGCTGCTATAGAGTGCTATAGTGTTCTGTTACTTAGTCTTGAATCATATTTAGGTTGTTACGTCCATGTTATTGTATATATATTGATATCGGCCAATATCGGACATCGGCCAATATTACGCATCAACCATTATATCGGATATCGTTTTTTGAAAGCCCCCAATATCGGTATTGGCCTCCAAAATCCCATATTGGGGGCTCTATTGTCGACATCTGAATATTCTGAGTTTCATAAGGGCTGAATGTAAAACTCAACTGTAACCATTGACGCATTATCCTGTGATCCATTATTCATCCTGTTCCATCATGAAGCAGCTATTTCAGGTTTATATGCTAGGTTAGATGCATTTTTTTGTTTGTTTGTTTTGTTGTCATATCAAAAACAACACCTATTGTCCAAAAACACACAAACTCTCCATGCCAGCATTATTTTCCTCTCTTATTACCCTGGTGCTGTGTGAATGAGAACCGAACCAAAGGAATATGAGGAAATTTTTTTAGCACCACCTGCCCAATCCAACCAAACCCTGTAGATTATTCTAGCAATGTCTGTTGCTCTTTGTCCCACTTTTGACATGAGTCAGTCACAGAGTTCACCATTTGATGCATGAAATATCAGGCTGTGGCAGAGTGAAACACTCACCTTCCTCTGCATTGATCCACTTGACATTGACATCTTCTAATTACACAAGTCTGACTGTGAAATCGTTTCATTTGGTCAAAGGAATGTGTTTGTTCAAGACACAAATGTAAAGAGAGTGAATAAACTGGATGGAGTAGGTGGCATCAAAAGGAGTCGGAAAGATTAGTTCCAAAGCTGCAGTGAGGCTGGTGAACTGTAGCACGCACTGTACATCAGAGGCTACAGCAAAAAAAAAAAAAGAGAAAAAATTCACCTTCGGGACTTTGATTTCTGTTTTGTTTTCAAGGGAGTCTTTATCACGGTGGGCTGACAGAATTCACTCTCCTGAATGACATCCTGAGCCACAGATAAGAAGTTTAGAGACACTCAATTTCATACTAAAGCACAGACAGACACTGGCTGGACTGCTAATGTAGTCACCGTCAGGAGTACCAATAGTTGAGATGAGAAGGGGGTGAATGCTGTGGAGTAAAGAGAGGGAAAAACTGAAGATTAATAGGCTGTCAGTACAAGTGGAAGCTAATAACATGAATCAGTGAAATTAGAAGTTAGGGGCTTGTATTTCAATAAAGGCTAAATATGTTTGAACAAGCAGACCAGCTGTTTGGTGCTGGGCTGAGTGCTCCATGCTCAGGGAAAAAAATCATCACTCATTGATCACCGTTTAAGGGATTTTTAAATTCATGTAAACAACGTTACCTGTGGGAAATATGGATGTCAGTAAATGATGCTGAAAGCTTTTCTAATTTCTGGGGATGAAGGCCCATTCGCACCAAAAATGGTCTGGTCGGCCTTAAACAGAGCAGAGTTCTTTTTTTTCTCCTCAGACTCTGTCTGCCTTTAGTTGGCGGGAGAAAGTCTCACCTGAACAAGTGAATACATTTCTCTTTCGCGTTGCATTTACACTATTGGTGTACCAGAACCACTCAATAGCGTCCAGCTAAGGCAGCTGTTTGTAGCTTCACACATTGAGCCGGTTCCAGGGATAGAATAGGCAGCACAACTGGGAGTGGCGAGTAAAGCCACCCAGTGGCTTCAGTGTGACATATTAAACAAGCGTTTTATGGTCCATGTGATGTTTTATGTTGAGTTCTTTGCCTGCTCTCAGGGCAAGCAGCTTCCACACCGTACTATTTCCCAAGTCACCTGGATGCGTTTTTTCCTCAGCTGTGTGAAGAAACAATAATGTGTTGTCTCTTGAGCTTTAAAATCTCCAGATGTCTGTCCAGTTGCAATATGTCAGTTTATTGTCACTATTCATGGAAAAGAGGACAAAGTCGTCCCCCATCATGCCTTGGTGACATTCACACAGACCCTGAGATGCAGCTTCAAGATAGAATGCTCTCTCTCTCTCTCTCTCTCTCTCTCTCTCTCTCTCTCTCTCTCTCTCTCTCTCACACACACTCACTCTCCCTTTCACTTCCCTGTGCTACAGCCTATTTTGTTTACACACTTCTTAAACCATCAACTAATAAAGCCAACCATGCACATGAACACTTTTCGCATAACTGAATGCCAAATTCCATATGTGCAAAATAATTTGGGTTTACTTGTTTGCTGTAATTACCCCCCACACACACACACACACCTTTCATACTTCGTGTGTCTGGCTGCATTTAATCAAAGCCGAGGGCCAGTTTGTGTGATATTGCCCTATTTACAGTTTGTGTACAATTTAAATTCACATTACAAATAAGGAGCAGCTGCAGCTCCGTTGGTTAGGCGGGTCAAAGGGTAGTGCTTTTCTCTCGGTCTCACCCTGTCCATGTGATGACAGCCCTTCACAGGCAAGACAGTAAAGCCTATGTTACCCCCAACTCCATGCAATCATCTTGCTTGACTGACATCACCATTGGTTTATGATTGTGTTGATAGTTTGAGCGAATGTGGCAAATGGTATAAAGTATGTTAAAGCTTGAGCGATGCAATGCACTCCATCCAGGAACAACAATCAAGTCATCATTCTATTCAGTCTCACCTTTAAAGGGGCCATGACACAGCAGCATAAATGATTTCATGTCATTAGTATGGCTGCATATTTAAATTATTAAAACAATTTTTTTTCATTTTTTCATCATTGTTTTGGCCGGCCAGATTTCCCTCCTCAGTAAAAAAGGGTCAGTGTGGTAATGATTTGTGGCTCTACCCGGAGACCAAACTGTCTTCATATGTGATTGACTACGACCTCATTTGGAAAGCTGGTCAAACATGCCCCCCCCTCAGTCCACGCTGAGGGGGGGGGGGGGGGGGGGGGGGGGGGGCTTATCAGCGCAACACTTCGTCACAAATTTCTTATTTTGGCAAGTGGAGGTTTGCGCCCAAAAATGTTTGAGCCTGTAGCATCATCAGAAGATAAAAAACATACTTTGCCTACACCAAGACGCCTTGACATGGTTTTTGAGTGGTAATTTTGAATTTACATGCTTCTGTAACAACAAGCATAAATGTGCTATTTACTCACAGCCAAGGACACGCATAACTCTCACCAAGTCACAGTTTATTAAACCACTTTCTCAAAACCACACAACCTTAAATCTCGGTATCGGGTACAAATAAAAAGGTTTTATCATTAAAAATATGGACATGCTTGCTGTTGCTGCCGGTGTTTGTTTGTTAACCATCTGTATCTGATATTTTTTTCCAAAACACGCAGTTAAACCAGCATGTCAGCAGTAAAACCAAAGAAATGTTTCCACATGCAAAATCTTTCTAGGCTGCTTACATCTGGCCAGGATCAGGGCCTAAACATTAATCACATAATGACTTACAATGAAAAGTGTCAGTGAAATATGTGTTGTGTAAGTCTTATATTAGTCAAATTGAATGCTAATATAAAAGTAAATGTCTGCGGAAGAATGCAGAATTAAAATAACTGTGAACCTGTTTCTTATAGACACAAGGAACCATTACGAATGGGGCTGAAGAGCTGCAGATTGCAGACCCCTGATCTCAACGATGACAGCCACCAAGTATACTGTGCTCTTGGATCATGATGCTCATTATGTGTTGCCAGCAGCTGGCTGGCCGTTGTTTTGTCACACTGCAGTAATGCTACTGCTGAACATCGAAATTATATCCCATGGAAAGTTGTGTCCACACTCAATCTGCACATGTAAAAATCACGAGTTGAATCCCTTTCAAAACCACCTGTGTATGTGGCTTTGATCCAAGTGACAAAGTTTGGGGCTCATGTGTTTTTTCTGCTCTTCATGAAATCCAGTTTTTACAAGTCCAGACACAATGTGGATGGGAGAAAAAAAAGGACTCTGGTCTGTAGTTTGGATTAGGTCTTTGACACAAGTTTTCTGTTCCCACTGACCCTCCCCAGCCTCCTTTAAAGAAAGACTCTTTCATTTATACACCACCACACCATCATCCCTCAGTCTTGTCTTGCGTTTCCTCCAGCTGCGGAGATGGAGTTTTAAAGCATTAGAAATTGACCTGTATGAACATTCCTCCCATTAAGATAAACCAGAATCACCCAATGATTTAGAAAATCACTAATAGCTCAAGGCCAGTCCGCTGGTGCGACCTCAGTATTCAATGAGCCACTTCCGTCATTTCCTCAGCAAATTAACAGTTAATCAAATGATTACAATCAAATTTACACACCGCAGCAGATACTGAGGGGCCTGGGGACAATGGTCCAATTTGCTTTGTATTGCCAACGCAGCCATTAGTTCCTTCAGAGAAAAATGTCCTCCTCAGGGTTGCTCTCAAACACGGACATCTTCTGGCAGGATTGCGTCATTTTGGCCGTTTAACCTCAATCTCGTTTTCGCTACCCATTCCTGCATCAATTATTGAAGGGGTGAGAAGTGATTACATTAGAACACTCGTATGTGAACATGTGGACTGAAACTTTTGGCTTTAATCTTTCTCCTTTTTTTTGCTTCTGGATGTTCAAGCCTTCCAACTTGAATGACCCAGAGACCGCTCATTTCTCTGCTTGGTGATAGCTGCCTTAAACCACAGTTGTATATGTTATTTTCTGCGGTCAATCATGATAATTCACCACTGGCTGTCACCAGGTGTGACGTGTGGAAATGTTTTTCAGTCATAGATGTGAAGAGTTATTTGTTTGCGTGTACTGTTTAAGACCCCGATGACGCAGGTCAAGTCCCGTCAAGGCTGCAGTGCAATGGAGAGAGGTGAATTATGTTGAGCAAATACCCCTATAATATAAAACGTGGACAGTGTCCGGCGCTCTGCCATGATTGGGTGCATTAAAGTGGCATTCACAAGGTCAGTGTGAGGTCAAAGGTGGGAGAAAAAAACATGAGCATGCTTGACTCGATAATTCCAATCTAATTACAATATCGTTGAATGTCGACAGGTTAGGGGAACATCAGAGGCCTGTTTGCTATTATTTGCAGGATGACTAACTGACCCAGAATCACAGGCTTCTTGACACTTCTATGAATCTAGAGAGTGCATCTTGACGGGAGGATGAAACAGTTTACGCTTAAGAATAGGAATGGTTTCCTCGTATAAATGGGTGAGAACTACTCTCCTTTACTTCATTGAATGGGCTGAAATGTGTGCATGATGACTGTAGCTAAAGGAATATATAATATATGAGTGTGCATATGTACAAAACTAATATGTGCCGGAGAAAAACCAACAGAGGCTTTGGGTAGAACTCTGGGTGGGTGTGGAGAAAGGTGAAGCTGAAAGAGGGAACAACCCCCTACCCCCGTCCCGTCCTCACAGAGGAGAGAGGGGATTGAAGCTGTGAAAAGGAATTCAGTATCGGTTTTGTGACACTTATGTGTTTGTTCAGCTAACTTGACCCAACTTGCTATTGCTTTTGCTTTTAGGTAGTAAGTTTGGGTTTTAAAAATCGAGAAGGTTTAAAGTTTCATTTATTATTCCTGCATTTATATATCACATTGCATGAGATTATCTGACCAAGATGCAACATGGATGGAGGGAAAGATGTTACAGATACTTTCATCTGCTGTTTCTTAGAAAACAAAGATAATTCTTGGTATGTCACAATAAATAATTCCTTTTGTTATTATTTTTTTTCTTCATACAGATAAATTATAGCTTGGACAGGAGGAGTAATCTAAGCAAATGAGAGCTTCTGCCTCCACAAATCCTACACATGCAACTTCTGAATTGGTATCTCAGGTTGGCCATGCTGTGTACACTAACAATTCTGCTCCATATCATGTGAATATGAGACATAAAAATAAAATATACTGGACCATACCTTATTATGGTTGTGGAGAGCTGGTTGAGCTAATTTAAAACAAGATTCTGCACCACCCACATATTTGGAACCCTATTATATAGAGACAGGGGAGAGCAGTGTTGGGATGGCCATGAGAAGATGGCCAGTCATCGTAGAGCACAGCACAATGTTGCCTTTTTGGAATAATGGAGCAAGGTAAACCTAACCCACTGACCCTGTCAGCTGGAGGGACAACGAGGAAACAGCAGCAGAACAGTGAAGGCAAATGGGCTTATAAGCAAGAGACAGCCATAATGGAGAGTGCGTGTAAACAGGGTGGTTGGATCTAATGATGAAGGATGTACCAGGAGGATACGGACTATGGCTGATTGCACCACAAAAGCGCCCGTTAACAATGAGCTGGGGAACAATAGAGAAAAAGACTCAGAGGATTCTCTAAAGCGCTGATTCTGGAAGGACATATTAGATGGGAGATCATAATAAATGATCTGCAGGACTACAAACATTAATTCTCCCGAATTGAGGTGCATGTGTGCATGCTTCTGCAAAGCTGGCAGGTCAACAAGAGCACTTGATGTGAGTTTGGCCTGATTTGAAAAGCGGTATTGAACATGTGGTACAGTCAGAGACTGGCCCGTAGACCTCTGTGTCAGATTCATCAGATCACAACTTTCCACAAATTTAGCAAAAGCTAGAAGAAAATGTGCTTTCTTTCAGTGAGGTTGGAACCATTGGAATTGGAAGCATGCTTGATAACAAGGACCTTGATTTAATCCAATTAACTACTGCAAAGCACCAAAAGATATAATGGCAAAACACCCTGTTTTCACCGCCTGTTATGATTGTTTAACTCACACACGTATGTGTTTGCCTTGAGCTGAGACTTTGGCTCCACTTACATGCTCGATTCATATTATAGTCCAAAATAAATTGCTTGCATAAAGTAACTGCTTGAACAAATAAAATTGTTGAGTTTTTTGAGTGTTTACAAGTTATTCCTTATTACCCTTCAGTCTGATCTGATCAGAGTCTACGTGCCGTTCACACAGACTCTGATCAGATCAGAAACAGTTTGAAATCACCTCCCTGAAGCCGATTGTATTGCAGATCGGAGCAGGTGGATCTGATCACATCAAGCTGTTCACGTGCCAGATATTTCTCTGAATGTTCATTCCGCTCATTTATTCAGGTTATTTTTAATGAAGGTGTAACTTAGAGGTTCATTGTTTCAGCTTATTTCAATTGAAGTTATTTATTTTAGAGAAACTTACCACTGATTTCTCCTGCAGTTTTTTAATTCGGTTTATTTTGCCTCTAGTTTACCTAATTACGGAATAGGCAGAGACCTAGTTTGGGGCAACAAACTTTTGGTGTTTCTGTGTGAGTTGGATTGTTTTTTCAAGAGATGAGTAAATTGGAATCGTTGGAGTGAGGTCATTTATATCAGCTGATTTGTATGCTGTGCTCAGCTCTAAGTTTATATTCTATTTTGTAGGCTGCTTTTCTTTGTGCAGGGAATCTGGAACAATAAAGTTGACAGGCACCCATTAACCTCTCCTTTCAGTTCTTCAACTGTCACAGGTTAGTAATGTTAGTGCTTTTGAATGTGTGAAAAGTGATTGATCTCAGATGGGGACACAAATTCTTTTCTTTGCACATTTTCCGTGAAATAATTTTATGTTTGATGCTTCATCCAACATCCCTTCTTCTCACACAAACTACGAATGTTGACATTATAAAGGCAAAGTTCCAGTTTAAGATTTTATTGCATGATGATCATTGTCCATATGGAAGAACCAGGACAGTGTAGATCTTGCAAGATGTGTTAAAAAAAATCATCATAAGAAAGGATACCAATGAGTGTTGGGGACACTAGAGCACACATAATTTGCATCAAGAGAGCACATATATTCCACAGCTCCGGTAAACAATACAGCTATATTGTATAAAATGTATGACGCACAGTCTCAGAGCACAGTTGGCTCTCACTTCAGCCAGTTTGCAGAGAACTCCTGATACCTGCAGTTTGAAATCTGGGTTATTCCTGGGGCCCACATGCTGAAAAGTTGGAGTGTTCTCCTTGCCTTTATAAATTTGATGCTTTAATGGGATATGATGGCAGCTGTGTATTAGTGCAAGGTTGTGACTGGAGCCTCGGAGACAGACTTTGACGAACATGCTACCCTGATCCCCGTAATTACAGCCTGTGCTGATTGCAGATCTGTATTGAGAGAACGCACCATGCAGACCTGACAAGAGCTCTCCCAACACTACCTTTTTTCAACCAATGTAAAAGTACACTTTAAAACAACTGCCAGGAAATGTGAAGTGAAAGGTTGCCAAGTCCTAAAGAGATAATTGAATTAAGAATTAGTGTGGCAGGATTTTCTCTCATGTTCAGCTGTATTTACCATAATTTATTGCCAAAACTGAGATGACCACACTGAACAGAACTTCAGTCCATACTGTGTGTTTATCAAAGAACAAAAAAAAATAGATGAAAGAAATGTCCTTTTCATTAACTTAGGCTTAGAACTTATTGTGTATGTGGAAATATCATGATGAATGACATGCAGAAACATTGTTATTGGTCCAAAATGAAGAATGTCATTCCTGTGGCATATAACAGTGTGAGGCCACTTGTTAGTCATGTGTCACTTTGCTTTGGTTATGTTACTGTCCAGTTAGCTCAGTTGGTTGAACAGGGGACTAAATCACATGGTCGTTTATGTCCATTGTCATAACTAACTTTGGGCTTTTCTTCCAACCCAGGTGCTCTTCTTTCATGAGGCATTTCACCACTGCAAAATGTGCCTAACCTGCTTTTGAATAGGTCCTGTTCATGAGAATAGCTCCGCAAAAACAGGTTGCCTAATCAGAGTTCTTGAAAAAAAAAAAAATCACCTGCAATTTATTCAATGGATGGAAGCATCTGAGGAGCTATTAAAAGAACAAGTGTGGCAAAGTTTTTCTCTCAGGCGTTTTTACAGGATACATACATGCTATCATTTTAATATCTTTAACACACATATTTAACACATGGTACTTTAGAGCAGGGATGGAGAGGCCTGGTCCTGGAGGCCTGCATTCCTGCATGTTTTCAACGTGTTTCTGCTCCAACACACCAGAATTGAATCATCAATCAGTCAAAAAGCTCTGCTGAAAGCCTGCTAAAGTTCAGCTCGTTGCAATCAGGTGTGTGTAACCAAAGTGGTATAAGTTGCTCATTTTGTGTTTGAAATCCCACCACATCACATCAATTAAAATCTTTGCTTTGTTATGTTTAAAGTATGTTCAATCATCTAATAGTCCAGATTCAACACCTGTACTGTTCCTTTAAGACGTCGCCTGCTGATGACATCAGCGCGGCGCCTCATTCGGCCGTGCTGCAGAGCTCTCAGTCCGCGCTCTGCTGTTTGAGAGAAGGTATGGCAAATTTTTCTGCTCTCGGTTAAATAAGTATTAATTTATTTTTCTGATACAAACTGAATCTATGTGGTTGTACACGTGCAGCACAGCTACAGGGTTTACCTTATGTGTTAACAGGAGCTGCTGACCTGTTTGAAGCGAGCTGCGTGTTACAAACATTTTATTTCATTTGTGCAGGTATGTGTATTTTGGTGGTTATATGAACATTTATTTGTTTATTTTATTTTTATTTCTGCAAAAAAATATGTTTTTTAATGTAATACAAAGAACTGTATTAGGCTTGTGTTAAGTCAGTCCGCGCTCTGCTGTCTGAGAGAAGGAGCTGCTGACCTGTTTGAAGCGAGCGGCGTGTCACAAATATTTTATTTCATTTGTGCAGTATGTGAAAACTTGAGTGCCATAAAACAACAGCAACATCTGTCGTGGTCCCAGCCCCTCCTTTAACATCGCAAACCACAACACAATGCAGAAATACAGAAATTCACAGGTGTAGACTCGATGAGGAACATTTATCAGAGCACGTGCAGACACACCTGTAGACACGTAAAGACACACCTGTTACATGTGCTGAAACTTGACCACACTGAAGCTATCCAGGACTGCAGCCATCCAGTACCAATATTCCCCACCTCTGCTATGTAGAGATCCAATGATACACTTGGCAGAAACTTTTTTAACCAAATTTTTCGACAAGAATGTTTTTTTGGGTTTTGTGCGGGTCAAGCTATGTTGTGTTTTCACTAATTGTCTACTCTTCCACGGTGAAGTCTACTGCTTTGCTGGGTCGGATGTGCTTTGGAAAACTGCACCTCTCATGTGAATGTGCACACAGGCTGACCAGCTATTCGCTTCATAGTATCGACTGTGAATGTGGGGGGAGGTGAGGCCAAATAACCAGGGGAAACCCTTGGTTTCTTCACCCATTTATTGTTCACTTGGCCTTCCAGGGACAGGTAGATCATTGTTGGGCAGTTTGCTGGGGTCGCAAGAACCACACACATGCTTATTACTACAGATACATTTTCTCTGCTAAATGACTGCAGAAATCTACATTGTGATGGCTGAAAGTCAAATGTATACCTTCAATGGAATGATGTTAACTGGAAAATATGATCAGGAAAGGTAGTGGTCTTGTCGTTACTGAAGTGATCTTTAAAGCAGGTGGTGGGAGGTTTGAGTCCCAAGACTGGCTGAGATACTGTGAGTTTGAGATAGGAGAAAAAGACCAACTGCTTGTCCCCACCGTGTCATCACCATTGTGGGCCTTTAAGCAAGGCCCTGGCCCCTGACTGCTCCCACAGGCACTGCACCATGGCAGTCCCAGTGTGTATATTTAAGGTTATTCATGAAGAGGATGGGTTAAAAGCAGAGCAGAATTCCCTAAGGGGATCAATAAAGAATAACCTAAATTTAGATTTGAATAAGACAGGCACACAGAGAGATGCTCAATGTCTCATTAGAGCCCTTTTCATCACCTGAACGCATGTACGAGCAGCTGCTGCAGTCGAAAAGAGCAATGGGACATTTCCCGAGGCAGAGAGGCTGCCGCTTCACCTCTTCGATCCAGCACAGTGCTGAGCACAGGGTTTGGGAAGGGAAGGGTGGGGGCCTCATTCTTTTGAGATGTTAGGTGATGTGTTTGTCATTCCTTTCACTAGCAAACTGAAATGAGGGAGATTACAGTACTTGTTTTTGGGAGGTGCTTCTCTATGACTCCACAGCTCAGGGGGACAGAGAGTAGGAACACCAGCACAAAGGTGATGATCTCTGATCGTGACCTGCTCCCACTCAGCATACTGTGAAATTAAAAGTCAAACCACTCTATTGACCCTCAGGTTTTCCAAATCCAGCCTGAAATGAACGTTATTGTGTGCTTCATTGGCTGTCATCATCTCAGGTTCTTGGTCGCTACTTTGAATATGTTCCTTTTGGCTCTTACACATCAATCAATCATGGCAACCATCGGAAAACTGTTTTCATGTTCTATGAGCCGTGTTCCATGCTCAAACACAGGAGCTCTACCTGATGCTGCTCCTGGGTCGCAGAGCCCCTCACCTGATCTCCAAGGGAACACACCACTCATTCACTCATCTTCTTTAGAACTTTGTCTTTCCCAATGTTGTCTTTTCACCATGTATCTGTGTAAAGTGGATGCAACGTAATTGGCTGCTGCCTCATCCTCCTGTCCTGCAGGTTTATGTTTATGTTTGTATGTGTTTAACGTTGGACAGGTAAATTTAATTTCATTGGTCCACCACCGGTCCAGTGACAATAAATGCTATTCTGATTCTTCTTCTTCTAGTCCATTGAATTGTTGCATTGGATGAATGAATTGGGTTAATTCCAAAGTCATATTGCCTTAAAGTCACCATTTTCACCCCAGTGACACTGTCAAGTGACCAAACCGACCAAAACAAGCATCAGTTACCAGTTTAAAAAAATGAAAAGCTTCCATGTCAGTGGAGAATGCGTACAGAACAACATTTTATATCGTCATGTGTTAAGTGGCTCCAAGCTTTGTCATTTCTTTCAATGCACAATATTTCAGTGTCAATTTTAAGGTACTTTTCAAATTGTTGTCATGAAATGGTATCCAGACATGGCCAAAAATGTCAACTGCATGCAAAAGCAATGTCATAAATCCAAATGAAAGGCTGAGTTGTATCCCCTACAATTCTTCACAGAAACTTTTGTTTGCACCATTCTCCATCAGCCTGACATGTTTGTATTTTTAGATCACTTCCACCAGAGTTTCACATCGACGTGTGCGAGTTTGCTAAATGTCTGGCTGTGCAGCGGGAGACTCTAATGATGGACCTAAAGGTGTGCCTGGAGGGAAATGAGAGGAAGAAGCTCTCAGCACCTCGAAAACAAAGCAACGCTGTGATGTGACATCAGCTGACTCCGCACAGCATGCTCGTTTTCCTCCAGCCGAGCGGCTCTGTGAAGCTGCAAAACAAGTATGAGAGGCACAAATCCCTCCATGCTCTTCTCCTGGATTCAAAAACAGAGCTGTGGTTCCAAGACTTGTTGGAGAAGTTGCCAGAACTGCAATCGTAGTGATGTTTGGAATACGTAGAGTATCGACAAAGGGTTAGGGCCTCTTAATAAAGATGAGAAACAGTGAACAGAAGTTGAATCTACCTTTAAATGAAATGATTTTTAGGTGAATGAGGTTTCAACACTGTTGTGAATAGTTTGTATTGGTGAGGTTTCATGGCAATCAGTTTGCTGATGCCTTTTATTCCTGTCATGATATGAAACTGCATAGAAACACAGTGATACTGACTATCTGCACAGAAAGAGCTTAGCTTCAGATACTTGCTTTACAGGGGTGTTTCTTGCCAAATACACCTTGACTGTGGATCTGCAGGTGAGGACCTTCAGGAAGTATTTCAGTACAGAAAGCATATCTGAAAAAAATAGAGTGTGTTTACTTTATCTCTCTGGACAAAGCAGTGCTGATGAGGCGAAGCGCCTTATTTACTGACGTATGTAATGTCATTAACCACAATGACTGGAGGGTATTAGCCATTGATGTTTGGGAGCCTTTTTAGTTTGAAGCTGGCAAATTCACACAAGAAGCATCAATGTTGGCAGAATGTCGTCCTCACGTAATATGTTTCCGCTTTCACTAATGTGTGTATTCAGGTGGCACTCGTGGACAGACTATGCTATAGTTTACCTCATTCCTATCTCTGTGGCTCGATGCTGCAGTAACGTGACGAGTTCCTAAAAAAAACACTTTGGTGCAAACTTAAAGTTTGCTGCTAATCAGCAGTGAGATTCTGGTCACTTTTCAGAATAAAACTTGGTGATTCTCATTCAAACTGTCCCCTACTACATCAATGTCATACGGGGCACTAAGCCAGAA
Source organism: Malacoctenus triangulatus (assembly GCA_032274725.1). Lineage (NCBI taxonomy): Eukaryota > Metazoa > Chordata > Actinopteri > Blenniiformes > Labrisomidae > Malacoctenus > Malacoctenus triangulatus. The sequence goes on from JAUESE010074286.1 coordinate 14,614, forward strand.
GTTATTCACTGCCTTAACAAAAGTCAATAACTTTAACTACCCACTGTTACAACCAGCTCGTTAGGGGGAAGGAAGTAACATAAGACCACAGAAATTAGATTTAAATCAAAAGTTATTTATTAACAAAGGTAAATTTGGAAAAACAACGCTTGAGGCGACAAGGGCCAAACCAAAAACGCTCTGACTAA
>JAUESE010074404.1:0-14783 GCA_032274725.1 Malacoctenus triangulatus
GCGCGCGCATGTGCACCTGTGGCAGGAGATGCATGTTAGGAGGAAGTAAGTCCTTTTCAGGTTTTGTGTGCAATAGACCAAAAGTGTCCCCATTGTGTCCAGCTGGGTGTAGGACGGACGGACGGCTGGCAGGGCGGCAGGTTTCCACCAACTCTCCTTTAAATACACTTTTTGTGGGATTGTTCTCGTGTGACATTGATTATTTAAAGAATAAGTCAATCCACCCAAAGGTTTTTCTGGGAATGCAGTTAACCCACACCTTCAACATTCTTCCTGTCCAGTTCAAAGTGGAAAAGTACAGCGGTCTCATGAGTGCACGTTGTGAGACAAAGCAAAGCTAACTCAGCTTCAGGACTCTGAATCCTCTATGGAATCTTTGATGGCACCATCACTTTGGAACACACAAAAGAAAATTCAAAACGTTGAGCACAAATCAACACTTACGCTCACTAATGAGAGGACACATGAGTCGTCTGGACACTCTCACCACAGAGAGGGGGTCTGAGGTGGAGGACTCGTCTCCTCCAGAGTGTCCTCCCATAAGTGATTGTCACAAACGTGTGTGCTTACCTCAACAGGTGAGCCAGACAGTGTCTGTGATGTGGTTGTAGGAGGGTAATCTAGAAGGAGCTGTAAAGGAATGCAGCCCTGAAACAGTTTAGCCTCCTTGAAGAGTTTGCTGCCGGCTCATTACCAAATTTGCCACTGAGGGCTCGTGGAAGCAAGATTGCCACCTGACATGGTTTTCTACAATTTCCCAGGATTTTCAGGAAGTAAATCATCTGTTTTTCAGGAGCTGATCAATCTGATTTTTGGGAAAAAAATATCATACCATAGTATGAACGTATGTCCGTGGAACAGTTGGTGCTCAGTAACATTTAGGCCTCCACAATGCTTGCAGTCCTGTCCGTCTTCTGTTCAAGCCTTCTCAAACATTGATTCACTCCCAGCTAAATTATTTACCCTTGTACTGACTGAATTACACACCAGCATGAACAACTGAGCATTGGATGTGTGTGTTTGTGTGTTCGTGCTCCTGTGGCAGGAAATGCATCGCTGTTTTTTAAAGAGGAAGAGTCTCGCTGTGGCCACACTCCTTCTCATTGGGGGATTTTACCTCATCAACCACTCCAGGGACTCAATGCCTGTAAGAAATTCATTTTTTACACGCACGCACGCACGCACGCACACACGCACACACACACACACACACACACACACACACACACACACAGTCTACTTCCAGCCCTTAAAACACAACACCAACTTGCATAACATGCAAGTGAAACATAGCTGATGGTAACAGATTAGCACAACCGACACGCAGTCCTTGTGTTTTGCAAAGTTCAAAGAGAACGAAAGCAAATTATATTGCGTTTTGACCTTTTGTGAGTGTGCAACAGCACTTTTATGTACAGTGATCCGTGTGTCCTCCGGTGTTTTGCAGGGCCCGACCATGTCCTCTGAACGAGCTGCTGCTGACCAAACGGGACAGGTAGACAGGCTGGTCAGCAAGGAGTCATGGGTGGAACAAGGAGACTTCATGCCTGTCAATGCATCCTATCAGCTGCTGGCAGGAGCACCGTCCGGCCAGCAGAGTGAGTGGAACACATTTTTTTAAGGAGATGTGATGCTGAGGAGCCAGTGGCAGGAAGTTTAAAGAACTCTCACCAAAGCACAGTTGGTAGGATTTTGAAAAAATGACATCATTATCAAAGAAAGTGCTGTGGAAGCGAGTTGATGTTGTGTAATGGCTCAGAGCTGTCGACTGTTACCTCAGCGTCAATCTACAAAACAAACAATTTATCTCACAGGCAACCAGCCATGGTCTTTGAAAAATATTCTGGGAATTTAGTCCCAGAAGCAATAAGTAATTGATCTGTAGTGTCTGAGCCTTCGCCCTTGGTAAGCAGCCAAAGGTAGAGGGAAGTATTTGTCAGTTTGAAGCTTTGTCGTTGTCCTTTTGAAGGTTAAACAGGCCTTTGTTCTGTGGCTCGGGACTTTTCTGCTCGTACAGGTTACAGAACCCTTCCAGGGGGTTTCCATTGCACAACACTGATACTAGCTACTCGGGCTGCACGATTGATCATTGAGTAATCGCAATCTTGATTCATAATTGTATATGGTCTCATTTCAAAATGACAATGACCCCCCCCCCAAAAAAAAAAAAAAAGAAGACTGCATTTTGACCCGGGACATCATCTGCATGAAAACAAGCGCTTCCTTTTTCTCCTTCAACCAATGACAATGGTGGAGCCTTAAACAACGTGATACAGAAACGAGAGCGTCTGAGAGACGCTGACTGAAGGAGAAAAGTTGTATTAGAGAGGGAAAGGAGAAAATCAGTGAAAAGAAGAGAATGAGTGCAGAGAGCACTCCACCCACGGTGGTGAGAATGAGAACCCCAATGTAATGCTACTCATCTAAAAAACCAGGCCAAAGACCTGCTCCAATCAACACTGTGCAAAACGAGGGAATGCAGAACATGATGACCACCGTAGACGAGTGCTGCAGCGCCGCCCTGCTCATGTTTTTCAGGAAATGCTCTACCTGCTCTGTACACTTAGTGGGGATCAACAGTGGAGACAGAACCGAAGCAGGACAACACTTTGTTCTGGTCCAGCTGGACTGTGGAACCACGTTAATGTTGTCCGGTCAAATGTTAGATTTTGTTAACAATTGTGGTTTGTGTTTTAAGAAACGTTCCTCCCTCTCTCATCGTCTCACAAACAGAAAAAAAAGGCTCAATATTGTTGTTATTGTGCAAATGATTCAAAGGCCGTATAAATATGAGAGAGGACAAGAGAGACATTTATTGTTTTTATATTCGATGTCAGCCGTTGTAAAGCTGATGTGCACGTTACATGCAAATGCATTGGCCCTGTCCCACGCAGCACACAAATACATTGGCCCCAAGCTGGGCATAAATCCGTTGGCTCCACCCACACTGCACTCAAATGCACTGGCCCTGAATTACATACGAATGCAGTGGCCCCACCCCACATTAGCACAAATGCATTAGCCCACCAAGTGTTACATGCAAATCCATTGGTCAACTGATAACTGGATCCTGGATAAAGTAATTTGATCTTACGTCTAATTTTACACTCTGAAAAAACATAGTATTTTGGGCTGAGAATAAATTATTCTGTATCATCACCAACATTCACAGGCAAACCAAACAAACTGCACTGAAATTTGTCCAAAAATTTAGTTAGTGTTGATTATCAAAGCAGCAACTGGAGTGGGCATTTACCACATCTTCCACATACAGTATGTACCACATAATATTCAGCTGTGAAGTAAATCTGTGAACCAGCTTTCTGTTTTCAAATCATAATGTATTTCTTTTCCTTTGAGAAGTGAAAGTCCTTAAAAATGTGTGACGTGCCTTTTGGTCTGTTTGAACTTTTGTGGAGTAGTGACTTGCCAAAGATCAGTGATGTCCACTGTAAGGCAGCTTGTCCCCTCCTCAGATAGGCTGGGAGTACTGCTGGTTTTCTTCTCAGTGCTGGTGGTGGACATCTGACCAAGTCATGGTCCAAAGAGTAAATCAATGCATTGCTTTCTTTCTCCAAAAGGTGTTTTCAAATTTTATTATTAAAAATCAAAAAATTATTTGCTTAAAGGGTTTATTAGGGACTGCAGAGACCTACAAAAAGATGCCTCGATTTTACCAGGGGTTTGTCCTGCCATCTGGACTGAGTTTATACTGGCTCTTCTTGACATGGAACATTTGCAGCGCCAGTGGATCTTTTATTAGTAAGAATGGAGGGACTGAAATGTAACCTGAAAAAATCCTGACAAATTGTTTCAGATGCAACAGTTTTCACCCAAAAGACATTAAAAATCTCTAAGAATGTGGGACATGAGTCATGTCCAATGAAATGGAAAGAGGAGGACCTTGAGCGTCTCCTTTGTCATGAAAATGGCTCTCAAAAGAACACAGGTGGCTTCTGGCTGTCCTCGACTCCAATCGGTGGGTCAGACCAGACTTTCTGGAACAGGAAGAGCAGCAGCTGTTGCTGCTGCTGCTGCGGCGGCTGCGGCTGACCACAAGGGAAGGTGCTGACTTCTGCAAACACACAGCACAGTCACACAACACAGCTACAGAACTACAGTGTAACACAGCAAAACAAGAACATAACCGCTCAACACAAAAACAATACAGAAACAACACAACAGAAGTACAAAAAAGAATGCACACAACACCACAAGGACACTACACAAACTGATTCAGTGATCATGCAACAGCAGTACGAACAGCACAATGCAGCAACTACCCAACAAGACCACAGCACAAGTACAGCGCAACACATCAGTCTAACACGATAACAGTGCAGCAACAGATCAGCACACAGTAAGCATAGCACACCAAAAACACAAACTTTTTTCGTACCATTTCAACGTTTTCACTATTTTTGATTTATTTTTTTATTTTTTTTAAACAAAGGATTCTAATTGGATAAAGCTTTCCAACTTTATTTTGCCAGTGTCAGAGTTTTTCTTCACTGCTTGGAAACACCTGTGAATATGATCTGAGCATGTTTAGGTGTGTCAATACCAGTTCAGGCCCATTCTGGCCTTCTGATGGCCAAAGCAGACTGTTCCATTAACCTGGATATTTTTCCATTATTGTTTTCCTTTTTGATGTAAATTCACAGGGGAAGGCAGCATGTTGTGTGATCACCCAAAATCAGCTAATTAACTGTCAGAAGAAGCAGCTTATTGTGGTAGAGAGTAAGCTCTAAGTCAATCAGAGTATTTTCTGTTTTTTGTAAACAATTCCGTTTTCGACAACATTTTTGCATTGGAATTTTGTCCCAGTTGCGATATTTGCGCTTGGCTTCCATCCACAACAAAAACCCTTTCTCTGACCCCTCCCAGGACTGACCCGTTGTGTTGAGGTGCACCATGGAAGGTTGGGTGTTGGCTGAGAGGCTTGTTTGTTGTAGTTCATGTTGTTAGAATCCTGAGTCAGAAGTGTATTGTGTGTGTTATGCCTTGCAGCCAGTGTTTCCATGTGGAGTGTGTGATCCTGTGTCAAAATAAAAGCAGATATGATAGTGCCTACATCCTCCCAGCCACTCCTTTCACATTAATGTTGCTGCATGTCCAGAATTGTCATAATTAGATTAATATTCCTTTTATGGGAAAACTGCTTCAGTTTTCAGACATTTTGGCTTTCGTCTGACTGCTGAGAATAGATGAATCACGAAAACTGAGGTTCCACTGTGTCGTGATCAGTGATCCCTTTACACAGTCATGCACACACACACTTGCACACTATGGGAAGGTTCCTCACCACAACATCCCCACCTGTATAGTGCTGAAATATAATGTCTGTCAATGCACTTGGATCCAGTAAAGTTACGTCTGACAATCATGTCAGCCATATCAGAGAGGAATGGAATGGAAATCTTAGTGTTATTTTGGAAACAGTGGATGGTGTTCTGTCAAAGCCAGTTTGTTCAAAGTCCTCTTTGATGCTGACTGGTTCATTTTCTGCTTTTGGCTTGTTTCAGAGTATTTGGCAATTGGACTCTCCTCCATCAAAAGACAAAAGGGCAGCTACCTGATTTCCACTTTGCAGTCCATTTTCTCCAAGTCTTCTTCTGAGGAGCAGGCCTCCATGGTGGTCGTTGTGCTGCTTGCAGATTTTGACAGTAACTGGAGAGCTGCGACAGTAAAGGAGATCAAAACAGGATTCCCCACGGAACTTCAACAAGGCAAGCTTCTGGTCATCCATGTACCTGAGGATTGGTACCCCCCTCTCACAGGTGCAGTATTCTCATCCCCTCTTTGTGTACACGTGGAGTGACAAGTCAGTGATACAAGTGTCTGATGCACTCTGCAGGTCTCAAGAGAAACTTCAACGACGCTCCGGATCGTGTACAATTTCGCTCCAAGCAAAATGTAGATTACTCCTTCCTGATCCATTTCTGTGCAGGCCTTGGCAGGTACTACCTCCAACTGGAGGACGACATCTCCTGTGCCTCTAACTTTTTCACAACAATCAAGAAATGTGTTAAAGAACAGGAAGCAAAGACGATTACTTGGGCAACACTGGAATTCTCTACTCTTGGGTACATTGGGAAACTCTACAAATCAGCCCAACTCCCACTCTTGGCCCGCTTCCTGTTACTTTTCTACCAGGAAATGCCCTGTGACTGGTTGCTCAGTCATTTTCGAGAGGTAATGACTCAAAAAAACCCGATCCTCTTCAAACCGTCACTGTTCCAGCACATGGGGACTTTCTCTTCATTTCGAGGGGGACACAATAAGCTAAAGGACAAGGATTTTGAGGAAGGGTTATACACCAATCCTTCAGCTAAAGTTTACTCGGACATGTCAACTCACCTCACCAATTTTCCCCAACTGGCATGGGATGCTGGGGAGGGATTCTTCTGGGGCCAAGCTCCAGAAAAAGGGAACCACCTGACAGTGGTCTTCTCAGATCCCACTGTGGTTACAGGGATACTTATTGAAACGGGTTCAAAGGGAAAAGACTTTTTGGCCTCAGCTCAGGTTGAGCTAGGGCACAATGTCATTACCACTGAGAAAGAGGAGAGCTGTGAACAGTACCAGTCTGTAGGCCAAATTGAGAATGGAAGGTTCGACAGGCAAGAGTTAGACAAAAATTACAGTTCGGCTTCTTCATGTTTGAGGATTCATGTCACAGCTGACCAGAAGGAATGGGTGATCATTCAAAAGATCAGAGTCACAACCAAGTTGGGCACTCCTCCACTTCAAGATTCATTTGGATAAAGGGAGAAGTCCAATGGCCCAACAAGGCCTGAACATTTGGATGGTGATGCAAGCTAATGCTGGGACACTGGTGGCTTAAGATGGAAGTCTTTAAGACATTGTACAGATTTGGTCTGTGCAAATAGAAGCCAGACATGTCTGTCTAACATACCAAAGTCTTTCAAACATTGAATCCTTTGCAGAGGGTTTTTTACAATAAAACAATTTTATGTTACAGCTTAGAAGATAATTTGATTATAGATGCAATATGTGAATCTCACAACAAACGCATAAGAAGAAAATGCAGCTTTGTGAAATAGTTAACCGAAATATAGGCGGAATAAACAAAGAATAGTTTTTTAGTTCAGAAACAACCAGGAGGTGGTGTGGATGTGTTCATACTTCAGGTTAGTCACATTACCTCAAGTTTACGGCGAGTAAAATCCTGAGTCACGTTGACTCAATTCTTCAAAATGCAAATTAAATATGTCTTTGTTGGTGTGTCACTGCTGTTTATCTGCAGAAAATGCTTCCTTGTGATTTTACAAGTGGCCTTTGTGCAGAACCCAGCACTGGTAAGGAATTTCTGTCATGATGTACACAATTGATGCACTGTAAGATTCTGACCAGCTCCTTTAAGACTGTGTTTGCAGCCTCTAAGACACCTTTGTATCAGAACCAGCATTCCCAGTCTGAAGTTAGTTTGGCTCTGTTCCATTCGATCACAGTCTTCACCCCATCTCTGTATCACCTTCCTTGGCCTCCAAAGTCTTGTCATTGGTTCAAATTCCTTTAACTTGTTCTGGTGGAAGTCAGAAGTAGCTGACAGAGGTCAGAAGTGCAGCAGAGCATTACCTAGTTGGTGTGAATTTGGCTCAATTTTGGCACATTGTTCATTCTCTTTCTCCAAACAAATCGATCTCAAAGACCAAATGTTGACTTGTTGTCTGATATAAACCACCTTCTAACAGGAGAGCCAGGTCAATGATGTAATCATTGCTATTCACTTCATCTGTGTGTGTGTGTGTGTGTGTGTGTATGTGTGTGTGCGTGCGTGTGTGTGAGCGTGCGTGCGTGTGTTCACAATGCTTATTTGTTTGCCACATGTTGGTATGTAGCCTAATAGCTGTATATTGAACACACAATGTTGCATATTGTTGAAATTGCCTAAAATGCTGTGAAATGCACCCATCTGCTGACCATCAGCCCACCGGCTGATGTACAACAAAGAAAGAGAAGCACTATGTCTTCTTTTGCACTGCTGCATGACATTCGAAACAATGCTCAGCCTACAGAACAATACGACACTGTGGAGGAAGTGAGTTGCTCTAAATACTTGGATCCATGGATATCCTATATAAAGGCTAGATTGCCTACGCGGGCTGTTACCAATGGAGAGCGACGTAGCTACACGGCGGCCATCTTACTTCAGACAGCTCGCCCCTTGAATAACATTAAAGTCAATGAGCATGTTCTGTTTAAATAACCATATCTAGCTCAATTTTCAACAGATTTTCAAATGGTTTGATTTCTTCTAAACATCAAAGATGTAGCTATGCCCCTGTATACTTAGATGTGGCATGTTGTGATTTTTTTGGGCATTTATTGACTTAATAAAGTCATCCACATCCAGACTACTTTAGTTTTTGACAGCTGCAGGTGATCAGTTTAGCTCATTATAAACAAAGTAGTTTTATGAGAAATGAATGAACCATATAAAGTGGTGTTGAATCTAGAAACCGGGCTTTAAGTTGCTTTTAAACGAAAACGCAACTCTGCCTCTCCCAGTAATGTAAATGGGTCAACTTTTATTGCACAAGGTCCATAGCCTTCTTTTAACAAAGACAGATAAAAAATACAACATCGAAAAATGACAGTCATGCAGACAAAAATGAGGTTGTCACAAGATCGTCATTGTTCTTGTGGAAGCCAAACGAATAGTTAAAATTTTGTTTGTGGTATGCAGCCTTGCTAACTTGAGGCAAATAGCTGGGACAACTATATTGCACAATTAGGTCATTTATCAAAAGGCAAAAGCGGCTATTTCAACGCGGCCAAGCATCATGTAGCATGGCAACGTTAATAAGGTTTGTAATAAGCCAATCCGTTTGTAAATACGTGGGTATTTCGGCAAGTTAGGAGTGTTTTAGTTAAACTGATCACTTACCTTCCAACAGTTAACACAGAGTGCGTCAGAATGGTTGCCTGTAGTACGATGGCCACCGTGTAGCTACGCCAAAGAACCCTGCTTGCACAATCTAGCCTTTATATACATATCTATGCTTGGATCAGTAAGTGTCCTTCACTGCGAGCTCCTCCTACCAGAGCCATCACTCCTCTTCCTCTGTTGACTATAGATTGATAAATGTTTTCATTCTCAGAAGTGCCTCAGAAGCTTGATAGAAGTGCTCTCAATCCAACATGATCATTTTGAAATGCTTTTATTTAAAATTTTTGCTGAGTTTTTGGACAATGTGAATTGATGCTCATAGTGTCACCCCGTCCACTTCTGGAGCCAGTTAGTGGCTGGTGTTTGTGTTTAGTTTCTGTTGTGTGCTTGGCTGTCCTGGCCTCGTTTCAGGACAGCGTGATCATCGGCGGTGACGGAGGAAGGCTGGCAGCTGTGTTGAGTTCTTCTAACGAGACAATCACCTCCTCCAGTGGGGATTTAAGGGACTCGCAGTCCTCCAGTCACCGCCGGATCGTGAATTACTCAGGAGTCTACTCAGCAGTCTGTTTTCCCCACTCTGCTCGTCCTCTGTCAGGTTTGCGTATGTTTAGGTTTGATTAGCCTTCTGTTCGCCTTGTTTTGCTTGGGCTGTTTTTGTGTTAGTTTCGGGTAGTTTGTCACACCCTCTCGCCATTAGTGGGCGTGCTCTTTTCGTTGTGCCTTCTTTTGACTCGCATATTTCGCTTTTTTACAACTGCGGTGAAAATAAACTTTTGATACTTTGCACTTGCCCGCTCGTTGTGTTTTCACTACCTTACATCTGAGTTTCTGTTGATGTAACACAGGTTTTGTTTATCAGTGTGTGTCTGCCGGGATGATGTCGTTGTCTGTGGTGCCCTCCCCAGTGTTAGGGCTGCAGGGGGCTCTCCAAGCAGCAGCAGCAGGCCGCTGACTCGGCTTCTCCTCGGCACAAAGCAGTTGGTCGCAGCCTTGAGTGGCAGCGCTTTCTGCTTCAGCTGCCTCGAAGTCCTGCTCTCTGTTGGCGACCATGGCACTGCCAGTGAGGCTGTGGAGCTTTCGGGAACTAAGTTGGGCATCAGCTGCTGAAGATGGTGACGTATCATCCTGTTGTGCACCTTCACTCCTCTGAAAGAGTGAGAACAGATACATAATGGAGAACAGTCGTGCATCATTGTCACTGCCAACTGAACTCTACTTCGTTTCACAGTTCGACCATCACAGTCTCGTAACATCGTTTTTATAAAGAGGGCCACCCAAGGCGGTTTCGTTGTTGCCCCACTGTTTAGGAGTTCTTTTCAGTCATCTTCACAAGAAAAACATTATACACATTGAATTCAACACAAAGGACAAGTGAAAAAGCAATACCTGAAGCAAATACTTAATATTTTGCTATGGTACACTGTTTTTTGATACACCCTGCCTTTCACTATTCACCAAAACCAAACAAACAAACTTTTCCCACTAAACCTAAGAATTCTTTTTAACAATTAACTGCATAAAAAGGAAATTCAACATTTGAATATTTTTCATAGCTTCTGGTATAACAAAAGCATTTGATAGATAATAATTACAGTCCCACTGACAGGAAACTTTACTGCGAAGGACACTTTAACTTCTTGGAGAGAGGTCATAAGGTAAAAGGGTATGAGTGAACAATCGAACGTTTCTGTTGACATTAAATGATTGTCTAAAAATCTGTAAATTTTGAGATCACAGAATTTTCATCAAATGTCAGTATCTGGTTGTTTTTTTAAATTGTAAAAACAGCATTCTTCTACCTTTCTGGGCTTAAATTCCCATGTGTGTTAGCTGATTGGCTTCCCTGTAAAGACTTTGAGTTCCAAACTTCTGTCTCAATTTTTAAAAAAATGCTTTATGTAATGATCTTCAACTATTCTCCAGAAAGTTTCCAAAGTATTGGAAAAAAAGACACCTGCAGACAATATAAAAGTAATTAAAGGAGACACTAGCAAACTGACGACCCTTTTTGGTGGCCCTTTCTTGTAGCTTTAAAATGACATATAGCATGTCAACATCAATCAAAACCTAAAGCAATAGTCCCCAGTGAACAGAAGTGGTCAAGTTTCTCTGAGTACTGGTTCTCATCTGCTGATGCTCCACCAAAAGCCTTCCTCACCCTAAGTCCTTGCCCCTCACTTGCCTCACCCTCACTCTCACCCTCCACAGTTCCCCTCCAAGGACCGTCATCTTCCTCAGGCATCTCTTTTCTTTGGGCTGGATGTTTGTTTTGGCTTTCAGCTCTTTCTTCCCACAGCAGTCCGCACCGATACTGCAGACAATAGATGCCATGGCTCTGAGCTTCTTCTCCATGTCTCCTGACAAAGTTGTCTTCAGTCCTTTGTCTATGGGATGGTCAGACACCTCCCATTCCGTCCTTGATCCAGCAGCATACCAGTTCACTTAGTGCCTTCATGCCTCTCCTACACAGGTGTCCTGTCCAAGTCGCCTGGTTTCCTGAATACCTTCCTTTCCTGTCTGCCTGCTTTTGCTGGCATTTTTGTTATGTATGTGACTTTTGGGTTGCACAAATGCACACTGTTATTTAAAAAAAAGTGCCTTTGTGATTCTTTGGCAATAAAACATGGAGTTGGGTGCTATTCCCAGATGCTGCAGACAAAGCAGCAACATTTGTAAAGGTAAAAAAAAAGCCTCCATTTTCTGCCTGAATAGGTTAGAAAATGTCACATCTTTATGTGAGACCTGAAAAACTCGAACCATTTGTGTGGTGACCTTGTTTATCTACACATATCGAAATTTGTCATGCAGGTAGCTGGAATAGTTCCAAAAGTTCAACTGCATTGTTGTTGTTGGCATTGTGTGTCTTTCTGGCAAACGTGCGCACAAACTGAGAACATCCTGCTTCCAGCAGCTTTCAGTGGCAGACATGTGAAACTGATTCACCAAAGAAAACTCAAAGTTTTCATTTGCCGGCAGGATAATGGGAAAGCAGCCAAACAGAAGAATCACACACTGTCTCCAGATTTTAAAGCTTCACATTTTTGACGAGAAATAATAGTTAATTGCATGTGTGACTCTCACCTGCTGGCTGCCATCCTGCACACACTTTGCGCTTTTGCTGCACCCATGTTGTGGAGAGTTGCCACTGGGGCGTGGGTGCACTTGCCAGGACCTGAGTCTTCTGAGTCCCTCCTGGGATCGGGCAGTGGGGTTGATGGGGCGACAGGGTGGGATCCATGCAGGTAGATCCCAGGTGCCTTTAAATGTTGGCCAAGCACTGCCTTTCTGTTTCGGGACACACAAGCTTCACTGTGTTTCACCTGATGCCACCAGCTGCTGTACACTGAACAGGCCGCCTTATGGATTCATTCTTTATCTCTGATTCACTCTCTCTGAGGCAGCCCTGATTTTCTGCCTTTTCAACATCTCAACCTGTATATACACCGTGTTTCAAATTATCATGCAACTGACATTTTTCTTGGATTTTCTTAAATAGTTGATGCAAATGGCAGTCAGCCTACTTTTCAAGTCAACTTAGTTCAATGAATTCCAATGTTATTGAAAGAAACTCCCAATGATAACAGTATGTTTCTGGGAAAAAAAACTGTTCCAAATTATTACACGCAACAGTTTTTTTGTTTGTTCTTTTTTACAACATTTTAAAGGTTGTTAAGAACTGAAAATGTTCATTTTTTAAATTTGCAACATTCGGCGGTCATATTTACTGAAACCAAAAACATCTTAACAGGTCAAGTTACATTTAACAAAGGACTCTTTGTTTGATAGCAGCTTCACAATTCTTGAATCCATTGACTTTGTGAGTTTTCTGAGAGTTTCTGCTTGAATTTCTTTGCAGGATGTCAGAACTGCCTCCCAGAGCTGCTGATTGCCTGTGAACTGCCTTCCACCCTCAGAGATCTGTTGCTTGTGGATGCTCCACAGTTTCTTAACAGGGTTGAGATCAGGGGAAGATGGGGGCCATACCATGAGTTTGATTCTTTTTATGCCCATTGCAGCCAATGATGCAGAGGTCTTTTTTGCACCATGAGAAAACTGTCATGCATGACAATGAGTTTGTTATGGAAATCACTTTTCTTTTTGTTCCATGGAAGAAAGTGGTCGGTCAAAAACTCCACATACTTTACAGAGGTCATTTTCACACCTTCAGGGATTAGAATAAAATGAATAGAAGGCTAAAGCATAACTGCAAGCCTCTGGAGGATCCTACACCTTGATGTCCGTGGGACTCGAGAGGGACCAGCAGCTTCAATATCTGTTTGCTCTCTTGTGATTTTTAGCAGCTGGTCACTTGATCTGATGTTTTCATCTGGCAGAAAACGTCCTCATTGTGCCTTTATCAGCACAAACCTGTTTGTTCTCTGAATCATCCTTTTTCTTTCCCATTTTGCTTGGAAATGGTCCAAAAGACACGTTGGGCTGCTCTGATCAATGCTGTGAGGAAGGGACTGAATGTTTGACGGTCTCACCTTCACAAACCCGGGGAGCAGGTGGCCTCTGTCATCGGAAATGAAAGTGGTCTGACCAGCCTTTGTTGCAGCTCCCTACACACACGTGCACACATGCAAATATGAACATTGGCTTGAACTAGTGGGCAAACAGGGCTGACAGAGTTTTGGAAAGAATAGGACAGGAACCAATTTGGAAGACATTTGGTGCAGCACGTTGCGTTTCAGAAATAAGGTGAAATAGGATGTGCAGGTGCACCCAGACAGAGCGCTGCTTTTCACTCACCTGCTGTGCGGCGTCGCGGGACGACATTTCTCCTCCTGTCTGTGCACAGCAGCCGCTGGACCTTTATTTTTGTTGACTTGTTGCATGGCAACACAAACAAACTCGTACTTACAAGGACCACAACAACAATCTAAGTAGCCCCCCCTCCCCCCAACCCCAACAAGTTTGTCAATATAATTTTTATGTATTATGTATTCAACACTCACTTTTACAAAGTGAATTGTAGTGTGAAAATACACACATTTCTTTGTAAAACACTCGCCCACTTGTTTTATTGTGGATTTTCAGACCGGAAGTGCCACTATTTTTCTTCCGACAGTTACCCGCTAGGCTAACATACATGCATGCTTGCTAGCGTCTGCGTGAGCCAAAGTCTGGCGCTGTGAGGCCGTTCATCTGTGCACCTCCGGGCTCTGCCGGTAACACTCGCCGCCGCAGGCACCAGGACTCTGGTCCCCGCACTACGGGGTCTCCGAAACGGTCAAGTGGCAGTCTGTTTCGGATGTTCCTTCTCGTCCAGGAATCATGGAGGCTCCGTCTTCGCGTGGAGCATCCTCCTCCGCACACGGAGCGCTGCGGGCATCCAGCAGACGAGCCTCCTGTGGGGATGCCGAGTCCGATCCCACACGGGATATGAAGACACACTTCCGCGTTTGCAGCTTTATTATGGAGACAGGTAGGCCCTTGAAGGTGCCCGTGTGTTTGGAATAATACAGGAGATTTATTGTCTACGTTGGTGATTTCTATACCTGGGATCCAGACGTGCCAAGGGAAAGGGGGTGTTTTTTGTCTTATCAACTTACATGCACTTGTGTTTGTGTCTTCATGAATGGTCCGATGCTGACGTGACTGGGGTGACAGTTTGCTTTCGTCTGAGCATCACTCTACGACACGGTTTAGCAGATTACAGAGGAGCAACATGTTGAGGATCAAAGTGTCTACGTTCCCTGAAGGCACCACCATTCTCGGACACTTTGCTATTCTGTCTCTCAATCCAACGCATTCCCAGTGGATGACCCCCCCACCGCCACTATTTTACAGGCACGTGCAGAGGGGGGTGCGAGGGGGGCTGGAGCACCTGCCCCTTTGCCCCTTGATGCCCAAAGTGCCCTTT
>JAUESE010074678.1:0-14745 GCA_032274725.1 Malacoctenus triangulatus
GCCCAGCAAGCTAATCTTTAATAAATAGGAGTTGAGGGGAAGGAAGCAAAAGTGTAAACCAGTCCTGAGGAGTGCTTCTCTCTCTCACTCACTCACTCACTCACTCACACACACACACACACACACACACACACACACACACACACACACACACACACATACACACAAACATACAATGAATCCCGTGTAGATTGTGGAACTGACCTGCTGTTCATATTCCATTGCTGACAGAGTATGCGAACCCCTCAGAGGACTGTGGCAGGTGTCTTTCTGCCCGCCGTGGGCGTGCTATTCAGAGCAGGTTTGGATTGAGGGAGAGGAAACGACAGCTGATTGGATGAGGTGTTCAAGAAATACCTGATTTCCAGCAGCTGTTATAGCAGTCGATTCTAATACCTTCACTGTGTGTGAGCCCTCCTCCTGTTGCCTCAGGAGCTGCTTCTCCCCTCATATGTACAAAAAGGCACTTCACCTCAGTGGTGCTGACGACTCGTCGCTCTCTCCTGATAACAGAGGCTTTTAGTTCTGCTTTGCAGTGGGAGGTTGGCTCAACAAAGGAGCTTCAGGCACAACTCTGTATGTACATGTGATTGATAAATGAAATGTTTGGATATTGAGATGCTGTTGACTTCTCCTGTGATGTTAAAAAAAACAAAGTAAAGATTTTTTTTATTTTTGGATCCTTTGCAGTTCATCACCAGCCTGGGGACTGCCATGCCTGTAATTAATATGTTAAAATGTTGAAAAAAATGTTTCAATTCTTTTTTGTCAAATGGAGTTATTTGGAAGAAAAAAAAACGTTCTTATTGGACAGTGTCTAATATTTTTTTTAAGTGTTCCATAAAGGTAAAAAAAAACCCAAAACAAAACAAAACAAAACAAAACAAAAAACAGCCAGGGAAAAATTTTCAATGTAAGCAGTATCAAAGAGTATACCCTGGATGCCACAGTCCGATCTGTCTCAGCCATGTGCGAGATGGTCCACAATCTTGGACAGCTAAGTATGGCAGCCACACATGGACAAACACCATCAGAGTTGAGTTTGTCACACACCTATGCTATCCTAGTTGTGTGACCTCAACACTTGAAGCTGGTAGGAGTGGCTTGTCAGATTGAGTGTGTCAGTTCACACCAAGCATCTGTATGAAACTACATTTTGGATATTGAAGCTGCTTCCCCTCCTCCTCCTGTTTGCAATCATCATCTCCCTGACAGCTGTGCGTCTTTCAACCCTGTTTTATCTGCACAGCCCCACACTTGTGAGCAGGTTCCCCCAGCAGGCGTAAACAAAGTGGGCCACTTCACTTTTGTGTCATTTCTATTGTTTGCAAGACCTGATAGCTGCAGGGGAGACAGTGGTGGGTGGAGTGAGATGGACAGAGGCTGGACAAGTAATCGAGGGGATGTAATGAGGCAGGCAAGGCCTGATTAACCATTTGAGCAACTCGGCAATTGCCCAGGGGCCCATGACCTCTAAAGGGTCCACGACAGTCAGGGCACAAGTAAAATACGATATCTGGTAATCTGAAGCTTTATGTTAAACAAATGGTCCACCTGGGACTTTGCGCTGCACAGAGACGCTGCGCTGCTTGTTGTGACTCTAAACTTGAGTTGAGTCACTCTGATGCGGACTGACCAATGAAGAGAGGGCCTCAAGTTAAAACCTTCTCCTTATTGGTCAGTCTCCATGAGACGGGTCAAGGTGACGCCAATCAACACGCACTGAGAGGGTCGCATGACATTAACCGTCGTTATTCATGGGTTTCCCGTGACGTCTCACTGTTCCATCGCCATCGGCGGCATCTTTAGGACTCTTTTTGAGACCAGAAGTATGGTGTCTTCATTGCATCTCTGTGCTGTGCGGTCGGATGCAATAACAACAAAGGAAAACAAACAGGACTTACAATCTATAACATCCCAAAAAACAAGAAGAGAAGACATGTGGATTGCTGCCATAAAAAGGATCACTGGACTCCCACTGAACACTCCCGGCTATGAGCTGAGCACTTTATCTTGGGTGAGTAAAGTTTATACTGCTACGAGCTTAGCGTTAGCTTGCTAATGATCGTGATATCACAGATTTAAAAAATAGTCATGATCAATGAAGGGAATTAGTTCGGATTATTGATATTGAATAATGTTTTAGTTGGAGTCAATTACTAGTTATTTAGTTACTACATTTAGTTTCCTAATCTTTTTTTTAATCTACTGCTGCAGGTAAAAAGAGTGACAATCCCCTTCACCCTGATTGCCTTGGTTCCACCAACCCCACTCCCACTGAACAGCCACCTGAACTGGAATGCTATTATGGTCAACCTGCAGACTCAGATTCCATCATCTGCACATCTGGAAGCTGCAGACGGAGGTACTTTCACAAGTCCAGAGTACACTTTAATGTGATTTATTTAAAACAAAAATGCCTCTTTAAATTACTTAACAATATTTTTTATAAATAATAACACAATCAAAATCTGTTGTGGGGCAAAAACTATATACAGTTAAAGATAATGAACAAACACAATATACTGTACATCCAACAGCAACAGCTCAACATCATTTTAGCTGAGGACTTAAAACAAGGACTAACAAGCAGAACAAACAAAATCTTCTGCTAGTGGGCTTTGAATGCACATTTGGTGGACCCACTGCGAGCAAACATCACACTGAATCTGAAAGAAATAGAATCTAGGTTTTAAAAATGACGTCTTTCCCAGGCCAGGAAAACCTTTTAGAGA
The DNA here is from genome assembly GCA_032274725.1 of Malacoctenus triangulatus. Classification (NCBI taxonomy): domain Eukaryota; kingdom Metazoa; phylum Chordata; class Actinopteri; order Blenniiformes; family Labrisomidae; genus Malacoctenus; species Malacoctenus triangulatus. The sequence goes on from JAUESE010074678.1 coordinate 2,736, forward strand.
CAGCATCTCGCGTTTTTGTCTGGCCACAGTGTGCCCCAGTGGGACTTGCATGAAAATCAACAAATTGCATTGACCTCATTAGCCCCACAGACCACTTTGGTTTTAATTGCTCTTGCAGTCCCTTTGTGTGTCCAATAAAAAAGCTCCCATCCTAAATAAAACACACGAAGAACAGTATTTCAAAAATTTGTACTCTTAAAAGTGTTCACCAGTAAGATACACATTGGATTTTATGTGTTATTATGCGATATAGTTTCAGATAATACTCGACAAAAAGCCGTAATGCTAGACTTACTGCGGTGATTACATAGGTTTTATCTTGCAAAACAAAGTACCGACAACTTTAAGATCTATATATAATTTGTAAAACATGCATAAAATCACATCTCATTTCATCATTACATAGTGAAATTGCTTAAGATATGTTTTTATTCAAGTTTATTTGTAATGTATTTATTCAGTTGCATTAGTGAAATGGTTATGACGTTATTGGTCTTACCTTCAGTGTCGTGGAGATGAGACTTTCTTCGAAGTAATAATTTGTCCGTGTTCGTGAAGGTTGGGGATATCATTTTTTCACTTTATATTCAACAATATTTTTAGAATCCGTAGGATTCATTGCTGCATTTTTTTCTCCCAAAGTGCCAAAATCAGGATAATAGATACAGACCTCACCCTGCTCCAAAATGACCAAAAGCTGACCTTCACTGATTTGCATAATTGATTAAAGGAATCATGTGTCATATAGATGTAGGCACCTGAAAAACATTTCATTATGAAAGGGGGAGTTCATTTTCTTGCAGCTGCTATGAGGCCCACAGATATAATTTGTATCCCCCTTAGTACTTTAGCTGTGTTTGATTAAACTCGTCCTAATTCACAGGTTTTGCCATGCATGACCAGTAATGTCTCCAGAATAAACCACATGATGTCAGTACATCACCTGAGGATTATAAAAGGGGGTACATATTCTGGCAGGTGCTGTGAGGCAGGCTGAAATAACGTGTATCCCCCCTCATAACATGTTCTGACAAGTTGACAAGTCTGTATCGCCATTTGTCTGTGTTGAGAATTTCTGAATTACAGCAACAACTATCATTGGCAGTGCTGCATAAGTTGATCAGAGTCTATCATTCGAAAAAAAAAGGTGGATTTGACACTTGCAGTGTTTTTAAAGTTCTCACAGTGGTTTTGATTTTACTGTATCAGAAGACAGAGTGATCCTGAAGACTGAATTTCACCATTTTTGCATTGATTACCCAGAGAGTATTTAGCCATCATTTAGTTAGCAGGCTGGTTGCTTAGCAATATCACACTTTAATAGAAAAAGGAGAAGAATATGATACTATCAAGCAGGCTATGAACACTATTAAGTTGGGCAACACGTAATGTACAGAACAGAAAATGCGTTTATTTTGGTAATGTTACATGTTACATTAAATGTCTTTGAAAATCAAAACATAATCGTAAGAATCCACGCTTAGTTTAATTAATAAGATAAACCAAAATTTAAACACGGAAGAGTAGCTCTGCCCTTCTGAATGCATGCGTGCTCCCGCAGCAGGGGATATAAATTCTGTCGGGGGGAACTACTTTATATCTAAATCAACACCACCATCCAGCACTGCATGGCCACACCTTTCTCAGGAAGTCACCCGTCAATGGTTCCAGCCCACAATGAAATACTAGACTTAGGTTGAATTAGAAACAAATCATTCAAGTTGTCCTAAATACAATATGGTCTTTTCGCTTCTTTTTCTTTTTAAATGAATAATATCGTGGATAACTATATTTTTTTCCAAGGCAAAATATACAGTCTGAATAAAAATAAAATATATGTCGCAAATTAAAAGTTCTAGAAGATTTAAGGGATTTCAGTAAACATTCTTTTTTTTTTCTCAATTATCTTAAACGAGACGACTGGCAAATTTTCATGGCAGCTGGTTGGCTGCGCCCTCCAGCCGCGTAGCTTATACCTTCCTTCGTTATAACGAGATATTATCTTGTTGTTTAGAAAAAAAGGTGTTTGTTTTCCTGAGATATTATCTCGTTATCGAGAAAATGGGTTCAATGGGTTCCCCCGAAACAGTGACAGAAAGCATGCAGTCAAAGTCCTCCAGTTTCCCTTTAACTGATATGTCACCAGGGAAAAAAGTGTGTTTCCTGTTTCCAGAAAAGTGAATACCCTCTCATCTTTATTTACAATAATTTCTCCTGTTTCACCCCCAGTAGCCTTTCTTACTTGTTTACAGTGTCTTGGTAGCTCAACCAGCCAAGTTCAACTTTCCTTGCCTTTTTTTTTTCACTTTATATTTATTTAATTTTTATAATCAGCAACAAAAACAAGCAGGTGAGGTCCTGGGAAAGATTAATTACAGTAAATCATGGCACGAGGGTACAGGTACAAAGCGCATTTTTCCTATAGTTTTACAGTTTTACATTGAGAATTAAGGATATAATTCGTTAGGGTCCAAATGGTTATGGCAGTCCCATTTTTCCCAGTATTTATCCCCCTTGCCTTTCTGGAGATGAAGTGAAAAAGTCATCTTTTCCCTTGAGTGAATGGAGTTAATTATACTAATAAGAAAGGCAATGGTGGGGGGATGTCCTCTGAAGCCAGCAATTCGTTATCGCTTTTTTGCTTACAGCCAAAAAGAACTTCAGGAGGTATATGTCACTTTTAGAGAGATCAATAGGGATTTTTCCCAGGTAGAGGAAAGTAAAAGAAAAATCTGGTTGCAAGTCCAGTGTCTCGGATAGGAAATGTCCCACACCCTTCCAGAATGGCTGAATATGTGGGCATGACCAAAATATATGAGTATGGTCCGCTGAAGCCAATCCACACTCCCTCCAACAATAACACAGGGACCCAGTTGATTTTGATTTTTGTGAGGGTGCTATAAAAAAACGGCTAAGATTTTTCCAATAAAAGTCTCTCCAAAAGGGAGAGTTTGTGGTGGAGCACTGGGTTAACCATGCTTGATGCCACTCCTCTTCTGTTAATACTATGTTAATATCTTTTTCCCAGCGATGCTTTATATAGACAGTTGAGATTTTGTTCGTTGAGGTGAGACCCTTATATAGTTTGCCTACAATGGTTTTAGGATTTTCTGAATTATACGCATCAATAAGTATCCGTGTTATTCTTGAGGGATCAACTGAATCAGTGTTCCCTATTTCCTGCAAAAAGAAGTGACAAATCTGCAGGTACTGGTAAAATTCCTCTTTACCTAACTCAAATTATTGGCATAAACAATTTGGTTATGCAATTGAAATACCTCATTAATTCTGTTAAAGCATCCCAGTACTGACTGTATAGGTATATCCATTAAAGATAATTCAATGTCTTTCCATTTTGCCACATAGGCTGGGTTGCACCAACATACCAGCAATCTCAACTGGGGTGATATGTAGTAATCACTAAAACACGGCAGGGACATGCCCCCCTATCCCCCGGCAGCTGTAATGTTGAGTATCTCACTCTGGGGTGTTTACACGGGTGTTTATCCCAGTCCCTAAACTTTTTGAGAGGTACCTCTACTGGGAGTGCAGTAAATAAGTATAATAGTCTGGAGAGAATATTCATTTTAATTGTCTTTATTCTGCTGCCGAGGTCAAAGGCTAGCAAGTCCCATCTGTCCAGGTCCTCGTATATCTTCCCATTATGTATTAACATCATACAACTGTGATGAATCCTTTGTTAAAAAAAAAACACCCAAGTACCTAATGTGTGACTGAAACCAGTCAAATGTATGCTCATCCATAAGTTCCTGTGAGGGGATGAAATTAAAAGATAAAACCTGGGTTTTCTGGACATTAAGTACATAACCAGAATATCTTCCATACATCTCCAAGATGTTCATAAACTGTGGGAAACCGGATTCAGGCTTTTGGAGTGCTATCAATACGTCGTCTGCATACAAACAAATTTTGTTCTCTACTCTTCCAATATGTATGTCTTCGAATGCATGATCTTCTCTAATAGCTTGAGCCAAAGGTTCAATGAAAAGATGTGACGGACTGAGTGGACAGCCCTGTCTACATCCTCATTGCAATCTTATTGGACTAGAGAGGCTTCCGTTAATTTTAATCTTTACTGTTGGGGAGGAATAGATTGTTCTTATACGTTGTATAAATGATTTACAAAATCCAAATCTATTCATTACTTGAAATAGGAAATCCCAGCTGACTGAATCGAAGGACTTCTCAGCATCAAGTCTGAGAAGGACCGCACCAATTTTCTCTTTAGAGACACAGTCAATTATATGGAGGGCTCTTCTTATATTATCATGTGTCTGTCTGTTCCTTGTAAAGCCTGTCTGGTCTTCATCAATCAGAAAGAGCATTACTGTTTCCAGTAGCTTAGCTAATATGGTTGCGTATATTTTATAATCAGTGTTTAGGACACTAATTGGTCTGTGGCTTTTACAGTCCAATCTATCCTTTTTCTCCTTGGGTATCACTGAAATAAACGCCTCTTTCCATGATGGTGGGGGGGCCCTGTCTTTCAGGGTATAATTGAGTGAAGCTTTTACGAAGGGGAGCACTGATTCTCTCATGTTCTTATACCATTCTTAGGGGAATCGATCACAAGCTGTGATGGACGTGGGCAGATAACAAGAAACCTCCCAGATGTCCAGCTGCATTTTAGATATCAAAAAAGTGCTTCAGAGTGTTGTTCAGCATGGGGGTGAGTAGAAAATGAAGGCACATCATTGTTTGGGTGTAGTATTCCTTTAAGCAGCTGGATGAGAGTGTCCCTCACTCCAATATCCCATTTCTCTCTCCCTGCCATGTTCTCCTCCACTCCTCCCAAACGTTCGGCGACCTCTTCCATCTTGTCCATGGCTACTTTGATTTTTTGGTTGATTTCATTAGCTAGCTCGTCCATGTGGGCTTTCATGTCGTCTCGTAAACCAAGTCGGATCTGAACCAGATCTTTTTTCATTTCTATTTTAAGGTCCAGCAGGCTCACTGCCATTACCTCACCCACCACCTGGTGAAGAGAGGCAAGAGAAGCAAATGAAGGACTATCCTTTGCGCCGTCACCATTTTCACCCGTGCTAGCTTTAATCGGGTCATCGTCTTTTTGTATTTCTGGCATCTCGTTACTCCGAGACAAGGCTTTTGTCTTCTTCTTTGTTTTATCCCCGCTCATTATATTTTTGTCTCAAACACTTTCATCGGGTTAAGAAGTCAAGTTAAGGGGTTTTATTCTAGCTGTTGCAGGAGCAACTTTCTATGCTGCCATCTTGGTCGTGGAGCCACTGGCAATCCCTTCCTTGTCTTTTTTGCAGCATTCGTGCTTTCATGTTGTGCAAGCCTTGACTGACTGCTGGTGGTTGCAGTGACTGAGGCGGCTGATGGGAGTTTCATCTTCTCTCTTAAGCTATTGATTAACTTTCTTTTCCTTTGCTTTGTATCCTCCGATTCGCTTGAGGATAACTCCTTCCAGTTTTTGTTAAAAACACGGGCTCCATATCATGGAATATACATAGAGAGCTTTTCTTCTGAAAGGAACTTAACCACATCTTGATCAATCTAAAACACAAAAAAGGTTTAGGATGTGTTCCAATTCCCCCCTTAACCCTCAGTCTTAACCCTCAATCTCAAAAATGTGTGCTGGCGCAGAGAGTAAGTGCCATCTCAATTCTTAGGAAGTCAAACTGAGGGGCGAGATTGAGGGACGGACTGCCCTCAAAACTGAGATTCTCCACTACCTCCCTTGCGAGTAAGGGCTATCCAGAATGCATTGCGGTTTCGCAGAAAATCAACATGGCGTGCAAAGCTGTGAGGTCAGCGAACTACAAATGTAAGTATTTTCTTTGCTGATGGATATATAAAAATTAGTTTAGGCCCATGTTAGGGATTAGTTGCCTTGCTGTCGCGTAACATTCATTTTTATTTTACGATCTTTTGTCAATGGCAGCTGGCGCGGTTAAGCCATGTTGCTATCGTTAAGTTAGTTAACGTAAGGGGTGTTAACGTTAGTTAACATTGCATAATGGTAATTTTTCTCGGTGCTAATGTAGTTGTTTTATCAAGATAACAACCTGTATAACATGCTTGTGACTAATGGTAGAAGACAACCGGGTAATGTCATGTTCAGGGCTAATGTCATGTTCAGGTCTAAAGTTAAGAGATAGCAATGCATGATTTCTACATCTTTTTCACTGATCTGCCATAACCTTACACTCATTTGTTATTCCACAGGCAATTCATCCAAGAAGCTGACCTGGTGAGGAAAGTTGAGCTCCAGCAGGCAGCCAAAAAGTGGGAAAACTTAAAAAGAAGATACAAGGTGAAATACCTTATTCCATTCTTACAAATATTTTATTTCAGTATGCATAATTTGGAGCAGTAGTGTGTATATTTCCTCACTCTCTTTCATTTTGGGGTTCAACTTGGGGTTGTGATGATGGAACCCTTGAATATTGTTGCCTAGGGTACAACGACGTGTTAATCTGGCCCTGGAGGCAGGGGGCAGTTTTATTTCAAATTGTCACTTTCCATAAAACAACTCTTACCGACTGAAACAGTCTCAGTAATCAGTTATGTTAAAGGTGGAGTCCGAAGCTGTTCCCCATTTCTGTTTACAAACACTGTTCAAACTGAGAGCCCCTCCCTCTCCTTCAACACTCGGAAGCGAGTGAAAGGGATAACAATGTTCACTCTGGTTTTCCAGCGGACACAATCTAAACTTTTCTTTGCTGCAGAGTATTTCCTTTTCTTCACAGCTTCTGCCATTTTTTCAAAAGTTTCAGCAACTCTGTCTGACATCTCCCAGTCATGACTTTCCCCACAGAGCGTCACCCCCATAGCTCCGTCATTGGCTGGAGACAACAACACAATCTCCACCAAGAAATGGCCTGAATGAGATAAACAAAAGGGAAAGATAAAAATACAGCCAGGGGAAGAGGGAGTTGCAAAAAACGTCATTACCACTCGAGAGTAGAGACCCGAGACTACGGATTGAGCTGGTTTTAACCTTTAAACACACCTAGAAACAAATATATTCAGGAGGTTTGTCAGCTATATTTTAAAATATATTTTCAATTTAATGGTAGATGCATTCCTACATATATGATAAACAAATGCATTAATCCTCTAATATGATGTTATTTATGAATGAACCATGTATGGCTTAATACTGATAGAGAGAACAGAAAAATTTGCAATGAAGACTGAATTCATTCATTGTCTTTCATGAGTTAAAGCATTACTTTACTTAAAAGTGGAATATGTAGGAATTTTTATTAAAAGCTATATTTAAAAAAAACAAAACTCAAAAAGACGTTTAGAAAGGTGCAGAATGGAAATATGATGTTTCCTTAAAAATATATATTTCTCCTGCAAATAATTATAATATAAATTTTGATGGGTTCGACAATGGCGATGTGTTTACATCTACAAGCCAATCGAGGTCGCCAATAGCAGGTTGCCAGTTACGGCCTCTATCCTGTCACACAGCTCGTCTCGCAGTTGGCAAAATGGCGGAGTCGGCAAATCAAGCAGCTGCTTCAGAGCCCCGGAGGTTTGGTTATCTGTCTCAGAAGAGGAGTGACCTCTGAAGAGCTAAAAGTAGAGTCATTATAGGTGAAGCCTTCAGTCGATGGACATGCAGAAAAACTGACTCATCCGCTGCAAACTTGGCAACAAACTGACTGGAGCTGTTTTTCTGCTGTTGCAGTTACAACCTTGACACACTAGAGGTTGCTTTTGTGTTCGTTATACATATTCATCCTTTAAAAACAAACAGATTTTTAAAAAAATACAAAAATGTGGAATACCTTATGTATTCTTTCTATATTAATAAAAATCAATTTTTTCACTATATTGATTAATAAGAGTTTGATAATCAATTATTGATTAATACAATTTGAGAGTCAAAAAACAATATTAACTTCATGAAACGTTTTTTTTTTATTTTTTTTATCAGAAAATTAAATATTTTCATACATAGCTTATAATATATGGTCCAAAATATGTTGCGTTTTCGTAATGATACACCTCTACTGAAGTGGCAGATTTGTAGGAAAGGCTTGAGATATGTTCTTCACCACTAAAAGGAACCTTGTGATCACACCCAGGTGTTGGCACATAATCCTGACTGACACACTGTAAAGTTTTTTTTTGTAATCAGCACAGCATCCAGTTAAGGTGGCACTGTTCACACAGCAAGTCGACTTTTAGGAACAGAGAACGGGGGCACAGCTGGGAGTGATGAGCGAAGCTGCTGGGTGGCTTCAGTGCGACAAGTAAAATATGTTTGACAATCACAGTGATGTTTTTGTTGATTTCTTCCTCTGCTCTAAGCAAGCAGGTCTTGCAGCTCACCATCTCCCGAGTTGGCATCGTTTTGATGTGTACTTCTATTAACTGTTGTGAAGATATAAGAGTTTTTTGCTTCTTGAACTTTAAACTCTCAGTGTTTCCGTGACCAATACCAGGTACACGGTTAATTACATAAAAGGAATTGAACATCTTTGAACTGATGCTGGCAAAGACACAGTAAAATGGATTTTTGAATCAAACTGTTCTTGATTTGTTGCACAAAATTGTAAAGTTTGTTTAGGACAGCAACAAGAACAAGACTGATTATATTTTTAATATTGTTGAAGTGTTGTGCCCAAAGAACCCAACATGGATTAAAAAAGCCTGAATGTGACTGAATGTGTTTTTATTTCATGAGAAAAAAAACAAAAAAGAAAAAAGCTGAAGAGGTTAAATCATGTGATTCAGTCAAATAAGAAACGGAACATACAGTAATTATGGAAATACATTTTATTGAAAATACTCTTTATATGGCATGATGATTTTTCAACAGAAATACATCTATTTTACTGAAGGAGCTCTCTTGGTAAACCTTGAAGGCACAGATGAGACATTTGGAGCCAAACAGATAAGACAAGTGCCCTATTGTGGTTGTGGCAGGCGGCAGTTGGAGGCACGAGTTCAGGAAAGGCCTCCGATGATGCTGTCAGAGTGAAGCAACGATGGATGCTGTGCCTCCCCCAGTGTTCCCCTTTACTCAACACCTTTCATGAACTCCAGGAACTCTGTCAAAGACGACAATAACAACAAGTGAACATATGAGTAGTGAACCTGAAATCCCCAAATTACACACAGGCTGCTTCAAGGTAGCTTTTCTCGAAAGGCTTATTTTCTTTTGCACAGCTGCCAATTCTCACACGAACCTGAGTTTTCTCATGCTGCAAAACATGAAAAGATTGATAAACGTTCTGTGTTAGAACCACGACTCCCTTTATTATTTTTTTATAGTGGGACTTCATTAAGGTTCCATAAGCCAAACTCCTGCTATTGGGTGACAGTTGATAGTCACTCCATTTGTATCTTCCAACCAATCCTTGTTCCCTTCTTTTTAATTCGAATAACTTTCCAAGGCACAGTGTGACCAACTTGATCTTGTTTTTTTCCTTGTTTCACTTAAAACAATGTTGAAATCCATTTCTGACAAGTTAAGCTACGTGCAGTTAAAACTGCATTTTGAGTAGTTCTAATGTATACTTTATTCTCTCACCTGTGAGTTTTAAAATGCTATCAGTTATGATTTCACAGTGACATCTGTGTCAATTAAGAATAAAATTGGAGTTCCTCAGTGACCAAACAAATGTTACACTACCCCTAAGTGTTTTGTGTATTTTGAGAGATTATATTTTTGCTGAAGTGTATCTTTTCTCACTTTGGGCTTTTTGATTGGAGAATCTTCGTTTTGTTTTTGTTTTTTGCTTACCATCATAATCGATTTTGCCATCGTTGTTTTTGTCTCCATCCTTCATCAGCTCCTCAATGTCGTCCTCAGTGATGGCTTCTCCAGTGGACTCCAGCATGGCCTTCAGTTCCTCTAGGTCAATGTAGCCGTCGCCATTCCTCAACGAAGGACAACAAGAAAATGTGCTGATGTGAGTAAGTGAGTAAATAATAATTGTTGTTAAATTTTGATTGTTTTGAAATTTTGATTAGTAGTAAAGTTAGCAAATCAGAGTGAGTGACACTCTGCAGACATTTGGAGTATGAATTTCATTTGTTTAACCAAATGAATAGGTTGTTAAAGGGTGAGGAGGAGTTCTTTTTCAGTACCTGGAGGGAGTGATACAGATTTTCATGAAATCTGAAAATAAATATCTGTAAATTTAAATTTAAAGTCTGACTTCTCTAATTAAAATGGTAGTTCTAAGTTGCTTTACATCCTGTTGTTGCTTGTCTGTATGTCTGTGATGAGTCAGCAGAAACACAAAGACAAACCTACTTGTCAAACATGCGGAAGAGTTCAGCCAGCTCCTCTTCTGATTTTCCTTTGCTCTCTTCCTTCATGCAGCGCACCATCATAACCAAGAACTCATCGAAGTCCACTGTACCGCTGCCTGCGAGGACAGAGTCATCACACCCAGTTTCTGCTATGTTCTCTCTGACTGTCCAGATGTCCCGAAACAAAGGCCAGGGATGATGATGCTGACTCACCGTCTTCATCTACCTCATCTATCATTTCCTGTAACTCTTCAGGAGTGGGATTCTGCCCCAGCATCCTCATCACCTTGCCCAGCTCCTTGGTGCTGATGCAGCCATCCTCAGCATCTTGGATGAAGATGTCGAATGCGGCTTTGAACTCTGCAAGAAAAAAAAAAGGAGTTGTCACTCAGGTGCTTCAGTGACATAGAAGAACAGCCCCCCCCTCCCCCCCCCCCACTCCCAAAAAATAAATATACAGTGGTTACAAAAGTTATGACTTAATTATGTTTTTAAACATTATTAAGTCTTTCTCAGTCTAAACAAGAGAATTTGATTGTAAAATAGGGAAACTGTTTACTGAATGTCTGTTTCTAGCACAGTGGAAGTTGCAGAGTGAGTGATTCCAGCAGCATTTGTCGGTCGGCTAACGCAGTGGTGGCGCGAATCACTGCACCATCATGTTACATTTACATTTCGTGACATTCACGAAAGTATACGTGTGTACTGACATTGTGCTATTTTGACCAGCTCCAAACAAAAGAGTGACTGAGCTTGACCCTGATGTGAAGCTGCGCAACAGCCAACGATGTATTGTACCTGCGGCATGACTCACACTCAGCAGAGCAAACTCTGCTGGAGGTTTATGATGGTGATAAGGACAGAGAGGCACCATCAGGAGGAACTACTTTAATTTCCCTCGACATTTAAATGTCCAATTATTGCATAACTGCTGTTCTGAACTGGAAAATGCTCCTTTGTCAGTGTTTTTTGTTCAAATCACTGTCAATCAAGAAGGGATTCAGGCTTTAGAAAGATCCTCCAATCATCACACAGATACATCCAGTCTTGCCCACTTTTCAAACGTAACATTTATCCAAAGATGGTATAGTTTGCAGTGAGACGACTAGACATGTCCCAGACATGTAGTTATATTTGTGTCCTCACCATTTTTCTGCTCCTCTGTCAAATTCTCCACCTGGAGAGAAAACACATCAAAATAAAGGTTAGAACTTTGTCACACTGCTGCTTCTCTCCACTCGAAAGTGTCACCAGAACGAGGGTCCACTTTGACTCTGTGACTAAGTATAGTTTGCTTGCAATATGATACTGCATTCTTCACTTCCTATTCTTGTTTGATGAGGATGGTGAGCTGAAAGGACTCAGCTGTTCCTTTTTTCCCTCCTATCAAACTGTCCAGCTGTTCTTCGTTCTATTGTCAGACACAGAAATATGACCTAATCACCGCAGTCTTTCTGTGCATTGTCTGATGCGAATGCATCTATTTTCTCCTACCACAGCACCCCATAACCCTCATTCCCGGCCTTGTCATACACACAAGAGCACAGAGCATAGAGGGTGCTCTACAGAGGAGAACACGCACATACGCACATACACACATACACACACACACGCACGCACGCACACACACACACACAACACACTCACACACACACACACACACCCTAAGCTAACCCTGACTTTAGATCTTGGAGCGCGTACTCACGGATTATGCATGACCTCACATATATACATATATATA
>JAUESE010074804.1:0-14727 GCA_032274725.1 Malacoctenus triangulatus
AAAAGATCAGATACGGGTCGCATAGGTGCCAAAAAATCGGATTTGTGTCACTTCAGCCTGCAGTGTGAACGCAGCCTATGGCTCGCCAGATCCAATCAGACATGTTTTACCAAAGCCTTGTGGGAGCATGTCAGCGTCATGCCTAATGCCAGGAAGGGTCGAAGCTGCGACATTAACAAAAACGTTGAACAAGTTCGGAGGGAACTCGGTGTGAAAAGGGGGCCGGCCAGGAGGTTGCCCTGATGCTGCTGTTTATTCAGCTCCAGCGGAGCAGCAGTCACCAAGGTGGAGGTTGGGTTGAGGGGAGGAGCTTCCTTCCCATTTCCAAAACGATGTGGGAAGTGTTTATTTTCCACAGTAATCAAAGCCCAAAAGAATTAAAAGCAACAAGTGTGATGAATTGAATTGAAGAGGATAATGAAGCGCCTTTCTCCTGGATTCGAATCTGGAACATGAAGTCATTTTTCATGACGCTCGCCTGCAACCTTCATTACGCTTACACACTGTTCAAGAGAGTTAAACCACTGGCTTTGCACAAATGGCATTGGACTCTGAAACTAGAAAAAGACACCAAGATAATGTGGCAATAGCATATTGAGCTATTGCATATATCTACTTGGCTCAACTGGAATCGGATGTCTTTTGCAGGCTTTCACCCAGAAGAAGGAAATGGCATCCAAGAAGCACTGTATATAGCACTGTGCTGACTCCCCGATTAACAAACAAGCGAACAGGATTGAGGACAAACGAGGAAACCAAATTCCTGCACGGCAACAACCATCGCTGTCTTTTTTCATTTGCTTTTATCTTCCTATTAATCATTTCATTTCTCGAATAAAACGTTGTATCTCCACCACCCGACATAATGTACATTCTGCCGGGAGAGGAGACTGTAGGGCTTTTTTCTCCAAGTTCTGATCCATTTGTGCACAAACTATAAAGTGAAAAACAAAGCACACATCAAACAGGTATGCCAAAGCTGCACTGACTGGGAGGATAATCCCCCTGCTGAGAATGTACTCTCAGACACTTGTCCCGACACTTATTAAGAGGTGACGGAACAGTTTTCTCGTCCGGCTCTGGGTGGAGCCGCCCCCCGAAGCCCCCCCCCAGGCAGGCCACCTCTCCCTTCCTCAAGATCGCGTGGCAGCATTGCGAAATCCATTTCCCACTGAAAGTTCTTATCAGGCAGCTGAGGGGGGGGGGAACCTCTTCTGGCTGGGGCCAGGAGTGCAGATAAGAAGAAAGAAAAAAATTGTATCCAAGTTTCAATCTCTCAGTTTTTAGTCACTTCATCTTTATCTCGAGACGCCTGCTGCTCGTGCCCCCCCCCACCCCCCTGCTGGGCTTTTGTTCTCCCTTGCGTCCATCTCTGGAATGATGACACCCGGTCTTGGCTGGCTTAAAAGGAAACATGTGTCCCAGACTCATTTTGGTTAGAGCTTCAAATACGTTCTGCTGCATGAAAAAAGGAGGAACAAAAGAAGATGCGCAGAAAAACTCTGCTGTCACTGGTTTAAGCTTGGACTTGACTTTTGAACTTTTAAAACCCAGGTGGGGATCTTTCTTTGCAGAGTTTACATGTTTTTCCTGCACAGATTAAGTCACTTATTGGCTCTAAATTGCCTAAATTGTTTTTTTGATCCAGGGATGCGGAACTGGAACCGGAACCGGTGGAACCACTGGGTTGAGGTTGGAACCGGAACGGCTAAAAAATCACCGGTTCCAGTTCCAGAACCACTGATGAAATGCAGTAACCAGAAGCCGTGAAATCAAATGCAAAAGTTTAGGAAAATGCTTGATTCGAGCTGCATTGAGATTCGAGAGAAATGCCTCAAAAATGCCACTGAATGGTTGAAATTGTGACATAATCATGATGCAAAAGTCAAATATTTTGATTGATGAGACAATGTAAGCTGTTAACTCAGTCTAAAATCAACTATTTGGTTGACTGCGTCGGAATTTACCATTAATTATGTTTCAAAAACAATAATCAAACATCATTTAACTGTTTAAAATGGCCTGAAATTGGCCTTAATTTCACAACGACAAGGTAAAGTCATGCGAACACGGCAGTAAAAAATGATCTGAGATCATCATCTCACACATTCACTATTCTTGTGATTTCATAACTAAACCTTGGTGCCGTTTTCCACAAAAGCCCCTCCCTCTGGAAAATGCTGCTGGGCCGGTCAGAAGACACAGCAGGACCGACTGTCAGAATCCTCACAGCTGCTGTCGTTGCTCGTAACATCCCAGGAAACGTTGCTGGCATCATCGTTTCAGCATTTTCAGCTTCCCCGCAGAAACTCTGTTCCTCCTGTGCAAAAGTATCGCTGTTGGTCTCGTGTTTCAAGTCAATCTTACTGTTACTCACAACTGCCCCGCGACTCTGAAGACGCTTTCTTCCCACTGAAGCGACGATTGCTCCGATAAGTGTCTTTGCGGGGATTATCGGGGAGAAAACGAGGCCGCTCGGCACAAGCAGATTTGTGGTTCTAAAAACGCAGTTCCTCAGTGCAGTGAGCAGTCACTAACTTCAGATTTAGAATGCGAGTTATCAGAAACATCAGTTGGGAGAGGCACACTGACTCAATTTAAAACGTAGCTTCATTGAGGCGTGTTCATCAGAATTGCAGAGGCAGGATGCTTTTACATACGTATCACGGAACTCCACGAAATGTCTACCGTCTTAAAAATCAGATTTCAGTAGGAAGTGAAATTGTGTGAAGAAGAAGCCGTAGAAGCCGCACCGGCTGCTATTGACAAAAGATTGCAAATGTTATGCGACAGCGTGGTAACTAATCCATAACAAGGGCCTAAACTAAGAAAACAAAATGTTTTTCCTAATTTTTATATCTCCATTAACAAAGAAAATACTACATTTGTAGCTCACCGGCCTCACCACTTTGCACGCCATGTAGATTTTCCGTAAAACCACAATGCATTCTGGGTAGCCATTAATAGCAAGGGAGGTAGCGGAGAATCTCAGCATTGAGGGACGTCCGTCCCTCAAACTGAGGGGCGAGTTTGAGGGACGTGAGAATTGGGACAGCACTTGGTCGTCGCGGGGGCGCGCATTTTTGAGATTGAGGGTTAAGACTGACGATGAGGGGAGGAATTGGAACGCACCCTTTGACTGCCATCTAAGCACTTAGGAAGCACAAAAAAAACTTGCAGGTCCATGAATGATTTCATCACCCTTTGTTGGACGGTGTTCCTTTCTGCGCACAGCTACTATTCACTGTGTAACTTCATGCAGCTAGCCAAGGCTCAGGCTCACTCCAACAGCAAAAGTTTGCTTAGGATAAAACTTCTCACAGGCCCTTCGATCTACAGCCCTCACAGGTTAAATGTCCATGGGGCTTGAGTGTCGTGGTGTTTAGCTTGTTTATTCCTCGGCAGCTTTCAAACAAACTGCCACAGTCCAAGTTAAACAATTGCCCACACTGCCGATAGTTTACTGGCAGGGAAGGAGAAATGACCAAGTCAACCTCTTCTTCCTGCTGATTCTGAGTCAGTTAGGAAAATAAATCAATTACAAATCATACATTGTAGATATCTGCGGGTTGCTCATTATACTTTGGTACTCGAACCAAACACATTCTGGTATTTTCCAATGACTTCCCGTTGAACAGTTAACCCAGCAATCTCTTCCATGAGGACCACATTTTCAGGAAGGGACCACAGTCCTGAACACATCCAGATTTCTGACACGCGTTCCCACATGCACAAAAAAAAAGTGGACTTTTCCGAGCGATCGACCCGATGGGTTGCAGAATTCCGTCAATGATGGGAAAGTCCTAATTACCAGATGTCTATCAATCATTCCAGTTAAACTCAGAGACGTATGGCTGCACAAAACAGTGCCTCTGGACATCAGCGTCCTACATGCACACATCTTCATGTCTCCAATCAACTGAGCTGGAAGAAGGGAAAAGTCACTTTTAGTCAGCTTTTGGGTTACACGGGGTTTGCATTGTCTTTGGGGCCCAGAGTCTCACTGTGCAGATACTGAGTGGCAGATACTCCCAACTCCATGTCAGCAGTTTCACAGGGAGTTTGCTTGTCAGAGTGAGATGCCCGCAGTCACCGGCACAGCGACATGAAAAAAAAAAACAACATTCTGATATTATAGCAATTTTAACTGAGAGCGAAATATTCAAAAAGGCACAGAAATCTCACACCCAGCTGTTTCTCCAACGTATTGTTCAAAGAAAATACATTATTCCCGCGGCTCCGACTGGAAGTCAGATCGATTTCTTGACTTTACAAACACCCTCTTCAGGAATTAGAATCAAGCCTCTGTCTCCATTAGTCTCACAGTTATGGCTGGGATCGATAATTGTTTAATGGTGGAACTCCCAGATCTGGATCACTCCCAACAATCGAACTGACTCCGCTTTGGCTGGAGGTGTATATCAGCGTAGTCCCAGCAGGAGTACTTTGATACCCTGCTGTGGGAAAACAAAGACAAGCTCGTTAACGGAATGATGGCATTGACTCTTTAAATTAGTTAACGACATAAGTCAGAGTTAGTGTAAATAAACATGTTTAGTTCTATAATTAGACTGTTGGAGGAACTTCTCACTCTTGGGTAAGAGCGCGAACTTCTTTGTTTGCGCCTGGCCATTCGAAATCAGGTCCTCTAACCTTTCCCCTCAACAAAAAACTATATAAACTCTAAACAACCATCATCAATCAAATTCAAACCATTCAAACAATAGTCAGTTGAACTCTACCTGCCACGATTTTTTGCTGTTAGAAACGGCGAGAAAATTTTAAGCTGAGAGCTTGAAATTAGCACAAATATTGATAATTAGATTCAGGACTTTCATACAATTTTGAATGGATTTTTTAAACGCACTTGTTTTAATGTATCTAAACGCACTTTTTTTTCTTTTTTTTTTTTTACACTGAAAAAGTTGACATGACACTGAGGGCATTAGCTCCTGTCATCTCCGATTAGCCACACTGGCCACATCATGCAAGTGCCTAAGAACTGGAGCATGCTGCAGATGGACAAGTCTTTGTTGTTTGGAGGTCTAGGAATAATAAGGAATAAACAAGGCTGTGTTGCTTGAATAGCTACATGCCTGCTAATTTAGCCAGCTACATGTTTGAAATGATTGTGCATGATTGATTACCAAGCATCACGACTCGTGGACCATTTTTTTCAATCAGATCCAAATGCTAATCAAAAGAGCTGTGCATATTTTGGTTTCCCCGTTGTTTCAGGGAGATTACCAGTGTTGTATAAAGTACTGAAAAAATACACTTGAAGTATAGTTACCTTACCAGAAAATGACTCAAGTCAAAGTAAAAGTCTATAACGAGAATTCTACTCAAGTCGAAGTCTTCATGGAATAGTACACCCAAAGAATGATGTGCCTTCATTTTCTACTCACCCCCATGTTGAACAACACTCTGAAGCACTTTTTTGACATCTCAAAACCCCCACGATAGGTGAAATCCACAAAGTACTCGTCTTTATTGTTTACAACTATTACACCGTACTGTGTTCCGTAACAGCGCCCTACACCCGCAAAGCTTCTACCTTCTTTTAGCATGTCCAAAAGTTTAACTTTTTCTGCCATACTTAGCATCTTCCTGCCTTTTGGACACATCCACAGCTTCCTTTGTCGGTGCAGAACGCTTCATCCACATTGTGTGTTTTGTTAAGTAAAAAACTTGTTAACACATAACTTTGCCGAGCCGAACGCACTCTGTACTGGACAGAGGACGAAATTGACTGACATTCGCTTACAGTTCCTTAGTCAATCAGGATAAAGAACACATTGCATTTTTTAATGCACTGTATAAAAAAAAAAAAAAAAACTATGAAAACCTTTACAAAATAATATCCGCGAAACAGCCAAGCTGCAAAAGGTTAGCCACGTTATAGCAAGGGTTTACTGTACAACTTTACGCTCAAGTCTCGGCTAGTTTTTCTGTTGGATACCCTTCCTTAACTGGAAAGCGGGTGTTAAAGATCTCATGTTGTACAGAATATCACATCCACAAATACTGGACTCGTGATGAATCACAATCGCATACGCCAGGATTTAATCTGCAGCCAACAAACACACACACACGTACGCGCGCATGCACACGCACACACACACACCCAGAGGAGACACTGTACCCACATTGCTAAATCACTGGAACACATGATAGTGAAGTTGTATAGCCCTTTGACTAACTCTCCGTGGCACACAGCGAGGATTTCTGTCCCGCCCATGATTGTTAATAAAAAGAATGGGATGCGTCTGATCGTTGGCAGTCTTTTGGAGGTTTGTCTGGTGAGCAGTTGTGCAAGACCCAGTGACGTGACGCCCCTCGCGAGTAAGTTCCTACATTGACTCTGATCTTTTCTCTGGGTTATGAGCATTAGTTGTCTGTATCAGTAAAGAACCGGTTTCGAGCAGGATTTAGTCTCCACACGGGCCCTTCTGAGAGTGGCATAACCAAATAAAAGGCAGGAAATTGGATGGCTCCCAAATAAGGTTCAACCAGAAACAATCCAGCATATAGACATGGCAAGGCAATATTCCCTTTTTTGCAGGGAACAAACAGGTGCCAACTTACTGGTATCAGACCAAACCACCTAACATTAAGACTGCAAAGCATTGGAGCCATTACAGGAAAAGTATTCATCGCATGCAAGTGCTTGTAACAGCCGCTGTCAGCAAACTTCAAGCAGCCAATGAGCAAGCAAGTGAACGCGGAAAAAGGGTGGGGCTAGTGGCCTCATCTTTCAGTGATTCAGCAGCCACATGCAACTGGGAGGTGACAGAAACAAAGAGCTTATTGACGATACAATTAAATGAGATTCACTTGGAAACACGACACATCTATTCAACAGTTATTATGAAAGCTAAGTGCAAGATATCCTCTTGTTTGGGCTTCTTCCCAAATTAAAGGATTGACTTCTTTGCTGGCATTACGCAACCTTATTAAAGCTGATGGGGGGGTGGGGGGGGTGCAGATATCCCTTGGCAGAACCTGCTTGAGGGAGTGACAACAGCCTTGTAGTTGCTGGATGTTCGGATTGCCAGTTTTCAGCCTCGCTCCTGCAGGGAAGACAGTAAACACTAGACACAAGAGGCAACCGTCTCGGAAAAGGGATGAGGAATCTAACCCCCTGAATGCTGCGCGTTAACCGCAGCTCTTCAATGACTTCCTGTGAGCAACTTTCACTTAAAAAAAAGTCCATCTGAGTGTTTGACAGCAACATGGCCACATTCCAAATGTTCCAGAAGTCACTCCACAAGCACGCCTTAATCAGTGGGAGGCTGTTTTTTTTTTCTCTCTCTCACGCTGAGGCATCGTTCTCACGCCGTCTATCCAGCTGGTGAGAAAGCGTAACTGGCTGCGTTTCCTGGTCTGTCTGTGTGAGGCAGTCAGAGGGAGGTGCCCAGCTGTGGGACCGTTGTACCGAAAAGTCGCTGCAATGAGGAAACGTCATGTTTTCATTACCGGCCTCAGAATAACAGTAAGATACACAACACAGCAGAGAGGCACTGGGACAGGTTGTTTGACACACTGACCCATGATCAGTCTCTGAACAAAGGCGGGTCGGACGGGTCGGAAGGTTTGTGTTAACAAAGGTCACAACTAACAACGAATGTCTTCGGGCGTGTTGGTTTTCCTGTCTGTTTGCAGGACGACTCAAAAACCCCTCCAGGCATTTTGATGAGAAATTTGCAGGACGACAAGGAAAAAGCGTTTTATTTTGGTAGGGATCCAGTGAGCCATTGTGAAGAAAGATGGTGTTTCGAATCGTGGCCCTCCAACACAGCCTTTGGTGCAAGAGTTTGAAACAGGAGAGGGTAACAGCAGTCGTTGTCTCTCCAGGAGCTTCTGGTTTTACAAGTGAATTTGCCTCATTATTGATTGACAGAAAGGGTTAATTTGTTGGTTCCCCAACAGATGCCAAAAGATCAATGGATTTTGAACACGACCACAGGCTGCAGTGTCCCTGATCTTCCCACTGTTGATCCGTTCACTGGAATGTCTGAGAGACATCCAAACAGGCAGATGAACCAAAAGGTCACACACAGGGTGGGGACTGACTCGTGCCGAAAGCTGTTGCCATTGGCGGGGCTGGAGCGTTGCACGATGTGCACGCGCCTGTTCCACAGACGCGCGTGTGTGTCTGAGTCTATTTATTTACTCTGCGGGAAGCGACTCGGGAGCAGTTCGACCCCACCCCGGTAAACAACCCACTCGGGAACTCTGTGCAAAAAAGTCAATGCAAGATAAGAGTTTGTGATGGTTGCATACACTCACACACACACGCACATGCACACACACGCACACACACACACACACACACACACACACACACACACACAGGACAGTGCTGTGTGTCCTGGCCACGGGGGTCAGAGTGGGGCCAGATGAGCAGCAGCGAAAACCAAAACAAAAACAATGTCGTTTCCCCACCTCATTAAAATAGTCAATTGGAGAATAAAGAACAGCCTCACAACAGTGAGTCAGTAAACACTGACGCAAATTAACCTGTTCTAAAAATTACCAACCGAAGCACAACTCGGTCTGATCCAAAACAGACGAGCCTTTTGTTTAATTTCACACCATAATGGGAGATACATTAAAAAATGGAAGTAGGCTGTTGCTAGGAAGTAGACGCAAAATGTCAATGGATGACATACCAGTATATCAGGGCTCCATTATTACATTACTTTAGTTTATAGGCTGAAAGTAGAAGGGAGGAGGGGGGCTAACAATGTAGTCAAAACTGCATAGAAAAAGTTTGGCCCCCCCAAAAAAATCCAAAAAATAAACTTGAGATTGAAAATTGATAAAGAAATTTTCAAAAGTTAAATCTGTATTGTACAGGAATAATGTATGGATGTGACTGAGCCCATATGATATTTGATATTTGTGTCTGACATAAACTTTGGTTTTTGTTTTCTGTGCAGGATGCTTAATTTTGAAATTTATAGGGCTCGCCATGCCTTTCGTGTGAAGACTTCTTGGGTGTCTCAGTAACCTCAACAACTCAAAATGCTGCCTCTCCCAAACAAGAGCTATGTTGCATCTTGTCGGTAGAGGGAGGGCCAGATTAATCCACCAGCCGTTCTCGCCTTCTCCAATGACCACGGATCCCTCCAAGTGAGGCGAGGCGGCAAGCGACTCGCCAAAGCCACATATGCTGTCAATTAGTGGTCGCGCCGAGTTCTTCTTGCACATTTTCCTCGTTCACCTCCACCCCCCCCCCCCACCCCCCTCACAATCCTGACGCCTGCTCAAGTTCTTTAAGGACCCCGACCATTCGGATTTCATTGGAGGTGGGCATTTAGTGTTAAAGTGCTTCATCTGATTTGGTGAGTATTGCACTGAAAAAATGAACTAAAAATAAAAAAACACATCATTCTTCCTCTCTTTTTCAGTAGGTATAATGTGCATGTTGAGATAGAAATCAATCAAAGGAAGAAAATAAAGTGCCCTGCCTCGCCGCCACCACCGAGAAGAGGATTTGGACTCTTTCTCGGAGAGACAAATCTCTGGGTGAGAAGCTATGATGACACCGTAGCGTGATGACACTGCTTACAAAAAACTGCTGCTACAATGCTGGTGCTGACGCCTTCGCACATCAGAACCGTTGGGACATCAGAGGCAGACTGCCAGAGTGGCTCCACAAAGGAAAGTGCTCCGGGTGCTAACGAGGGCCGCGTCCTTAATTCCACGACCGGACTGGGAAGACTCACAGAGCTGACCAGCGCTCAGAGACTTGGGTGCACTTCACCCGCGTGTTTTGTCGGGGTTTTTTCCCGTTCCCATGACCTGACGTAATTTTAATGAGGTTTACTTTCCTTCTTTCGGAGGCCAACACAAAGGCTCCCTGCGTTATCTGACCTGTCACCAGTCTGATCTTCCCTGAGAGCGGGCACGCAGGCGGCATCTTTGGAGCACCATAATGCACCCCAACCCCAACATGAGAGTTTTTGGAGACTCTAAAGCACACAGAGAAAATGCTATCATATCCGCATCGAAGCAGGTCCAACGCAATGTCCTGTTTTTTATGCAACAAAGACGTCCAGATTGTTGGACTTCCAGGGTCTTAGGAACTCCAACCGTTGGCCCTCCACTTGCCTTGCGGCCAATTGTAAACGGACCTTGACTGATACAGTACATCATATTGTGTCATCCACCTCTACATGCTTCAAATGAACAATCAAATCTGCCCATTTAGCGACAAACACCGATGATGACGGCTGCCATGCAAGGTGCTCGCACATCGTTGGGAGCAAATTGGGGTCCAGTGTTTCAGTGGGAGACACTTCAATATGGGGATAGAACCATAAACCTTTTGTATCGAAGGACAATCTACCAACTTGGCAAAAGAGCCCCAATGGTCAAGGTAAAGATAAGAGTCAAACTTAAGTTTAAAACAAACAAAAAAAAAACTGAGGAAAGTGTTTTATGGAAGTAAAAATTTTGGCAGCAAAGGCCAAACAAATGCAATTTATCGGGAATGAGCTGGTAATAAACCATGTCGTGTTGGTACAAAGGACGAGGTTGACTGCTGTCATTCCACTGCAACAAATTCCACTTATCTAACAGAGAAACAGTCTATACATTTTAATGCGGGCTGAGAAAAATCTAAATTATTTGCTTAGTCTGATTGGAGCCAGAAGAGTGGAGCTATTGCTGCATGCATCCACTCAGCTCGACTGGAATTTAACTCAGCATTTCTGCACACGCACCACTTTGTCTTATGTTATGTGGACTTTTGAAGAAGAAGATGTGCAGTTATGGCAGTTAGGAATAGAGTTTTTGAAATAACCTCCAGGTAAACAAAGAAACACAGCATTATGGCAACAAAGAAGTAGAAGTACTTGGAGCAAGCACACAATTCAGGCATAGTCTATGTGTTTATCCATGCTACATATGGAGAGTGAGAATGCTGAAGTCAGATCTCTATAAAAGCATGTCTGAACTCTGAGCTCCAATTTCACTCTGAAAATTCTGGAAGTAAGTCACAATAATACAGACAAAAACAACAAATGCATTAGAATAAAGACACAATAAGCAACACAAAAGCTCCAGATGAACAACAGACAGGGTAATTTGAACAATTTGTATGAAATCCTAATTGTTTAACGGGGACTAGCTGATAAGGACAACAGTGTATGTGAATACGTTTAGCTTGAATCGAAACAACGAAGTCCAAGCATTGACTTTACTTAATCAGCTTTGACAGAGAAAGAAACGTGCATTTTGACTCCGTCTGTTTGTTCCCTTCGTTCCCATCAAAGTTACACAAACTGGAGTCTTTGTGCAACACTTTGTTTGAAATCAGTCCCAAAACTTAGAACGGCAGAAAACCCGGACAGCAGACAGCATTAAAGGCACCGCAGCTCGCTCGCACCAGACAACAATTATCGTCTTATATTTGGCTGCTTTGCTCTGACAAACCGGTTGTGTGCCAGGTGAATGTGTCCCTGCATGCCGCTGGGCTCGCCCAGCAACTGTTTTATTAACCTTTATGTTGCTGTGTTTGTGTGCCACTAATGTGAGTGTCTGACAGGGTTGAATCGACAATGTTTTGACTTAGTCTTTTTAACAGTATGATTGTGCTTCTATGGTTTTTTTAAAGATTTAAAAGGAGCATACCTCGAAATGAAAACAAAAATGAAAGGGCAAAAAAGAAAGTGTTGAAAAATGTACGTGTTTACTCTTACTTTGTTGTTCTCAGCCAACTTGCTTGCTTTTAGGTTTAGATTATAACAACATACAGGATGTGTCACCAAAGCCCTGAAAGAAGCAAAGCATTATAACAAACTGACTACAGACCTGAACCATGAAACAGACGAGATCGCAAATGGAAAGCTTCAGATTCAAAAATTCTGTGGCATAGATTTGTACAAAATTTCATGTTTCAAACTTTGAAAAAAAAACGCACAATTGTATACAAAAAACTGACAAATTAACATGAAAGTCTTAAGTATATAAGGTGTTTTTATGTATACTATTTGGCCGCCATTTTATTTAGTTTGGTCAAACTTGAAAATTATGTTTTTGTGGTATGATTCAACATGTGATTAATTGCGATTGCAAGCCTTTAAATAATGCAATAGCCGTTACAGCCCTGTTGACTATCAGGAGGAAGTTCCAAACCTGGATCATATTTCTGAAAATCCAAAAAGCAATCAACAATTGAACTGAAATAGTCTGAAACCGCAGTTTTTAGAACTTCAAAGTGCACCAAACGTATATAAAAGACCCCATGTCATGCAGTACATTTTTACCTGACTCCATCCTGATATATGGATGGAGTCAGATAGCTGACTCCTCATGATAGCTGAGGCAGGTGATCCGTTGTGATCCCCTTTTGGTACCTAATGCCACATTTTAAAATTCACATTCACAGAGCCTCTTAAAAGAAAAAAACTGCACGGAGCTCGGAGCGGACTGCCTCGCTCTTTGAAAAGCGCTGTGGAACAAGCGAAGCTCAACGCGAGAGTTCCCACACTGCATGCATGCTTCGGAGGGACGCGTGCGCCTTCGGTTTTTCTCGTGCAGAGCGAGAGTTTTTATTTCAGTCACGATTGGCCTGCAGCGGGCTGCGAGATATCGTCCTGACGGGCGGAGAGGGGAGAGGCGTCACCCGCGCTACTCCAGCTGTTTATTTTGTGGTGTTCCCAAAGCACCGGTCGTCGGCCAAGCTCGACCAAAGACAAACACACACCAGGAAGAGAAGAAACACACACACGCGCGCGCGCGCACACACACACGCACACACACACACACACACACACCCACACACACACACACAGAGACTTTGGCAGTGATAGCAGCAGCGGCAGCTGGACATGACCACCACTCCTGAAGTCCTTTGTGTCAGTTCCATATTACACCCTCTTGTTACACCCTCTACACACACACACATGCACGCACGCACCCACGCATGCACACACGTGCACGCATACACACACACACACACACACACACACACACACACACACACACACACTTTGCTTTGATAACCTCTCTGCCTCTTTTATATCCACATTCTGAGCTCAACAAACCAGCCCCCCTTGTTTATCAAAGCTGACCCACCGCAGCTGGTCACAAAGTAAGGCGGACAACGCAGGTGGTCAGGTCACATTCCATGACGCTCAGGGCTGACCTTTGACATCTCCCGACCTCTCTGGCTCTCTTCATCAGAGATATATACGATGCTTATAGCGTGACTCAAGTTGCTTCACGTCATTTCTCCCCAATGTCATGTCAGGGAAGGACTCGTACCTTGGATAGCGATATCAAGACAAGTTCTCGCAGGGGACAGAAGGGGAGTGGCATGAGGTGACGGCACACTCACATGGTGCCACAATGAGAAATGTGTTGAGGCGAATCAGAGCAGAATTGAGTCACCCTGAGTTATGACTGCCACCATGGAATCAAGTGAGACTAACTGAGGACACCTGGGTTCAGCCTCGTTGTCAAAGAACTCACCCCACAACTGGGTGTTTGGAACAAGCACCCATGGTGCACGATTGGTTTCCTTTGTCTGTGTCCAACATTCAGCCCAAAAAGCAGATTCCAGAAATTCTTCTCTGAAGTGACCTTGTAAAAAAGTTACAGATGATTTACCATTTTAACAAATTTAGCTTCTAAACCGTTTATTGACAATTGTTTTGTTTTTCCCTCCAGAACAATGGACACAGTCTTCTGTAAGACCCAGAACTGACCACTAGATGGCAGCCGTTCTGTCAGGGAACGGTATTAAGTAAATGCTAATTTTGCTACAGCTAACAAAGAGCTGCAAAAATGAATTAAATGAAGGCCGGTGACAAAGTCTTTGGTGAGATCCTCGTCAATATCAGAATTTGGATTTTTTTATTGGTTGTGCACAAAAAATAAACCAAAAAATGCACAAAATAAGCTTTGTGCATAAGGACTTTAATCTGGTCAAATTGGTGAAAATGTTAAATGGAAATTGGGAGAAAAAAAAGGGAAAAACGCAACTTGCTCCATTGGAATACCACATGTACACTTTCTATCTGAGTGTGTTTTTCAGGTCAGAGAGGTTTAAACCTCCCATGGCAGATTCAGAAGTCGGTACCCCGAATTTCGTCCTGAAACGTACGGCCACGACATGCTTCAACCAGTTTTTACTCTGCAGATGTGGCCAAACCCTAACACGGTCTCGGCTGTCGCTGAGCTCTTCTGCTGCAGCCGTGGAGTTTGTCTGATAAATTTTTACTGCTGCTTCTTGTGACTTCATTGTATATTTTTTTGGCACAACTTGCCAGCACATATGCCGTTACCCACCATGACAACCAGGAGAGCTTCAGAGTCTGAATTTGGATACAAATTGGATTTGTGTGCAGTGTGAACGAGCACAAAAAAAGGCTACAAAGCGAGGGATTCACTCCATCTTTGTGTCCTGCTGTCGCAGTATCATCACTGCTCTCCAGCTGCATCCCTGCCTTCGGTTGCTTAACACACTGCTTGCACTGTGTGTTTCGTTCCCGGCGACGCCGCATGTACGTGTTTGCATCAGCATCTCGAAGCTCCGTTGGCTGTGCTCAACCTGGAGGTTGGGCTTTGGTTGGGTGGATGCAGGTTAGTGAGAGCTAACCTGAATCCTACCCACCAAACCAAAAGAGAAGAGGGAGGAAAGAGAGAGAGAGAAAGAGAGAGAGAGAGAGAGAGAGAGAGAGAGAGAGAGAGAGAGAGAGAGAGAGAGAGAGA
>JAUESE010074855.1:0-13234 GCA_032274725.1 Malacoctenus triangulatus
CACACACACGCACATGCACAAACTCATAAATACACAAAAATATGTTGGGCACACCAAGATACCATGTGTTACCCTGAGGGTGTGGCTCGCAAACACTGTACACGCGAGTGCTGAAAAAACACACACGGACACACACACACACACACACACACACACACACACACACACACACACACACAGCAGCGCAAGGACTCTCTCTGATGTGTAACGAGAAATTAACAAAGGCAGACAGCCTTAAATCCAGCTGGTGCTCCCTGTCAGAATGTGTGTGTGTGTGTGTGTTTGTGTGTGTGTTGTTTTAATCTACGTGACGAAACGTGCACCACTGCCGATATAGAAGGAGGTTTTTCATCAAAAACAGAAGTGTGGAGGAAAATAGGAAATGGTATATATAGGAGGAAGGAGCAGGGTGGATGTGTGGACATACAAACAGCAGAGTCGGTCAAAGGTTCAGTCCCTGGTGACAGCCAGACTCTGTCCCTGTCAAACTGTCCTTGAGGAAGATACTGATGCCCTTAATGACTGTGTGCTGGTCTGTGGGGAGAATACATACAGCAGCTGACATGAGATTTCTCCAAGAACAGCAGCCCAACAGCACAGGAGGGAGAAGACACAAATAATTAGGCTGCTGGTTGTCTTCATGAAATCATTAAAGCAGGCCACGCTCATCACTGAAGCTCTGTAACTCCAATCATATTGGTGCCATGGTAACCAAATATTAACAACTCAAAGCAAGTAGATTTATTTCCAGCACTGCTGCTTTGTGTGTTTCATGTTAGGAAGTGGTGCCAATGCAATGTCGCCTGACGGCAATAAAACACCTGTGTGTGTGTGGCATTGTTCTCTGTCTTCCTATACTTTTCAGGACATTGGACTCGTTGCACACTGACCCATGGGGACACATTTCACCATGGGGTCATGTGTTTATGTTTGTGGGGCCAGACCTCTGGGAGCACACATAATTCTGGGGCCGTCTCCCGCTCGTGGGGTCAGCATGCAGGACCCCCCGATGCTGCCTTGTTACAGGGGTTAAACGTGACTCTACGTGTCAAGGATACAGTCAAATTAGGCCACGGGCTGCATTTTCAGTCAGCGTTGCTTCCTCGTGATTGGGTTGGTGTGGCAAAAGTGTGTTTCTGTGTGTGTGTGCATGCGTGCGTGTGTACAGCAAAACAGAATTGATTTCTTCCTGAAAACAAAAGCAACCATGACGCGATTAACAATTACTCCAATCTTGATGAAGCGGTTATCATTCATCTGAATATTTAGCGTAATCTCCTGCTCAGACAGGCAAATGATCATGGATTGGTCGTAATGACTGCATGCGATGCACTGCGATGCATGTGTAGCCAGGAAACTCCGTCGCAGGTAATCACCAGTAAATTACGTTCAGGCAGTGATCACACTCATGGATGTGATACAAAGCATTAAATTAACGGCGTTGCTAATGATGGGCTATTTCAATTAAAATGATTCAGAACATGGTTTATAATAAGTGATTGTAATTTAATCCGTAATTAAGTTATTTTTGTTCTTTCCTCACAAAACTGAGTGAGCTCACAGTATTCAAGTAAGTTTACAGATATTAGTTTTATGACTTGATGTTCCCTTAAGGAGCAACCATTAACATGCAGTTTAAGTGGATTCATGTTCATGTGGAAAACACGTATAGATGATGGCTTGGCGTAAATAACACTAAAGTTCTTCAAAGGAATTTTTGCTGTCAGACATTTCCAGAAAAAACACGTAAAACGAGAGAAATCTGGTGACATTTTTTATTTCAACGATTTAAAGTCCGTAAATTAATTTTGTAAATCATGTCGCCATTTTAATAACAAATTGAAAACATAATTTGTGTCAGGGAAGGTGTGAGAAAACATTGCAGTTGAATGTAATGTGCATGTAGTTGTAACAAATTAACAGGAGGCCTCAAGGGATTTAGCTCCAGTTGAATTATTTTTGTTTTGTGTTTTTTTTTTTAATTTAATTCTTGATCTTTCCAGTAATTCATCTAATGTTTATGAAAAGAAGCAGTCATTTGAATGTTTATTTCATGCAAGGGAAAAAACAAACAAACAAAACAAGCAGGTCTCTCAAGACGGAGGGAAACTTCACAGCAGACAGATGGACCCTCCGTGAACCTGAATACATTCATGGCTGTCAGATGGAACGGTTTTATCTCTTCAACATTTATTCCAACATCATTTATAAATAAAAGTTGATCTATTTTTAAAACTGTGAAAAGTCATGGCCTCCTTTTAATTACTTCATTGGGATGTATGCATTTTCTACATCGAACAGAGCAGAATCCTTTTTTTCCCGTGATGGATGGAAAAAAATCCTATTGGACAAATAGAAATGAGGTAACAGCAGGTGGGCTTGAGTGTGTGTGAGCGTGTTTAAACCTGGAGTGTGATGACAGTTATGCCCATGTGCCCCAAACCCATTGAAACTGCTGCCGGCAGAGACTACACACACATCGCTATCCAAACACACACAATCTCACATCCACCTCGCCGCATGTCATCGTCAAGACAACAGGCCATTGTTTTCTTGATGCCGTCGTCTAAATTCAGTTCTCCTTCCCTCAGTGACCAACAGGGATGTTTTTCCAATAAAAACGGCAAAGCACAACATCGCAACAAAGTTTGTTTCGAGTGTTTTTAATTATTGTTAGCATACAGCTGTGTTTGCATGCATAAGCACCCTCAGCTCCTCTTGTATTGGCGAGGAGTCTCGGCGCTCGGCAGGTGATGCATTTCTCTCTGACTGATGATGTATTTCCTGTCTGAGCCTCGCGCCTTGGGAGCCTTTTTGTACTGCTGTTCATTCTGTCTGCGCGGGTGTGTGCCTCCCCCCCCCCGCCCGCCCCGTGCGCGGCGCGGCTCCCCGGGACGTGTGTGCGCACGTGCACGCGTGTGCTTGTCGGATTTATTCCCAGAGAAGACTCATTTCCCCAGCAGGCCCTGTCAGGCTGTTTCTGGGCGCACTCAGTTCACAGCTGGAGGCAACTGCTGTCACCTGCTTACCTAACATCTCCTCTCCTCTGCCTTCCCTTCATTTTTGATTGCATCCCCTCGTCAGTCATAACACCGCCGAACAATGTGTCCCCATACAATACTCGGACTGGCTTTGGGACAACCTTTTAACAAACAAGTAAACTTGACGGGAATTTGCTGCTTTATGGTTGGCGATAAAATTACCGTAAAGAGACCGCGCGGCCAAACGATTGCATTGAGAGTCCACAGGCCCCATCTTTTATAGCAGTATTTAGTGCGCGCCTTTACTAAGATGTTCATGCTTCAGTGGCCTCGAGCATGCTCCAAAGAGAAGGACACCTCTCCTGGCCAAGTACGGACAGTAAACAAGTCAGTTAGCGTTGCAGATGAGAGCACGTATAACAGTGAAACACACAAAGTTTCAGAAGAACTCGCGTGCACCAGCCTGACCTCTGCAGATGAACATACAGGATTGGAGGTTTATCTTCGTAAAGTTTCAGTCATTTGCTGTAAGTTATTCATAAACAGTGCAAGATAGAGGCGGCCACATGGAGTCTTTGTCCAGCTCGCAGATTAAACTCAGGAGGGTGTTGCAGTGGACAACAGTAAATGTTTTAATCTTTGACCCTGGCCGTCTGTTTCTCTCACCCTCTGACCCCACCTCGTTCACTCACTCTCTCTCGCTCTCCTGCTGTCCCCCTGCCTCTCTCGCTCAGGGTCACTGGGTCAGACAGCGAGCAGATGCTTAACTGCGTGACCACGACCAATTCTGACACCACAACACGCGTACTCCCATTCTGTCATCTCCCCCGTGTTAAATGTATTTGTCTCACCGAAAGATATTTCTCACCTGTGTAATCGTTCATTTTGGATTTCCGTTGACGCTGATGGAAAAGCGGGGGAAGACTGTGGCAGCGTGAAACACCAAGACATGCAAATGGTGGAGGGCACAAAATCAGCCATAACATTGACATATTTTTGCAGTCTGACCTGCTGAGCAGCTGACTCCACCAGACCTTTGACAGTGTGCTGTGGAATCAGGCTTCAGTGGGTTTGCAACGAGCCGATCTTTTTCTATGCTGTGAGTTGTGAAGTTGGCCTTTTTTTTTGGTACCACGTTCATCAAGAAGCCTGAAGTAACTCCGCCAACAAATAGCTGGCACCATAAGACAACAACTCTCCTTTTGTTCCTAATGTGAACTGAGGTCCACATGAATTAAGCCAGACATGTTTTTGGATCTGGCAGGACTCCTGTAATACACTTTGCTGCTATTGTAGGTGGCGCCAATGTTTCTCTTTATTCTATGCAATTTTTCTAAAAATAAGCCCGGAGTTTAAGTGCTTCTTTGGCATGAAAAGCAAACCAGACAACCCGATTGCAATTTTGTAGCTAATTGTTCGTTCCTTTCATTTTTCCATGGAAATGCATCCCGTTTTCTGCTTTTGAACATTTTAGCATTCAAATGCAGATTTCCAATTAGGGTAAATATCCTTCATTGAAGATGCTTGTGAAAACTGTGCATGTTTGCAATGCGAATGATACCAGACAACAGCATTTATTGGACCAGTGGTTCCAAACTGTTTTCCAAAATGCCACTTAAAAAGCCTGCGGACCCCATTTTCTGATCTGATTTGCCAAAACGTCACAGTGAGGCCTTCAAAATAAAAGCAACAAAAGGATTCGAGTATATTCTGGATTTTAGAAAGCGTGTATTTTTGTGTTTCCAGAGATGGTTTAAAATCACAAACTGAATGTGTTTGGAAAGAAAGGCTTAATGAAATATTGACATTTGAGTCGTGCTGTAGAAAAGACGACACAGGGGGAAAAAACTGAGGTAATAGAATCAAACGGCTTCTCTCCACTTTGTGATGTTGCCACCTTGCCTCTGCAATCTGCTGGAGGTAATTTACAGTACATCTTCCCACAAACAAAAGAAGGAAAAAGCTACTTAAAGAGCGAGTCGATGTCCGAGCGCCCAGAAAGATGTTGAGCTGAAATGAGTTTCTCGGATCAAAAGAAGGAGAACGATAGATAAAAGGATAAAAGGGATTGAAAGATAAAAGGAAGAGAGTCACCGATTCACAGTTGTGCCTTTATGGAACAGAAATCAACAGAATTAAAACCCATTCGACCACGAGGGATACTGGACTCCACGTGTGTCACCGAGGTCACGGTGTTCAAAGGAAGCTACTTGCTGCTTGAATCTTCAGTTTTAACTGGAAACATTTTTCTGGCAAGCTATCAGAGCTGAGGTCCAGGAAAGATCACCGGACAGGTCTTGTCTTTGCTCTCACTGTGGTGAAAAGTTTCTTCACTGCGGTCTCCGTCTTATTTTCTTTTCTACATTTTAAGTTCGAAAAGGAAAATGGTAATCAGGGTGATAACATCAGGGCCAATGTAAACAGGAAGGTTACTGGTCTTTCAGACTTTCTGCAGTGATCCTTCGCCTTTCATTTCATATGTATGAGCCAGGGTCGCATGATCTCCTGCTGACATCGAGTGTTTGGATGCAATATTTGCTCTGACTAAGATGGACGTGAAAGTAACTTGAAGAAAGTGAAACTGACCCTCAGACTTATTCAGTTGAACGCAATTGGCAGCACTGTTATGTGAGAATTAACCATATACGATCAACTTTTTACTTTTACATTTTAACATTCAAATATTTCCAACGGCACATCCACGTCAGTCAAGTGACTTCTTTGTTTCAAATGAAATGCAAAAAGCCTCTTTTTCGTCTTGCAAGCATTTGTATCGCAGTTTCTAGTAAAAACTGCAGCCAGCAAGTTTTAAATATTCATCTGCTGCCCTTTGCAAATGTGTGAAGCATTTTACCCAAATTGCTGCACACGTTTAGGCCCTCATTGGTGTGGTTAAGCCATTAACCTAGTTTTGCAGTATATTTTATGTTTTTAATTACAGCTGCAAATGTGGGCCAGCTGTTGTCCGACATAATGACTTCGAAGGGGATTATGGATTATTCAGATTACAGGCGTGAACTTGTTCATTTGTCCTCCAGATGGACATAAGACGTCGTTAATTGATGCTTGATAAATTTTTGGGAGCGTGGTGCGTCGCACCACTTTGGACAAGACGGTCTAAATGACGGACCACAGGTCACGCCAATGTCACATCTGTCACTACGTGTGTCATTCATGGAGGGTGAAATGCTAATAGATAACTCGCATAGGACGTAAAAAGAAATAATTTTAATTCATGATGAGCAGAAGAGGTTGGTCTTCCCCATAAAAGGGCTGAGCATGTGGATTTATGTGTTGGCTATGAGGTTCTTACTAATCTGTCCACTTCGGTCATGAGGGGCAGTAACTCAGATTGATGACTTGCATTACCTTGAGAGAGTCGAAATGATTTGCACAATGCGGTGTAGTTTTTAGTTCACATTAGTCTCCAGGAGCATCAAACTTACATTCTGTTGAACCTGTTTGGACGGCAAAGGTGGAGATATATAAACAGCTTTGATATGTATCAGTTTTCTTTCTATAGCATTAAACCTATCACAGGTGTATGAAATCTTCTAATTCAGAGCAGAAGAACAAGGTTCATGTTACCGCAAATAAACAGCGTCAATACGACAAGCTACACTTTCATTCGACCACACGATGTGATCACAAAAAGAAATAGGAACACATTGAAACAAGTAATAAAAATCAATGAATAAATGCTTTGAGGATCTCCAAAGAGCTGCTCAGGAGGAAAATAATCATCTCTGCATCGCTGGTGATATTTTTATGCTATACTCGATGTAAAATTTACATCATGATACCTCTGTTTTTTTTTCTCTATTTTTCAAAAGTACATTACCAGGGGTGATTTGAAACACATACTTTATTGGCATTATATTAGGAAGTAAACTCTCCAACTTTTTTGTGATAAAGTAGTTTGAAAAGTAAGAGAGGGATGTAAATGCATGCAGAGTAAAGAGAAGACAAAGACTCAGTGCAATCAGGAGGATCTCTTGGCAGTGGAAACCTGAAGCAGCTAACCTTGGAAAATGGCCTGGGCAGGGCCGATGCATCCCTAACTGAGAGGCTTAATAAGTAAAAAAGGTTTCATTGAATTTTGCTCCAAAACGAAGGCTGAGCACTGGATTCCTCAGACGGTTTCGAAGAGCTGAAGCTTTCGTTGTTTCACATTTGGGAACTCAAGGATCCCTGATAAAAAGCTGAGTTGGAACTTTGCCTTGATGTGTACAATGATGTTCAGTCAGTGAAAGCTTTGCAGAAAAACAAAATGAAAATTTACACTGTTTTTTATGGAAAGTTAAAGGTCAGATGGGGGCATATGATCACATGCTGTCTCGGTAATCAAATATTTAAGTTGGAGCTGAAATAGAAATCATGTTGGGAAGATGTGGTTTTACATGTTCTTTGTGAACAGCGAGTGTGTTCAGCCTTGGAAACTGTGTTGTAAAAGTGTGTCTGATTGTCATGTGAGCCTTGAGCGGTGTGAGAACACGCTGTCACATTTGGTTTTACGCAGAAGGTCTCTCTTTTTTCCGCTTTTGGAAATGTTACATGGCTGCTGATGTGACGCCTCACAACCCAAGGCACAACGATGGAGTCTCGACTGAACGTGAGCTTATGAAGTGTCACTGCTTGAACCGCCGACCTCTGGGAATCCATTGGCAAACATGACATTTTCTTTGTAACGCTGGCTAGTTTACAAAAGACAGACAGGGGATAGATTTCACTGGCTGTTGTATGGAACCAAACTCATTAAGGTTTGTGACTGACAAACAAATTCCCAGTGGAAGAGGTGCAGATACGCGTGTCTATCCAACCGTCCATTCCACTATCTGTTGCTGCGCCTGAACATACTGCAGTTGTCAAGTTGAATTGGATGGCTTGTTGATTTTCTCCATTGATGACGTGTGCAGGAACCAACTTGTCCAGCCTGCTTTCATATTGTTCCTTCAGTTAAGGGGCCTTTATGGGTGGTCTTGGATGCTAGGTGGGAAATGTCAATTGTGCTCTCTAACTTTTGTGCGGTCAAACTGAAGTAGCAAGACTAACCATTATTTATAATCAGCGCTCACTCTATTAGTTCAGTCCGCTCCCTCCCGTTGTTCTAATTGTACTTATTTTTGCTTTGGAGGTTTGGTCATTTTTCTCCTGAGCTCAAAAGGCTTTGTATAAATACCACCACAGTTCTTCGAGCAGTCCATTTATCTGTTTTCAGGAAGGATCTTGTGTAGGACGTAATTGCTGAACATTTCGCAAAACTGAAGTCGATATAAAATGGTGCGGGCTTTGAGTACTGATGTAGAAAACAGTCAGCTAACCATCTGAAATCTTAAAAAGCCCAATCACTCAAGAAAGAGAAGTCATAATGTGGTGCTACTTCTGCGCTAATAAAAATGGTGATTGCAGAAGTGGGGCCGGATGAATCTGTAGTAGTAATTTGATGTGCGGCAGCACTGTAAATTTGCAGATCTCATTTAAAAAATTTTCGACAATTGGGTTCGGTGGATGAACAGCGCTTCCTGTGGGCTCTCTGATTGCTTTGGTTGTCCCCACTTTAATCTGGCTCAGATAGAACTAAATTGACCCCTGATGTCGCTGAATGTCCCTTTGGAGGGGGAGAGATACGCATGAGACCACCGGGGGAAATAGGTGTGACAGGTTCTAAGTACTGATGTAACTACGGTGGAAACAGTAGGGTGCTGAAATTATAATCGCACCTCCTCTTCGCAGCTCAGCGGGCTTCCAGGAACCTGCCAAGATCACATTCAACAGACAGAGACTTTCAGACCGTCTTGCACACATGTCGAAAGCGGCAGACTGTCTGCCTCAAACTCTCAACGTGTACCCACCCACACACACGTACAGACCTCCCACTCCAGGGATGCTTGTTCAGTTTGTTGGCCGCTGCCTTTGTTCCGACTGTAGTTTGGCAACAAATTGTTAGTGGGAGCTAATACCTACCACTTTTCATCGTTTCACTTATTTTCTTTGTGAAGACAATTAATTTATTCATTGTCCTTTTTTTGTTTTGTTATATAGCTGCCAAATTCTTTTTAAATATAGTCGTATCTTAATTGTTGAGACAAGACGGGTTTTTTACTTATCCAATTGTGCGTATTAGGTACATGTGATAAGGTTTGTCAGGTCAGCTACACTGCATAGAAATATACTGTTTTGAATTCTTAGTTTCAGTGTGACAAGATATTTTGACTGTAAAGTAGAAAAATGGTAAGATTTGAGCCATGAAAAACTTTTTCCTCACTTCATGCAGCACTTGATATGCTGTGTTTCTTTTTGTAAAGCATGGAGACTAAAAACACAGTGCACGAAAACCTCTGACTTAAATCCTCTTTGAGGCGATTGGGGAGTTGACGTGGCCTCCACATTTCCCAGATCTTGATCTGATAGAGTGTCTGTTCCGGGCAATTCAGTCTGATCATTGAAGGACGCAACTCTGGACTGCAATCTTTTTCTCCTGGTATCTTGATGTCAAATAGCACAGTGAGCCTTTACAGGTCTCATGAAGTTCATGTCTGCAAGAATCAGAAATGGACTTCAAAAGTGGCTATAATCTAATATCAGCCATAGCTGATTGTGTCATGGTTAGAATGTTCCTTTAAAAACCAATGCATGTAATAGGAGTCAAAAAGATAAACGCAGCAGTTCTAATTGTGACTATGTCACCCCTGATACAGTGTGTGCCAAAGACGGAGTTTAGTATTGATCTTCTGTGAAAGTCGAGTGTGTGGCTGCTTGTAAATGTGCACGTGCTGCATGTGTTTGAGAGTACATATGCCTTTGTGTGTGTGTGTGTGCGTGTATGTGTGCGTGTGTGTGTGTGTGTGTGTGTCAGTCAGGTGGTTTATCGCGGCTTTGTGAGAGAGGCAGCAAATCTCCCTGTAATTACAATCTGAACAGCCCTGACATTTTACCAAGATTCCCCCAGGTGTGTGCACACAAATACGTGTATATGTCTGGATGTGCACGTGCGTTTTGAGTGTGTGCGCTGAAGGCCTTTTGTCTTGTGGGGCTGAAACAGCTGGGTGCTCCTCGCTAATTAACGAGAAACCTCATAATTACTGTTAACTGGCCCAGTATAGCTGACAGAGGGGGAGCGGGAGAGAGGCAGCAGACAGAGAGGCTGAAGCCCTGGGGAGGAACGTTCAAATTGGCAAATATTCCATTAACATCAGCTCTCTTAGAAAGGTGACACTGGTCACTGAGCTGGAGTGGGAGGACAGTAGAGGAAAATAACCACCATGGAAAACACCTGCAGTAATTTGTTGCATGTTAAACTTGCATAAATGTGGTCAGAATATTGGAATTGTATTGTGGTTATTTGGAATATTTCTAAGTTCGTATAGATGTATTTTTATTTCCTATTTGGACTTGAATTTTTGAGTTATTAAAACCTTTCACCTTTCTGTTGTCATAATAATGCAACTGTTCACCGAATCATTCACATTTGTGTCGCTTCTTTTCAGTTCATTACTTTCCTACAAATTTCCATAATCTTTTTGCCTGTGAGATGAATCCATAAGAGTCTGCTGCAATGTACAGATTAGACACAGCAATGCAGTGGTACTATATGACTTTGATTAATGTGTGAAGAGAGGCTCAGTTTGCTTATATAATAACCGTATCAGTATTGTGAGCTTAAACTCCCATGCAGCCTAATTAACAAACCGTGGCCTATAGGAGACAATGAGACATGATGAGAAATTACTTTGTGGTATCACTTTGTTGGCGCGCATGTTGTAGCTCATTCAAATGCCTGAAAGAAAAATACTGTCTGTGCTCACAATTGCCTGGAAGCTTTAACGAGTTGGAGACACCCAGTTTGTTCAAATCCACCGTCCAAGATCAGATGGTGAACGAACCAAACAAGCGCTCTATTCATGCGCAGAATCAAAGTGATGCAGTTCAGCATGCAGTGAAAATTCAAGCTACTCTACAAACTGTAGATGAGACAAAGAATGAAACTTGAGTTGTTGTTTATTCTGCAACTCAACTTTTAAAACAATGCAATAAACGAATAAGCTATCAACCAGCCACAAACTCACCAATATCCTGATACATTAGAGGAGTTCAAATGACAGTAACATTCCCTTTTGTTTGCACAGTAATTGGGAACAACTGTATGGATGCTGCATACTGAGATATAATGCTGTGTTTGGTCTGAGTTGTATTCAGACATCTTTCAGGCTTTAAGCAAACTGCCTCCTCTCTGCGAACATACGGTGACCTACCTCTGGCTGGCTCTGGAAGACTCAAACTACTTCAGAAGGTCAAGTAGATAAGTTGAGAGATACAAAGACTGACTGGGATAACATGACATGCTAGAAAAAGATTAGAATCACATTCCCTTCCCTTTGTAGTAAGGTTCAAAATGGCATATACTGTAGCTTCTTCTCTGAAATACGTTTATCCCACGTTGAGGCGTGTTTGTGCAAGGAGTTCAACATTCTCATGTTGCCAGCTTGGTCAAGACCTGCATTTAGCCAAGAAATGGTTCAGGACTCATCGCTCGGCATCATCTTGCTTTCTGAACTTTAGAGCATCAACGATGTGTTTGACAGTGAGCTGTTTTTTTTTCGTCTGTGGCACTTGGCAAAGCACGGAGCGAAAGATTTTTGGAGGGAGCAGGAGTTGTAGTGCTGTTTGTGTTTTTGTTGCAGGCATTTCTGTTCAAAATGTGACCCTCAGTTTTGACTTCGTTACATGTCACTTTCAGTCGTGTATTGGCATTTTTACTGAATTACATTTGTGCCATTTCAGAGCTTCAAACCACGTGGTTCACCTTTTCACCACAAGGAGTGGAGCGTGTCGGAGTGTTTGATTAATTACAGGTCTGTAAAACAACAGCATCATCTAAAAGCATTTACTATGCATCTGGTTCTCAGGGGGAAACTGTGCTGATGAGGTTCCAGGTACTCGGGGTTTGATGTCCTTCAGCCGCACACTGCAATGTTTGTACTTTCGTGAATGTAGGCCACATTGTGAAGCGCTTTCTATCAACCACCCTATTGCTGCCAATTATTGTAAACCTAAAACTCATTCTAACCTGTTTTAGAATTTAGAGACTCTTACATATACAACAATGATAACAGGGCTTTTCCCCTTTAGTATTTGATTTACTTTTGACACCATGGTGTGGCGATGCTATGTGTATTGTCCACTAGGTGCTTTCTGTGGGAGGTTTGCATGTTTTTCCTCTTTTGAGTTTTTTCTTCAGATGCTCTGAATTATCTTTAACTTGCAGATACATGCTCATTTGCAAAGCTTATGTAATGGCCAAGAACGTGTAGCTGTGGTACACTGATTACTATTTGGGATGACAACGTTATTTATTGATTTGATGTCATTGATTGTATGTAAGGGGAAAAACGATTCGTGACTTTGATCAAGTATTCTGTGATCGACTTCTCCGGTCTTGTAACATACAGGTTAGGATCACTTGCAAACAACCTGCTCAAAGAGTGGGCTGTTTTGCTCGAAAATGGGAATGTGTGGCTGTAGATTTTGCTTATGTGTTCGTGGCTCGGGTTGATTGCTTTTACGTTGTTTCGGGGCTAACGTGTTGACCATTTTGTTTGCCGATCAGTTATCGACTTATTTTGCCTGGATTTTACCGAGCGCTGGCGCGGTGCCTTTGTTCTCCTTTCTTGGGCGGGAGTGGAAGGAGCTGCGCTGTATCTGCGCCATTTCGGTCAACCTCCCGTCAGGTAGAAAAACAACAAAATAACGACACTGTTTGTTACATGTACATTAATATGCTCTCTAATTTTCAACAGAGGAATTTACCGTTATATGTTAAGAGCAGCAGTCCTTTCCGTAATGCTAAATTGTAGTTTAAGCTAAGCTAATGCTATTCAATGCGCCATTCTGCTTCTTTTGTACTGGCAGAAGTGAGGCTCCTAATTGTTTAGCCTTTTTCTTTTTATCACATCCTGATATGCTTTGATACTTTTTAAATAGGGTGCATTGTGAAATACTTAAGGATAAGGAGGGCTGTGGCATGAGTAACGTGGTGTTCCTATCTTATTTCGGTTAAACTCTTTTTCTGAGGAGTAACACTTGAGACTGTAAATTTATCAGGTGTGTGTGTGTGTGTGTGGCTGTCCGACTGTCTGTCCCGGTGTTATGAGGAGGATAGAGCTGTAGTACAAGGTGTACTCTGCCCCTTTTAAGATTTAAGTTGTAATTGTTTGCAGCTCCCTGCAGTCGTAACTTGGATTAATAGTTATGTG
>JAUESE010074863.1:0-14720 GCA_032274725.1 Malacoctenus triangulatus
AGAGAGAGAGAGAGAGAGAGAGAGAGAAAGAGAGAGAGAGAGAGAGAGAGAGAGAGAGAGAGAGAGAGAGAGAGAGACGGGTGAGGAAGAGAGTGAGCACGGCAGCACACAGCGGCTACGCGCACCAGTCGGGTCATCAAACTAGCCTGTTTAGAGACAGAGGCTTAATTATATGTAAGCAGCATCAGACAACCTCGATGTGTTTCAGGGATGTAATGCCCGTGTGTATGTTTTCTGCCAGACCCTCCCCCATGGCCTTCTCCTCCCCTTTATTTTCCCCAGAGACTCCCTGCTGAGGAAACAACAGGGCAGCTAAAATGTACAAAACCAGCTCTCCGCTGGCTAATGCCACCTTTCTCTGCTCATTGACAAAATGCTACATAGGAAAAAAAATCCTTTACTCTTTTGCAAACAGAATGAGTGGATCGCTCTGAAGCTATGCAGGAATAAACTTGTCATAACTGCATCATTTCATCTGTTTTTTCGGTATAAATATTTCAATGCAAATGTTTGTCAAAAAAAGAGGTAGAACAATGTTGACAGAATAAAAAAAAATACAGCATCAAACACTCAGAAAACAGGAATCCAAAAATCTGAATAAAAATCTGTTTTACACAACACTGGGTCTACAAATTAAATAAATATTTAGATTAGATAAATTAATAATAATCATGTATCACATCAAATAACAATCATCTTGATTCATCAGATGGCTGATTAATGTTTACATACATCCTGAGGCTAAACGTTTATGATTGGTGCTTCAGATTCAACTCCACTTAACGCAAATGATCTCATTTTACTACCTACTTTCTTCTAACGATTAGTGAAACTCGTGCAATTTCTGATTTCAATAAGTAAAAGAAAAAATTTGTTTCTCCAGGTACGCATGGTTTCCATCCTCAAACTGTTGTTTCAGTTGTCAGAAAAGATGATGGATCGAGCTCTTAAGTATCAGCAGATATGAAAGGATTAGAGGCGGTTGAGACTCGTGTTGAGCAGGAGTGCAGGTGAAATGTGCCAATAAATATGTATTAGACTTTGCCACTCTCTAATAGGTCATTCATATGTGCACTTGTGTTTGGGCCCTCTCCTTGATAGTGTGCCACATGGCCAGGCTATTTATATCCTCACACAGAGATCTGGATGACATCAGTGACAGCTGTGTAAAGATGACTATTAATCTGGAGCTGAAAGAGAAAAAAAATCCATTCACGCTGCTGTACAGAGACAGTTTTTTTCCCCATGATGCTTACTCTCCATGCCGCTGGGTGTTTTCTTTCATTCCTCATTTTGCGTATCTTGTAATTACTGTTTACATTCTGTGAGTGTTTGGCCGTGTGGACGGATTTTTCCACTATCTCGGTGTGATATATACTGTACACTTGTCATTTCATTTTTTTTTTCTGGTTCTTGTTGCACTTCCCACCCATAAATGGCTTCATTATTGAGTCAGACAACACGCCGCCGTTACCTGTTTCCACCACCGCCAAGGTCCCACAACACACCCTCCCGGCAGGCCTGGTGATTAGGAGAGGAAATCCTCACTTGCAATTTGTTATTTGGCTTCTCTTGCAACCTAAATGAAATAAAAAGTAAGCGCGGCAGGAATTCTATTAAGATATTATCCTGCATGCTGCATAACGATCGCCACGCAGCGTATGAAACCATTAGAAGTGCTCGATTTAAAGTTGTGACAGTTCAAGGGAACCGGGAGCCATAACATATTCAGAATGGTCCAAAGCAAGGTCAGTGTTTTAGTACCTCTCCATAGCTATGCACTGAGGCAGACAAGGATGCAGCACATTTCATCTGGGACCGCCAGTGAAGACAATGTGGAGCCGTGACTTGTCTAGACGCCTGCTACTCGTCCTTAGCGCCGCGGCGCAACAACAACCCAGTGGCGAAATAAATCTGTGACCTGCGTCTGCTTATGTATCAAAGAACTTGCACATTCTTTGTGCCCGGGATGAAGCAGTGCATTTTATCTGCTTTGTAATGCATGCACTTTACGCTGCAGTATGTACCACTGGCTCCGGCTCGCCTGATTGACCTGCATTCCAGAGCCAGCCAGCTCTCTGCTCGCCACACCTGGGGCCCGGGGCTGGCGTGTGGCTGTCACCGGCCATCGCCACGCCATGCGATTGATGACAGCTATTCACTGATGAAGCTGTATTCATCATTCCTGTCCAGGGCTGCACTGACCAGATGGACCCTGACCATCCATCCACTGTCAGGGACACATCTGTTCCCGTTGTTGCTTAGAGTACTAACAAGTCACCTGCTCCCTGAAAGGCTGGTGTCAGCCACAGAGGGATGAATGCTGTTACATGCTGCCTGTTAAAGACAGAGAAACATCCCCAACACAAACCTACGGAGTCTCTCTTCCACACTGGCCTCACTCAGGCCTTTTACTCAGCATAACCAGCCAATGACGGTTCGGGTATCTCCTTCCTATTTTCTCCTATTTTTTTTAACACCTTGTTTGTTTCTGTGGTGAATAAAAGATTATTACCAACATTTTGTGAAGCTGAAAGTTACTTTTGTACATGTGTTCAGGCTGTAAATTGAGCTAATATTTCACCTCAGTATCTCCTTCTTGTACTCTGACAGGTGCAGTTTAATTCAAAAGGAGAAGAGGAGAAAAAAAATGGGCGATAATCTTGTACATGCCAATCTTACATTATCAGTTAATTTTTCCCGCAGAACGCAAAGACATCTTAATTTCCTTCAGGGATCACATTATAAAAATATTCTGTGCCGCCTGGAAGTCTTCAGCTGTCCGTCAAAAGACTCTGGAACACAGCGAGAATAAGTATGAAGGCCCATGCAGGCGATCACGTTGCCATCCAAACACGATCAATTGTCAGAAATGAGGAAACAAAAACAAGTGTTGTCGGTTCAAGCGACCGATGAATATGCAGAGCGACGCGCCATCATTCTGTCATTTTTCCCCTGCTGTTACTGACCACCTAACCTCCTGCCAACACGGCTTCCCTCTCCAAACTCCACCAACTGAAAAAAAAAAGAAAAAAGGGTTTGTTTAAAGACTCCATGCAAGCTCTCAATGGTCATCAGTGCTGCTCTCTTTTTGGCTCATGAAGGGTTCCAATTTAGCTGCCTCTTTCCCTTTGTGGGTGTGTTCACGCTGGATGGGCTCACTGACAGGAGCAGGTGATTTTGGCAACAGGGCAGCTGGGCCCTTCTTTTAACATCTTAGAGGAAATGGTCTGCAGGCATATTTAGCAGGTCTGAGTTCATTAGACTCCCTGTGAGGAGCTGGAGTGTGCCTGAGGAGGCCCCGTGAAGTTCTTCATTGTCGTAAGACTCAATTGTAATCACCTTACTCAGCGTGACTGACAGAAGAGCTCTCTGGCTTGATTGAAAGTATTGATCCTTTGGCAGCTCTCGCCGAACAACTCAGAGATGCACAATCACAGTTCTCACTTTCACCCCCCCTCCCCCCCCCCCAAAAAAGAAGCGATCTCTTCATCTGCCTTAATCATCTGATCAATAATTAGCATTAGGACAGTGGGGGCCTTGGCCATGTGTTAGGTGAGATCGCCTTCAGCCGCCTGCTGCCTCGCCTCTGTTTCCCACAGGAGAGGAATCTGCTGAGTAAAGCCGATCTGGTGGGCCGGGGCAGCGAGGGCAGGGTGGAAGCCCCAAACAGCAATGACTTTCAGATTCATAAGCTCCACCCAGCCAAGCTCCGTCCAGCCCCCCTTCAATGTCGTGCAAGATCGGCAAGATTTCTGTCACCTTCAGCGTTGGCACACAGCCAAGTGCTCTTGGAACCAAAACTCATTCTCGCAGCATCCTGTCGTAGCAGCATGAACTTGTTAATCTTCTGATAATTGCAGCTTTAGAGGAATATCACAACTCAGGTGGTGGGGGAACTGCGGGTGTACTTGATCACTGTGTGTCATGTTGATAAACATCTCTCTGCATCTAATTATCAGTAGCCTGTAGATGAGCCCATAATGAATTAAGTGCTCTCTTTTTTTTCAAACAGGCATCTATACTTTGTTTTTTTGGGGGGACTATATTAAACCCAGATATGCTGGCTGCAGTTTGGCCCAGTTACAGTCGCTCAGTCAATAGTTTGCAGAGCTGCACATGCTTGTTAAAAGACATCTTCTCCATGGTAACACAATAATGATTGTCTCACTCGCTAACCAAGAGCACAACACTGGTCTTTGGTGCCCTCGAAGTTGGACTAAGCCAGCGCTCGGTGACAGTATGAGTCAGTGTCCAGAGCCCCAAAGAGGAAACCTGGAACCCATTATCACTTGCATTGTGCTGCCAAACTCCTGTTTTTTATTTATTTTTTGTTTGTTTTGTTATTTTTCTAAACATGGTCAATTCGATCACTGTACAAACACCTAATTGCTGGTTTAGACAATAATAAGTGCAGCATGCTGTGTTTTGTCTCCCCGGGCACTCATGGTCCTACTCTCTGTTTTGGTGAAAGGGGCCGACATGGTGGACTTGAGCTGCACAATCAAACTGAACTAAAAGCGACTGGTTGGTTTTGTTGGTTTTACGACTGAGAGATCGCTTTGATACTGGATAATCGTCCGAGGTTTCTTCATGCTTTTTTGTT
Organism: Malacoctenus triangulatus; assembly: GCA_032274725.1. Taxonomy (NCBI): domain Eukaryota; kingdom Metazoa; phylum Chordata; class Actinopteri; order Blenniiformes; family Labrisomidae; genus Malacoctenus; species Malacoctenus triangulatus. The sequence goes on from JAUESE010074863.1 coordinate 4,607, forward strand.
TCGAACTGAGAACATGTCAGTATTTGGAAAATAAAGCTTGTGATATTTGAGAATTTTCTTGCAAATTAGGAACCAGACAAGTTTTTTTTTTTCCCTTAAAAAATTAAACATGAAGCTTCAACCAAAATAACTCTGGCAGCCGTACACTGAAAACAGTCTTCAAAGTAGAGTTTTTTTTAATTATTTTTTTGCTCAAAGATACAAATGGAGAATGATCAAATTTCAGTGATTTGATCATATGTGCACCTGGTCTGATGTAGTTTGTATTCTGTATTCCTTATGATTGTGCTTTGAATCATTTTTGATATTAAACCCTTTTAAGGAGGTGAATAATTGCAGGGCAGTCTTCCACCTTGGGTTAATTCTGATGATTCTCCTCATACTTCTAGCATGCTTCATCTTGGTTAACATTTGTTACGTGCGTCCCTTTCATCAAATACCATTTGATTATTGTTTTGTAATTAATTGAATGTAGTGAGCTGAGGGTCCTTGAATGCCAAGCTCGTTCCCTCTTCTGAATAGCCTCCTTGTGTTTGTGTTGATTACAGCCCAATGATACTGACCCCCAGTACACACAAACTCATCAGCTAATTGCTAAGGGTATATGGAAAGGTCACTGAACAATTAGGAGAAATTGAACCTGCAAGGAACTGTGACTCCAACGCAGCTCACGGAAAAAAGAAAAAATGACGGTACGAACAATAACTTTACTAAAAAAAAAAAATAAAGGTGCAGAAATCTGTATGAAAAGGAAAGAATAAACAATAACATAGCCTTTTTTTTACTTCCCCGTAAAGAGGGGGAATAATTTTGGTAAGATATCACTCTTCAACCTCGTTTAGTCTTAAGCTTGAGCGAATTCAAGCAAATTCTTCTCTAAAGAAAGAAGGAACGGACGACAGAAACATCATAAAACAGAGCAGGTTTCTTGGGAAGCTGCAGTCACACTTCTCCCTGACAGAGTAGAAGTGTAAAGTGTTTTTTTTTTTTTTTTTTTTTTTTGGTTTGGATTAATCTACTCACCAACCTTTTGTTAGTCATTATCTGCTCGGCATTACGGAGGCATGTAATTTTGTGGTGTGTATCCAGATTGTGAGCCACCTTCCCACGGGGGCTATTCAGCGCCTTATTGTCAGTCCTGTGATAAAGGTATAGATGATAAGAGTACAAACGAACAACAACTCTTTTTTTTTAAAACCAACCTTGAGTATATTTTCCACATTCAGAGTTGCACCTTTCAATTACAATGACAGAATCACTTCTTCTCGGCTCTGAAAGAGAGAAATGGACGAGAAAATAATAGCTTAAAAAGAAAGGACAAAATTTACATTGAAAGTATTTTTTACGCCTATATATTGAGGCAAACTGCCAGGATTATATTGCATGTTTCTGTTTTCCTGTTTTTAATCATTACAGTATATGAGTCATTTCTATCTAGAGCTTCACTGCATTGGTTGTTTTTTTCTTTAATTATTGTTGTTATCAGGACAGGTAGGATTCTGGCCAAAAAACTAGCACTAAGACGCACAATAGACAAGGGAGCTAATTAGTGTTTTTCACGTTAAAGGTTAATTGAAGAAAAAAAAAAACCCTCTCTAAATGTTGTGATTTTCCCACTCGGAAGCCTTTAGTATGTGTGTGTTTGCATAATGGTTGAGCTGCTGTTGCAGCGCCTTCCTCGGGGCCACATCTTGTTGGAGATATGCCAGCGGTGTTTCACTTGTTGAGTCCATTACGGTGCTAGCTTGAAAGCAAACAAGAGCCCACAGATGGACTCGCGCTGCACACAGTGTGCTGCCTCAGCGGCGCAGATGACGGTGTTGCTATTATCTGCTATTCAGTTGTAACAGGCAGCGACCGCGAAGCTCTCACCAAGGTGCTTCCCAATATCCTTCCATCGCAGGGACTGTTTTTGACAACATGCTTTGGGCTTGTATGGCTGCTTACAGCGACCGACTGGGACTCCTGCTAACCCTTGCTCTGACACCACAGCAGTCCAGCGTCCTCCGACAACCAACATTTAAAACTCAGTTTGGTTTTTGAGTACTTCACATGTCGTTTTCTCATCATTATCTGTTGAAGCAGATATGATCTCTGTCCAAAAAGGTGCAGGTGGAATTTGTAACGCAGTCACTTGCTCACTCAGATTGCTTGAATTCCGCCTTTTCGGCTTTTGTGTTTCCACGCCGCTGATCTTTCTCTGATGTCAGACACAAATACATTTGATGTTAACAGACACCCCACAAAATTAATTTCCAAATATTTGAATATTCCCAAGTCAAATTATCTGGACAACGACTCATGCAAAAAGCCCTTTTCCAGCATTCCCAGCGAGTTAGCCTGTATCCTCTCGAGAAATGAATCGCATTTGCTCAGATTAAGTCGAGGTGGTGGCTAAATCTGAGTGAATTGGAAATGTTGTGACTTTGTCAATAAGCTAGTGAGTCTGGAGACACAGTGGAGACAGTCAAATACCAAGCAGGTGCAACCACACAAAACAGGGCAAACCAGCAAGCAGCAGTTACTGGTCCCACCGGAGCGAGACCGGCTCGACATCTGTCGCGCAGCTATTTTATTTTCGGGGACTTTGGACAACAGCAGAAACACTCACTCAGTCATTCCTTTTCTCCTCTCGGCTTCATCCACCAACATGCCTTCAAAAGCACTTCTCCCCCTGTCATGATTTTCAAACGGAGAAAGCTGAGCTGAGTGCTTTGCAACATCGTGTAGTAAAACCACGGGACACTGTGTATCCAAGTCAGCCTCGGTGTCACATCTATTAGGACATGGAGACGGAGTGAAAGAGATGAGGGAGTGAAAGAGATGAGGGAGTGAAAGAGAGGATCTCTCCTTTTGTATAAACGGGAATGCAGAGTTTGAGTGACAGATTCGGTCCTAATACGAGAGATACTCGCTTTTTTTTTTGCTTCAAAATTTGAATGAAATGCAGAATAACTCGATAAAAATGTGTCCTAATTTTCGTCATCACGCTACTTGCATCACACAAGAGGGACAGATTTGAAAACAACTGATGAACAAACAGGATAGATTAGAGGAAAAAAAAGCAAAAGAGTGTCAATTGGTTCATTTTGAATACATTTTTCGAAATGTTTCTGTTTGTTTTCTGCGGTTAGTCTGTGTCTTTCAGTCTTCACATTCATTTCGTGTATCCGTGTGCGAGTGCATGTACATGTGTGTATGGGTGAAAGGAGCATGAGCTTGAATATATGGTTGTGTGTGTGTGCGTATGGATGTGTGCGGATGTGTTTGTTGATGCCCATTCTGTGCTCCTCTGCTCATGCACAGGCACTCAAGAGATGCCTGCGCTAATGGAGGCTGAAGCTGTCGTGTAGCCGTATTGATTGCTCAGACCTGCAGATTATTGCTCTGAAGAGTGACCAACAACAACCCACCGAGGTAAAAACTTCTCTAACCAACAGGAGTCCGGCGGCTCTACCCTGAGAAGCAACATGTTTAATTGTTTGTGGTGTTCTCCGGCCCCTACCGCTCGGGGCCCTGGGGGAGGAAGGCAAGTCCAGGGCCTGACCTTTCCCTTCCATAGCCAGCCTCATTCACACAGAGACTGGGAAATGTATCAGTGCTTCTCGCTTCAACATTGCTCCAATTACCGGACACAAACAAAATTGGAGCCCTTATCAACTGGAATAGGAAGACTGTATCCTTTGGAGACTCTGAGGCAGCTAATGCACTGAATTCTACCAAAGTGTGTCAAATACATACTCGTGAGGTATTATGGGGGTTTCCGAATATTATTGTCCCTCTGATTTATATCTCACCATGACTTATACTGTAAGGGCATGTTAGGACTCTTGTTTATTAATTCCTACATCCCACAAGGGGGTCATGGGCTTACAGACTAAAAGTCGGATAATGTTGCAGACACCTTCCTAAACACCTACATTGATTGCTGTACAAATGCAATGAGAGATGCATTAGAGAAAGCAGGCCCATGTTGGCAACAGAACACACTCCATCAGCATTCAGCTCAGTAGTTTGCAATTATAATGAATATTAATGACTGTTTTCTCATACATAATATTCTCATAATGACTCTACAAAGTAAATGCAGCCCTCCTAAAACAACCATTTATCATAACTACGTACCACAGCAATAACACTGTCAGCCACTGCAAAGATAGAGCCATCAGTTACGCTCTTTAAACTCTAACATGAACGCGCGTGACAGTAAACTCCTACGGCTTTCCTTAAGGAATATACACACATATAAATACATATATCTCAGATTATCTCCTATTTTTCATTAATATTGCAGGCTGTAATTTGAATATCTTCTCTCTTTTAAATACATTTTGGTGGCGAATGTGAATTAAATGGTGCAGGTCATTCCAGTGCAACTGCTATAATGCTAAATCATTTACATACGATTAGGAAAATCCTCTATTGTCCAATGAACAAAGGCATTATGGCAACTAAAACAAAATGAAATTCAATGCTGTATATGTGCTCAAAAGTGCTTCTTTATTTCCGTCAAATACCTTTTTTCCCGTGGGCCATTAAAACAGTGGAGGAGCCGGGCTCAATCCTCACAGACATTATCTGTGAGCGACTGAACCCTATTTGGGAATTGGTAAAGCGTACAGAGAAATAGACTTGGGATAGAACACCCTGGCAAATTCCATTTCACATCTGAAGTGGTCTACTTGTGAAAGATCATTTGGTTTGGAGTGAGTAAACAGAGGGGACTCCAACGCTCTCAATGACTTATGTGTGAAAGCTGGGGATTACAGCCGATCAGGAAGTCTTGGAGCTGTTTGGAAAAGCATTGCCTTGCAAAATGAATCCAACTCTGGGCTCTGTGTTTCACCGGCATCTGTCTGTGCTATACTTAGACGGCTGTGGACCAGGCTCAGCACATTTACTCAGTGTGTATGTTTTACCTGCACGAGTGTTTCCTTAAATAAATTCAAACATGAACGGATTTCAATATTCAGCAACCTGAAGAATTAAACATGGCTGTATAAACAAATATAATTTTGCATTGCTTTACAGTGTTCATTGTGTGTTCGTGTTAGTTATCTAATTTTGTTTCACCAATTTAATTATGATCACTGTGTTGCAAATTAATTGACACTTAAAATTAAACGACACTCCCTAAAATGAGAATGTTTTGAGGTAAATTGCAAGATTTACTGACTTTGTTTTTCTCAAAACATCCAACCACGATGTTTGTTTAAATCCTCAATATTCTGTAAAATAAGAAGCTCAGTTTTCTCAGTAATAAGTCACATTTATTGCTGTGTGGTTATTGCACATTGGTTATGCATGCTCTTTTCCAGTTTCGGCACTGTCAGACGTTCGACCTCTGCTGGAGCATCACTGTATTCTTCAGCTAAAGTGTTTCTGAAACGTCCCAGTGATCATTTTACAGAAAAAGTATTATCCTCATTATCATTTGCTTCAGGCTTTCCTCCACTTTCAGAGTTTTTGTCATTAGAATTGTCCAATGTCAAAGTGTAGCTCTGCAATGAACCGCGCACATTAACATTTTACTGTGTTTGTTTGCATTTATTCATGGTGTCAGAAACTAAAAGGCAGAAAAAACAAAGGGAAACATCCATGCGATGTGTATACCTTAGAAAAAGTAACCACTTTCACTTTTAGCTGACAACATAAGAAAAAGCATTTGACACCCTAAAAAAGTAAGGTTTTTTTTTTTTTTTTAGATTTGACAAATTAATACTTGGCGGCTTAATTATTCGGTTAGTGAATTAGGCAATGTGTCATTTGGACACTAATGATTAAACAAATTCCCAGTTTGCCAGTTTACCCTGTCTGTCAGCATTTTGAACATTTCAAAAATAGTCCCCTTTAATTTGTATTTTATCATCACCGAGCTGGTTCTGTGTTCAAAGATTACCTGTTTAGTTTTATGTAATCGCTTTTATATTACTTGCTTGTTCTGAGTTTAATCACTGTCTTCGATGTCAGCTGAAAACCATTCAAACTCATACTGATATTTTTCCAGGCAGTCACCTTTTGTTAGTATTCAAAATGTGCGCTGTTTATCATTCCAACAGCGAAAATGCCAATGTCAGTTGATGTGCTAGTAGGCAAAATAACAACCTATTATAAAACAATTCTAAATAAAAGTGAACATTTAATTGTAAAATGAGGACAAATTAGCACCAGTGGTACTAAATCTTCTAACTTGCCAGGAAATACAAACAGCGACTGTGTTTCTGTGTGCATTTTATTCTCTCGTGCATTTATTAGGTTGATTTTTAACGAATGATATTGACAGTCATACAAATATCAAGTTTCCATGATTGGAGATAAAAACAAATTTAAATTTTAAACATTTTCATCATTTACCTTCATATTCATCAACAAGTGTAAAATGAAAATTACAGCGTGTGGTCAGAGTGGACTTTTTCTTGGGTACAAAAGCACTTAAGTGTGATGGGCAAAGTGGCACGACTGTGAAGCTACTGGAGCTGGTTAAAAGGAAGGGACATTAATTGAATGACCTTGGCATCGCTGGTTTAATAAGCACATGTGCCTCAATATAAAAGGCATACAACTGGTGATAATTGTGTCTTATTGTCTATTTCACCACCGTGATGTTGGACCATGACCTGGCTGTTGTTTATTGTTGGAAGTATTTGTATTTAATTGTTAGATACCCAGCGTTTACAAAATTCAATCACTGCACATTGTCGGCCATTTACAATTGGGGGATATTTTAAACTTGAGATGAACTTAGATTAGGTTATTTAAGGTTAAATACAAATCAAACACGATTTCCAGTCAAACGAATGTGATCAGGACTGTGGCGTCCTGCGAGCACACAGGGGACGAATAGGAGAGAGAGCAGAGCGAGCACCTATTCCTGGGATAGTAACATGCTATTGGTGGTGAATACCTGAACCCCAGCTGAGGGCAGACACCAGCCGCTATGACAGATCCATCAAAGCAGCAGAGGCTGTCTCTCCTGATGTGGACTTCGGCATGGGCTCTGCCCGCCGCTGAGAGCTGCGGCCGGCTCTGCATCGTCCACTGGCACCCGGCCAAACTGGCCCCGCTACTATTGTCCTTCACCCTCCAAGCTCTGAAGCCTGCTATTCAATTAGGATACAGAAACTTCTCGGTGCATGCTCCGAGAGCTGCTTAAACACAGTCCCAATCTTAGAATAGTGCATTTGAATAAACGGGCCAGTCACCGCTCGGGCTTTTCTAAAGTTAATCGGGATCAGGAGACAGTCGAGAGCCTCCATGAAACTGTTTTTGTCATGCTTTCTTGCGGACCATATGACACCATGCTGTACAGTATGCCTTGGACCAGACTTTCAAACAGTCCCTGCATCATCTGGTGTATCTGTCACATCCACAATTACATTATTGCTGTTTCACTCACACGAGCCACTGTGTCAGAGCTCTCAAAACCAAACAGATGGAGCTAGTTGGCAACAGAAGGCATGCAAATCATGGATCATTTGATTGGAGATCTTATTTAATTATTCAACCAAGTGGCCGTCTTGGATAAGACTCAATACATGCTGCCTACTGTACAATATGTGTAAGCAACTGTTACAAATTTCAGCTGAAAAGTTAATCAAAGATTAAAACTAATTGTGTGCGCAGCGTTGTTTGGAGTGTACATGATTATCTTTGTCATTTGGTTTACGAGCAAAGGATTGTTGCTTCCACCATGAGGGACTTTGGCTTCACTTTGTGAAATGTAATACAGTGATCAGAGGGAGAAAGCTGCAGTCTTTATGATCTGTAAATTGATTTTTAGTCCCTGCATGGCTTCATGGCGTACTCGCGTGTCAGGAACACACAGAAGTGACCATATTCAAGCTTCATGGAATCTGGGATTGCAAGAAAGAGAGGAGGAAAAACAACAAACCAGCAGGAGCTGGAGAGGCAGCCGTGACAATAAAGCCAAATTACAATCATGTGAAACAAGACCAGCGATTTCAAGTAGTGAAGTAAATTAAATGAAAATTTAGTGCTGGCTGAAATAGTTTGCAGAAAAACAAAATGAGCTGTATTTAACATTCAGGCACAATGTTGAAAAGTGACAATTGCTTATCTCCATGGAGATCAATAATGGCTGCAGGATCATTGTGTAAAGTGTCTGCAGGTTTAATGCAGATAGGATGTCATTATTATTTTCTTTCTCCTAATGACCATCATTATGCACGGACACTGATTGAATTCCATTTGTTACCTACGTTTGAGCCTGAGTGGAATAATTACCATTTAAGTATCTCCATTAAAATTCATGCACGGATGTTCATACTCAGACCTTCTTTTAAAAATAACTAAAGTATTCAGTGAATACAAAATGCATCAGATATAACACAGCCCCGCTTTCATACTTCAAGAATAATTACATGTGAGTGTTGCCGGAGCGTGTCTCTTTTTTTAGTTTGTATACTTTTTTAAATGATGCCAAAAAAAAAAAAGACAGAGAGAAGCAAGAAATAGTCGTTATTCAGTTCCTATCAATGCGGCACACTCTCTTAATATTTAATTAAAATGGATCTGCTGGAAAGTGTGATCAATATCCAGCAGCCTGTCTAAATTGCTTTTTCAACCTCTTGAGTCACATTCAAAATAAATATGTTTTAATGGCCAAATGCATATCTGTTACATTTGTGTGTTTGTGGGATAAAAGGTGATTGTGGAGCATTAGAATATCACTCGATCTTCCCCCGCTGTTATGGGCTCCAATGACAGCTCAAAGTGTGACTCCTCTCCCAAAGCAGCTCAGTCATAGGTCTATAAGCCCATTTCTTTATCCATTGGTGCATGAATTCAGTAACAGCACAACATGTCACTCCTTGTTTCTTGTTTTACTGGTGGTCATCCTGAGTGTATAGTCGCCCAAGTGGAAGTAACTGTGTTTATGTTGCAGGTAAATAAGGCAGCCTCTCCCCCCTAATACAGCCATCTTTTCTGTAAATACACAGCTGTAGCAGAACAGTGAGCCAGCAGAGGAGAACGGAAAGGGGATTTGGCCACACCTAATCAATCACTGACAGATTACTGCTAAAGCCACTTCCATACACATTAAAGAGGGACAAATGCAGAATTGCAACTGAACAAGTTCTAGTTTTAAGCCAACAGTGGGACTTCCTGGTGATTTATCAAAGTCACTGGTGCTGAGCAGCATGCCTGTGTGATTGTAGTTCACAGCAGACAGAGCTGAGGCGCAGCATTGAAAGGAGTGTTTATGCCCTCAGCTGTGGCACTGTCAGCCTTGTGGAATTTACTGTAAATCACATTGCTTTTATTGCAAGATTTAGTAGCTTATCCTCTTGTGGGCTCTATTCACTTCAAGCTTGTCCCTATTAGGATTTTTTTTTTTGCCTGGGTCTGTACAGCGACTTGGACACGCATCTTGAAATAATATGAGAAATCAAGTCTGAAATTTGTCTTGTTAAGATTTTTTTGATAACATTTTTCTGTTTTATCTGGCGATTTGTTGTGAAGTATTAAATTGCATGACCAGTGTGTCCATTATTTTTACTTAAAGATCTCTATCCCTGATGAGATCATTTCACTCTGATTGCCCACAAATAGAACTACAGAATGTCAGTAAATATGGATGTTTGCAGTTGTTTTTCTGAAAACTGAATTAGGATAAACTGTGCAATGATGGGGAATATTAACACAGAAAATAAAGCATTCTTCTGTGTTTTAGGAACAGCAGAGGTACTCAGTTTATTTAATTTCTTCGAAAACATACTTCTGTTGTTGGTGCAAAAAATTGTGAGACAACAATGACTTGAAGGATCGGTCAATAATTTTACAAACCACTGATCGGAGGAATGCAAACTGTTACATCAAGAGGCACGCTTCAGCGCATGCAGCTGCTTCCTCTGGAGTCAGTGTTTCATGGCAGAGAAAAATAAATGCCCAGCAACATTGCTGAAGTGATCATACATGACATAAGAGTCTGTAGGCAGGAGGTTAAAAAAACAGCCAGTCACATGCCGTGTAAACCCCTAACCTCATTCCTGGGGAAATGAACTATTTCACTACCCGTGTGTGTGTGGGTGTGTGTGTGTGTGTGTGTGTGTGTGTGTGTGTGTGTGTGTGTGTGTGTGTGTGTGTGTGTGTG
>JAUESE010075099.1:0-14673 GCA_032274725.1 Malacoctenus triangulatus
GCTGAGCATGACGCGCTTGATGTCTGATTGTCAGGGAGAATTTGACCCAGAGCTCTGCAACTGCACATTTCATTCTGATTGTAAGATTATTCTTTGATTAGCGAAGTAAATTACTCTTTTTATTTAAAATTGATTAATGACTCCGTTTCAATCCAATTAACGAACACGCAGGAATTCTTGGTAAAATTTGAAAGTAGGACAGAATTCCAACATAACCTTGTTCCCCGCAGTAGATGCAGACATTCTGCCAGAGATGTCTCTCCTGGTCCTAGGGAATCAGGCAGGTTCTCCCAACTTGCATGGGTTTTCAGGATCTCATTAGGGGGAGCATGCAGACCCAGGTTCCAATTTTCTTGGCATGGAGTCTTGGAGGAGCCTTACAGGACATAGTCAATGGGGTGCACTGTGCTGGTTGGGTGTTCCCAGGTTGAACTGCGGTGCCATTTTAGTAGCCTGTGCTCAGTCCAGACCGAGAGGGTGAATAACTTGTCCAGGTAAGGAGGTAAGACCCAGGAAACCAGAAACACCTCAAGAGAAGGCAAGAGAATATGGAGGAAGTCATTGTATGGAGCCCGCTAGTCCCTGCTGGGCTCCATTAAATAAAGGAAAAGGAAAGTATAAGACACTGTCAGGTGATTTTTATTGTGCTGAAGGGGAATTTGTTTTGAGAGCTCGGCCTGCCTACAGTCAGTGCCAGGTGCTCTGCTTCGTGCTGGGGAAGCATCGATTGTGTTACGATGATGGACAAGATAGAAAAACATATCTTATTTCACTTAAGTGAAAACCCACCACCAAACCTTTTACTTGGTCCCTAAATTCCCAGACATAGAGAGCTTCTCCCTGCACCGTGGCGAAGTGTGAGTGCATGTGTCATGTGATGCATAAAATGGCTGCAACAGGCAGAGGGAGATGACCCAGAGTGCTCACCTCCCCAGGTGAGCAAACAAAGTGTGCCCTTTTCTGCCCTCTCAGATGTATGTGTATGTGGTGCTTTAAAATTGGGGCAGGGTGGACTCACCGGATGGGTGCCCTCTCCCAGGGAGACCGCCTGCCCCCAGATGCACAGTGTAGAATGCATTAAGACCGAGTGCTGGAGGAAGTGGGTTGAGGGCTTGTGCCCACTCCCACCCAAGGACTCAAACCCTGAATGAGTTGTACCTGCCATGGGAATCTGTGCAAAGTGTGACGTGTGATAGCAAAAAAGTGTCATGACTGTAAGAGGTCAGCAGGTGTGGCCCAAAGAAATGGCAGGACGTAAGGTTCGAAATGTCAGTGATTCCCGGGCGCGGCTGGTCCCAGGCACAGCTGGTGCTGACCCAAACGCAAGCCCTAAACCCACCCCCCCACAGAGCAGCAACGCCGAACCACTGCACCCTCACCCGGGGCTCACCACAGCCACCACAAAGGCCAGGAATACTCAGGAGCAGCAAACCCCGTGGAACAGGCAAATCCTGGGCCCGGCACCTCCAGCACCGCTCCGCAGAGAGATAACAAGGGCAATGAGGCTGCCACCCCGCCCGACCAAGCGGCGCAGCACCTGTCGGGGTGCTCTACAGGGTCAAGAGCAAGCCCACAGCCGACCCGCGCAGCCGAGGAACAGTACCTGAGGCCTTCCCTGATATCTGACCCCGTAGGTCCCTCTCTTACCAAAACTGGAGACCCCACCAAGGCCCCCGAGGAGCCTCGCTGAGCGACCCAGGCTGTAGTAGATCGCAGCCCCCACCAGGGCAGGAGAGGAGGGAGACCCGGTAGGCCGGCGGGGCGGGATGAAACCGAGATAACAGGGGGAGGGAAGAGAGGCGAGGGACAGGCCAGTGGAGCCCACAATCACGAAATCCCCAGACCAGCCCGACAGGCGCCCAAAGGGGCCAGACAGCCCCACCCCAGTCCAAGAGACAGTTGAGCACCCAGCCAATGGTGGGTGCAGGGACGGGGCCACAGGGTCCACCCACCAGTTCGTGGGAGCTTCCAGCTAGCCTGGTGTCTGACGTGCAGGGTCACTATTAGTAACGAGCGAAGATGTTTTAGGTGACCTCTGCTTCCATGGCTCAGGAGGACTTATTTCCTATTCGAAGATGTAGGAGAAGTGACGAGAAGAAAAAAGAGGCTATTCAAACAGTTTGCTTTAACCTCACGTTTGATTGTGAATATTCTAATGCCCCCCGCTTGCAGGCAATGGTGATTCAGTGAAAGTTCTAAATCTAAGTTTTTGCTAAATGAACGCCATTTCTCCCGAAATAGTTTTTTTTTTCCCGAGCACTTTGGTTGGTGGATATTTTCTCCATTGATATGTACTCTATTAGGAGATTAAGCCAGAGCCTGATATTTAGAATAATTTTGTTTTTCCTGTTAGCTACGACTTTTTTTGGGGGGGCTATGGCTAATGCTATGAGTGTGGAGTTTGAGCACTTGTTCAGAATACCCCTCTTTGACAAGTCACCGAGAAGGCAGATGCTTGGAGAAAGTGGAATCCTGCAAGCCAAGATAGATGATATCTTATCTACTACTGTTGACCAGAAGAGCTGGACTGGAGTTCATGTCCAGATTGCATGAAACTATGTATCAGAAGTGTTATGACTGCATTGTGAGCCTTTGTCAGTTTTACTGAAACCCATTTAATTCAATTTGTGTTGCGTGATGTGTGTTCTATGAAGTCCTTGAATTGGACAAGTTGCAAATTTTTGTTGTTTGTCATTTTGTATGTATTTTTGTAAATCTGTGTTCACAGGTTGTGGTCATCAATAACAGCGAGATCTGTTTACCATTTAGAGAGTGGTCGGTGGGTCGAGTTGGATCTCGAGAGTAAATTGTATGTTTTAGCCAGATTCTTTTTGAGTTTTGGGTTCATTTTTGCAGAATCTTTGATGAGATCTGGGGGTTCTTTGCTGCTTGTAAGCTCTGGGATTTTGAGTGATTTTGTAATCGACAGACAGACAGACAAAGCTCGACAGACAAAGCTTGACTGGAAACATAACGTCCTTGGTGGAATTAATCATTGTCTGAGTAATAATCGGCACATTCCCCAGGAAATGTTTCTGGTTGATCGTACCTAGTCACAGAAACACTTCATCAGCAAGCATGTTCATACTAGGAGTCTTCTTGCTAAAAGTAAAACTGCTAACCACAAGCAATGCATTTATGAAGAGCTCATTTGAGATGTGCATTTCTTTGACCAGCAGATTTTCTCGACCAACTGTACACTGGCTCTGCCAAAGGTTTTTGAACAAAGCCTCCCCCTACTTTGGATTTCCTGTCAGTCGTTACTTGACTGATAACACATGACAGTTGAAGATTGTGTATCACTGCAGAAGTCTCTCCTTGCGCAAGTCTTTTACTGCCTAACACTGCTGCCAGGATTTTATGTTTAATAGCACTAAAGACTACAATGAAGACTATTTGTCAAAGGAAAACTTTGGGACAATGTGAGAAGGACATGATTGCAATCCTTCTGTTTGTTCTGATGCAGTGCAGTAAAACACACCCTTTTCTCCGCAGGTATTTTCCTGGCAACGATCAGGGTATTTCCAGTAAACCACACGCTATGAAGTGCACTCCCATTTTGGGAAGTTGCCAAGTGTACTTGTTCAACAGGTTAGTTGACTTGGTAAATGAATAATGGACATTTCTTTGGTAACTCAAGTCTGAATTCTTGGTTTTTGCTATAGTTCTATCACTGAGCGTCACAATGTTTACTACATGTTTCACTCTAAAAATGAAACAAAGCTTTGTGATAAAATGCAACAAGTAGGAATGATTTACTCACCACATACTGAGCTAAAATGGGAAATATGACAGTCACATGGTGTTCTCTTGACATTTTTTGTGCATCTGATTGATATTCACACTAAAATGTTTATGCACCAAAATATTTTCCAGTCTTTAAATTTAGACTACAATTTAAGCTATGAAGCTTGTTCCCATTGAAACAAAGTTAATTGTGTCAAGTTTGTGCTCTTTGAGCAAAATTTTGCACAAGTTCACCTGACAGCACCTGAGTAAGAGTCTTTAATGACTGCCATCACCAGATGATCTGTTCCATCACAATCATCCTATGAGATCACACATGTTTTAAATGACAGAAACCCATGGCAAGATTCAAAGAGATGTCAATACAAAATGTTTTTTTCAGTCAAAGTCAACTGTGTGTACATAGTGCCCAACTTGCAATTGAGAGAATTAATCTTCTTAATATCTTTGAAAGGATGGACAGACACAGACCTTGAGCACAAAGCGCTACAAGCAGTTTTACTGAAAGGGAACAGGTCCAGTGTGCCGTTTGCTTTAGTTTGTCTGGAGAGCTGTTGTTTATGAAGCTTAAAGCCACAATTAATGATTGGGCTTTCTAATTGTCTCTACCGAAGGCAGTCAATGTCAAGACAAGCAGGATTCCGCTATTTAAAGAGAAGCCATGGAGAGAACACACTTGCTGGCGAGAAGAAAAGGAGTCAGAAGGCTCAACACAGCATAGCTGCAGTTGCTTAGTCATAGAAAATGACTCAAAGACCTCTGGCTGTTATTCATTGCTGCACATCAACCAGGGAAATGACTGAATCAGGTTCCACATGAGTATTTCAGTGGTCCACCTCCACTAATCACACCCCACCTCCAGATTAAAGACTCTCAGCTAAACACACCAGAGCATCCATTGATGAGAACGGAGTCGGACAGCAGCCCATGCAGAATAACTTGATTTGAGATTTTAACCTTTCAGTGTCAAATATTGCTGTTATTGCTCTGTTTCAGACCTGTCCTTTTATCTCTTGCTATCCACCTCCCACAACCCCAAAAGACAGTATCATTCTATCTCCACGTCTGGACTTACTTGTAATGGTCTGCAATACTGCTACATTTGGTATGGACTCAATACCAAGTAGCCTAAATACAGGGCCAGTGTTGTTGACACCAATACCAATGCTTTTTATCAGAAAAAAAAATCAAGATGGATGAGTTATCAAATTTATGTACTTTTGTGATTTTTATGATTGATTAGTGAAAAAAAATCCTGGGTAGAATTGAAGAAGATACTGCATAAAATAAAACCCTTTTGTTTTTAATCTTAGAAATACCATTATTTCCCCTGTTCATTGTCAGGCCTGGATTTCTTCTCTCAAAAGAGCGAAGTGCAAAACACAATTACTTGACAACAAATTAACACAATCCTTTTTGTCAAGTTTACAGGTGTTATTCCACAATCAACAGAATTGTGTCAGCAGAAATAAAAAGCCATGTCAGGGAGTTTTAAACTTTAAATAAAATAAATAAATAGATAAACAAGGCTCATCAACATTAACAACAACATACATAACTTGGGCCCTTAATGCATCTTCCTTAACCTAAATAACAATTACAGCCTGAATAAACAATCCCTTTTAGTGGTCACAAAATGTGTCTGTAAAATGATATCTTTTATCTCATTGTGTAAACCAGGAAGTTCTATAACTTATAATTCAAAGCCAGAGTTTGGCTTTTTTCAGAGCTCCATTTGTCAACCACAAGTCATTCATTATTGCTTTTTATTACAGGACTAAATCGTATGTATTGTTTTAACTTTTGTTATTGAGTTGAAAATTATTTCAGATGTGGACCATCAAATCTTTTTTTTTAAATCCTAAAAGGTTTGAACAAATTCTACTCAGTAGAAGTACTCAAAAGAGATGAAAATTACTGAGGCAAAAAGGAGATGTTCAGTAATAAGCCACATATTACATTCATTTTTAATAGGTGCAAAGCCAAACTCTGAAATTGCCAGCATACATTTACAAGTAGGGGTTGGGAAGATTTTGTCTGTGATGTGTCACTTGGCCTGACTGAGCCACAATACACTTCAAAACACATTTTACTTGCTTCATCCAGTGATGGGAGAGATACAGAAAGTGAGACAGAATATACTGTACTTTATTCTTGTAAATCCATCAATTCATACAGACTTTTCACCTTTGTCACAGGATACTGGAGCTGATCTCAGTTCATACTAAGCAGAGGTGGGGTACAGCCCTGGACCCTGCATGTCTACACTTGGAATGAGACAAGGCAAAAATGACTGCAGGATATGGGCTTTTTATGCGGTTTGTACTTCTGACAACCTAAAGCTGATCAATATTCCTGGTGTTGCTCCCCCTAACATTTACTGCAAAATTGACTTGCCCTGTCAGTGCAGTCTCTGGAAACGGGTCTTATTAATTTTGTATTTTAAATTAAAGTTTACCTTGATCAATTCTTATGGAGGGGTTGAACAAACAACACCATAAAGCATAAATCAAAAGACAACCCAAAACCATCACGATCAAAGATGACCAATTGTGTTCAAAAGGCACAATTAAAAGATCACACAGACAGAAACAGCTAGAATCAAGAAACAACTAGATTGATTCATTTGATTGTGACTCATAAAAACAACCTGTCTGCTTCAACATGGACTGAACATGAACAAACAGTATATAGATAGTACAGCTCATCAGTGGAAAGGTACAGTCATTTTCCCCCAAACTTTCTCTGGGATTGACATTCACAATTGATGTGTCATTTATATGGACACAATACACGTTACCCTTATTGTAAACGAACAAAAAAGGCCAGTAATTTTGGTGTCAAAGATTGACACATACACTGAAGTAGCCATAGTGAAACAAAAGATTTGGCTGCATCTTTATCTCTTTCTGTTGCTTTTAAGTTTTCACAAGCTGACAACCATCTAAAATGATGTACATTTTACAACAGGAAAAAAACAAATATGTACATTTCTTATTTTGGTTCACAAAACCTACAAAAGCCTAAAACAATGGCTTACATTTTCTGCAATACTTTCCTTTTTTAGGAGGAATTTGGTGTCCAGAAACAGATGGGCAACACGTGTCTGTCGTACCCTGTCTATTGCTGGTGTTTGGTCTCAACTTGCTTGGTGACTCATGACTTACATGCCTTTGCCATTTTCTTCAATCTTCCACCCACTGGAGTTCTTCCCAAATTTGTACACGAGTCTGCGACCATCTACTCGCTCCAGGATGTTCCTCTTGTAGTAATACCTGCAGTGGTAAAGGACCATCAACAGCCTAATTCCTTTTTGTTCAAGTCACAACATGTAACTGTTCATAAGGAATCATTTTCACTCACACCATCTGCTTCCCTCACTGCCATTATTGCAGACATTCTTTGATTGACAAGGTGAAACCACAGGTCTTTTTTCATACTAACAGCCATTCATTAGACCATATGGATCATTGTATCTGATATTTCAGGAAAAAAGTTTTAACAACTACAATATCATTGTCCAAATGCATAAGCTCACCTCATCGCACGGCTGAGTTTTTCATATGTCATGCTGCTGTTTCTTTTCTTCTGGCCCCACATCTGGGCTACAGCCTCTGACTTGAGGAATTTAAAGACACCCTCGTGACGGTCCTCCCACTTCATCAGGCCCGGATTTTTCTCTGGGTGGATCAGGATGTCCCTGATGAACTCCCAAAGGTGAGTGCCACGAGGTGCTGTTCCAAAACAACCACATGGGGTAAATCACACTTCAGTCAGCTATACTCATTTTCACACAGTCTGCCAATAAAGAGAACTGCAATGTTATGCTCTTGTGCAACCTTGGGACCAACTTGCTAAAGGTGCATGTCATGCCTCAGGACATTTGGACAAGCAAAAGCATCGAATCACTTGTAGGACTTTGGATTAGATGAAGACCTGATGTGCCAGGAGGAACCTCAGCTCCACAAGAGGGTGATGTCATCAAGAGGAGCTGGAAGTATTTGTTGTGTTTCAAATAGCATTCTTAGTAAATATTTTCTGTAGTTTAGGAACTATACTTTTTCTTTAATTAATTTGTTCTTTAGTACAGCTTCAAAGATTTGCATGCAGATTTAATTTAATTTCCTTGTAATGCCTCATGAGGTATGTTGGAGTTTTCTGGGCCCGAATGTCACCCTTTCGGGTTGCTGCGTCCCAACAGCCGGTTCTTTTATTACTGTCAGGTCCTCTTGCAGTTTTTCCAGGCGAGACACAAATGAGACAGACTGAGCTATCAGGCATTGCCTGTTTTTTCTTTTGATAAATTGATTTAATGTCAACTTAAGATTTTTGTTGTTTGGAGTACTAGAATTAACTTAGATTCCTCGCCCTCTGACTGTGGCTGTTTTTCAACACGGTATTGTTGTCAGAAGGAATTGCAAAAAGCAGCACATTTAATTTGATATCATATCACACGGATAGGAGGAGGGTGGGGATTAGTCTTTATCAGATGAGTACACTGAAACAGGTGGGTTCAGCTCATTAGCATAACCAGCCCTGAGAAATGTTTTTTACACTTGTTTCTTGCCATTTCATTCTTTCCTTTTTATTTTTATTTCTACAAGTCTTTGTCTGATCAGCTGTACGAGTGTGCACACAAAACCTGTCAAATAAAATACACCTTTGAAAGTAAATATCAAGGTTTTCTCTGAAAGTAACACCATGTGACATTGTAGTGCTTTGCACAACAGAGCATTCAAAACACAACCGAGCAACCGCAACAAACCCTGGAATCTCAAAGAGTTGATCTGAATCAGGCTACAAATGAACTACTGTCAGGTCATTCAGTCTTTAACTTGGCATTGTGGTGTTTCTGAGTCCCCCCCTAATTTCTGCTCCTCAGTTTGCTGATGGGCTCAATTTATTGTTGTCAGGCTATAGGCACATTAAATATCACTATGTTGCCTTTCATATTATTCAGTTATAAAGTCAGAACTAAAAGCTGACTAATGTCACCGCTTAGAAGCCTGTTTATCCATGCACTCGAGTTACTTTTGTCCTACTTGTCGTGGCCACATGAAAAGATATTTGAACTTGTTAATTTCAGGTTGGAAGGTGACAAATGAATGTGCGGCTTTAGACACTGTCAGTATAATAGCATGACAGAAGCATAAATAGTGAGCTATACAACTGTGGGAGGATTCCTCACTGACTGTCTCACCATGTTTGGTTTTCTTGTTTTGACTGTCAAACAAGTCGCTGCTGTGCTCTCGGGTGGCTTTGGGGGGCCTCCCCCGTGGCCGCTTCAATTGAGTCTCTGTTTTCTCTTTTTTGATGGGCGCCCCTGTCAACACAAAATACATTTTCTGAAGGGATTAAAGGTTGTGGACAGTTTGATATCACATGCAAAATCCATCACACACACCCATTCACACTTATGAACAATTTAGAGCCACCAATAGACTCCATACATGGTTTTGGACTTTGGACTTTCTGGCTGCAAAGTAAGATGGGCTAACCACCATGCCCCAGAATGCAAAATCTGTATTTCAAAAGTTTACTCACTTGATATTACATGGCAGGACAGCTCTGGGTCTGACTCACTGCTACCAGACTCCGGTGAGTTTGCAAAGACAAACATCTGATCTGAGCACGTACACCAAAGATTCACCAAATAGATGAGGCACTGAAAAACATTCAGCCAATGAAGTTTGATGGAAAAGATCTACATTAGGAGAAGTACTCACAGTTAGAGGAGGAGATGTCGTCGCTATCAGACGTGTACTCAGAGTCCCGCAGGACTGTGTGCTCCATGCTCATACAGCCATAATCCTCCTGGAGGTCAAACTCTCTCTTGCTCACAGCTTCTTCAACTGTAGAAATCCAGCTTCAGTGTCAGCCTGTCATTGACCATACAAGATAATATCTACAATGACTTGAAGTCATATATACCTTGTCCAATTTTGATAGTGCTCAACAATGGAAAGTTTAGGTTGTCCCAGAAGTTATCCAGGAGCTGACAGGTCTCATTCAGCTCTGGTCCAGAAAGGCTCTGCAATTCTGAATCACAAAAAGAACAAAGAACACTCGCAACACCCAGGTTTGGAACAGAAAAGGAAAAAGGGACCTTGCTAACAAAGAATAAACACTCGATGATCACACTTTCACTTCACCATGTTTCGTGTTGTGGTCCTGCAGACTTTGTTGCAGCTGTGGGCCGAGCTGTGGGCCAAAGATTCCAACCATCTCCTCTCGAGTCATCTGGCAGAGAATCGGGCCATTTACAGCACAATAGGCCAAACTTAGGGTGCTTGCATCAAACTTTGTGCTCTCCACATTGTCACTGATCCATTCCAAAACATGGTCTTCTGTCCAGCAGTGGGGGTTGATCTGCCTGTATGACTGAGCTGCAAAAAAATGACAGCAGGACTTCACCATTTTTCCTCAAATAGCAATTCATTACTTTTCTTATTTGGTTCTGTTTTAGAAATGTGATTATTATTCACTGTGTGTCTTTGTTTGCCTCCCTTGTCATGACTCTATTTTACCAGCAGGCCAGATAAATTGCATTTCTGACGGAACAAGTGACCTTGCAAAACCCTCACAGAATAATTGCAAACTGCTGAGAATTGTCGACTGACTATACTGTTGTTAAACTAGTTGAGTTGGAAATGATTTTGCACTCAGCAGTTCCTGTGTGTAAAATATTATCCTGGTTTCACCCAGGAAGTACAGTAGAGAACATTTCATGATGTTTGTGTGTCCACTGTTTGCCCACTAATTCCTTGTTTCTTGAAAGGTTTAATGGTACAACCAAAGCTACAAAGCTGAATTTGGTAAGTTATTGTGAGAGAGGGATTGTTTATGCGTTAAAATTACAAGTTGAAAAGCTCTCAGCTGTATTTCAACAAGCCAGAGCTCATCATTGGCTGCTTTTATGACCCAAACTTGAGAACAGGATTATTTCATACAGAGATCATCTGGAGCCTTCAACAGAAACAACAATCATTATTTATATCTCCTATTTCTAACATAGCCAAGACAAGAAAACAACAGCTTGTTTTTCCTAATGTTGAGACGTTTTTTTTTCTGGATCTCTCAGTCCCGAAAGCTGTGATCTCAGCATGTCACATGAGACTGACCTGTTTTTCATGCTTGCTTTTTATTAAGTTTGACTAAAAGCAACACAGAGTAGTCATGGTGATGACGACATTGCATTTTTTCTTTCTGACTGTTGCACTTGTTAAACACTGGCTCCTTCGTGAATAATCAATCAGACAGTGTCTAAATCAGGTCAAAGTAATCTTGAGTTAGCTAATTGTCCCACCGGCTGAAAATAAACGATCATGTGTACTCTGAGATTAGTCTTTACCTGAAACTCTCACGTTTCCTGGGCTGGCTTGTAAATGGTTAACTATGGTCGTTTATGGTCTGCAACCAACTATTTTTACTTCATCTGCACCTCAGACACATTAAATACGAGTCTTACAACAAAGATTTGATGTGCTTCTTACCACTTATGTTGCCACTGCATGCTGGTTTGCTAATCTGCAAACTACCTGGTCTTGAGAGTAGAGTGGCCTGAGGCAGTAACACGTCATTTAAATTCTGATACATGGTGAGGTTGGCATGGGTCAGGACACTGCTGAGGCATTGGGATGACATGGAGACACTGAAACACACAGAAAATGTACCCATCAACCAAATACAAAAACAGATATGACCCAAACCCAGATTAGTTCATTTAAATGACATCATTTGAGTTCCAATACCCAGACTCTGCCTAACAGTTGATGATTTCTTTACCTGGTCACAGGAAAAGTCAAGATATGATGCCAAAGACTGATTCTCCGGAGTAATCCAAAGTTACTTAAATAGTCGATGATTTTATCTTGTCTACTTATGCCCCGTTCTGTTGTTTCTATCTGTAGTTTCCTGTTCAGAGGCAAACATACACCTGTTTTCAACTTAACTGTCCACTTCCCTTTACACTGAATGGAGGTGGGGGGTGGACTCCAAAGAAATCAGGGGAATTCCACCTGAGTGGCCACACCTCTTTCCTTCCTCCGCTTTCAAAAGAACCTGACAAACAAAACAAACCTGTCTTGCTTTTCTCTCTCAGCCTTTCCCCATGCCTTTCCTATAACTAGTCATTTCTCAAGCTTCACTAGAAGAGAACAAAACAGTCATTCTGCCTTCTTAATCTTTTGGAAAACTTAAACTGCATTATGAATTTGGAAATTGAGCTTGTTGTGATATTGCATCACCAACATTTTGTCTACATGTGCGAAATGAGGCAAGCACCTCTTTATTCAGGAGGAGATTTAAGAATGAAAGTGTGTCTGGCCACATTGTCTTTAAACTTGTGCACACAGAGTACAACAACTGTGTGGAGGTTTTGAGGGAGGCTTAACATGGTGGCAAAAATTCTCTGTGAGCTAATGTGCACATTTTTTGAGGACTGTAGCAGGGATCCTGTCTCACTTAGCTGCCTCATTGGCATCCACAGCTCTTAGGATTTTTGACAGCTGTGTGCTTTGGGATGGAGAATTCAGCTGCTGCGTTGAGCAGAATTGTTAAGGGCCATTTCTTTCTCAAAACAAGTGAAGGAATTCAATTCTTCGGCTGCGATCAGTAGGTAGCAGCTCCTGGAGTAAGTGACAGACACAAAATTGACAGTTCGATTTGTATGGTGCTGCATGCACGTGCGTGTGTGTCTTTGTGGTTTTGATGTTCCTTTACTGAAGGTATTGCCACAGCATGTCACTACAGCTTGTTTTCAAGACCTATCTTGAGTGTTTTACATCACATGCCCCTGCTGCCATGATTGGGACTTAAACCTGGCTCCCTGCATAAATGACCAGCATTCTAACCCAGTCCATGAGGCTTCACTCACTGGGTCCTCCTTTATGAACAGCAGAATAACAATTAACACTTATAATTCAACTCTATACATCAATCACAGGTATTGTTTATTTTTTAAACAAATGCAGGCGCATGCTATCCAGCCACAAAAAGTAAATGACCTTCATATGATGGAAATGAGTTTCGTGGTAACACCTCATGAAAACCTCCAGCATTTTGTGATAACACTGACAACAGCCAGTTCCAGAAGATGAAGGCTGCAACCAATGATACAGTACGGTACACCTAACAGATCCTGCCCTTCCTGCAGAGCAAACACCTGGGACTTTCGGAGGAGCAGCTTTACTGGTTAGTAGCATAGTGCCACACAGTATTGCAAGCTGAGCAGCGCTTCAAATCCTCTTGGTGAATTTTTTTTTTGTCAAAGTGACAAGTCTAACAACTTTTAAGAAACATTCAAGAAAGCACGTATTGTTCTGCACACTTTCACTGCCTGTATTAATATTTAATGAGCAGACTCCAGGCTGGCTATTGGCAAAACCCAAAGGCAGGCAGTCGCTTTGTGCATCAGCTGGTGGACGGTGCACCAATGGCAGCGGTGTATTTCACTGATGGACTCGCTCCCTGTAACCCTGCTGAGGGTGTGTTTTTTTCTGGCACTGGTCAGACAGAGAAATAAATCCAAATCACAGGAAATGCTCCAGACAATTTAAAGCTGTACAGTAGCACATAAATGAGCAGTGATTTATTGTGTATATTATAAGGAATAATGTTTAAAAATCTCATTACGGGACTTCAGCAATCACAGTTTCTTCTGTTGTCATTACAACCTATGTAATCACATGTAAACAAAGAGATGTTTGTTCTTTAAAGTCCCCAAAAAATCTATCTGAGGTTCATCCACTTTCAACGGGACGCCATTGTTGGGATGTAACAAGTATTGAAGTATATTCTGTCCATGATTATATTTATCCTCTTCAGGCAGCTTAATACGTGATACATGTTGGTGAAGTCAGTCTTATGAGAGTCAGTGGGCTAAACTCTGGGATCTCCTTCATGATGGCATGGTTTGTGAAAAAGAACAAGAAATCTCTGTGCTTCCACAGTCACATTTCTGACGTCATCACAACAGCATGGAAGCCCAGGTCTGAGCGCCTCCACCTGGCCAAGTGTTTCAGGGTTTGTTACAGGGAGTGTGACTTGGTGTGTGTAGCGCAGCTGCTTCAAGCTGAGGGATGACAAACCACGTTCAAACTACTGTGACTACAAGAAGGCAGGACGATGACAGGAAGAAGGCCATGTTCCCTGCGGGTGTGCCGGCAACATGTGGTATCAGTTAGTCACATTATAGTGACAACACGGAGGAGAAGACAACCTGGATCTTTCTTGTGTCAGCTGAGAAATGGGATCGTGAAGAGATTGCAGGTCACGTTTGAGATCCTAATGATCTGAATTGGAATAAGTGACTTTCTGACACACATAAAACACTCTGAGAGAAAAAGCAACCAGACATGGAAAAACAACACCCTTTGAGCCTGCTCACTACAGCCACATTCTGACATGTCTGCACCATAAACAGATTCTGTCAGGAAAAAAGTTTTCCAGCCATTAAAATGAGCAAATGTTCCCCATAGAAACATTACGTCAAGAAACGTTACATTGATGATAACACGTGCACACTCTTTACTGAGGCATTTAGCAAAACACCAGCTTCACCCTCAGCCCCCGTCAACGACCTTGTAGATAATTTCAGCTCTAAAGTTATAAATATTATCGATGCTGTGGCCCCACTCAAGGCTAAGGTTGTCCGTGGAAGAAGGATACCTCAATGGCAAAATGTGCCTCTGGTTAAATCCCGGAAAATAGAATGCAGACAGGCAGAACGCAGGTGGAGGAAAAGCAAACTCCAAATCCATTATGATATTCTCAAGGAAAAGGTTTCCAAGTATAATTTGCAACTAAAAAGGGCCAGGCAGTGCTTTTTTTCTGAGATCTTCTACAAGTAGAGTACCGTATTTTCCGCACTATAAGGCGCACCGCATTATAAGGCGCACCTTCAATGAATGACATATTTTAAAACTT
>JAUESE010075142.1:0-14667 GCA_032274725.1 Malacoctenus triangulatus
GTGCACGCTCACCTGGGACGAGGAGGGGATCGATGGCAGTGCTGGGCGGGGGCGGGCGGAGCCGCCCCGGGGTCTCGTCCTCATGGACATGTGTGGGAATCTGAGAGGAGGGAGGAGGAAGGGCGGAGAGAGGCCGGCTGCCCACTCCACCGGATGTAAACACGCTGAGAGCTGCTGAGGAGAGACGCTCAGACTTTAGAGCATCTTCCTCCCTGCTGGAGCTGGTGTTAACCTGATGCTTCCTGCCTCCAGGACCTCTGTGGGCACCACTCCTGCGACACCCTGGGCATGGCTGACGTCGGCACCATCTGCTCCCCGGAGAGAAGCTGCGCCGTGATCGAGGACGACGGCCTCCACGCTGCCTTCACTGTCGCGCATGAGATAGGTAGGAGGGGCCAAACACACACACACACACACACACACTGGAAGCAGCACTAATATATAAACAAGTCACGGCGTGCACGTCCGTCTCTGATATCCCAGCAGCTGTGTGTGTTTTTATTTGCTCGTTCTTTCCATGTATGCAAATCCTCCACAAGTTCTCGAGCATCACTCAGCTGTCAAACCTTCAGGAGGTAAAAATATGTCTCCCCCTTCCTCCCCTCCTTCCTCCCCCCTCCTCAGGACACCTACTCGGTCTCTCGCACGACGACTCCAAGTTCTGCGAGGAGCGCTTCGGAGTCAACAGCGACAAGAGGCTGATGTCGTCCATCCTGACGTCCATCGACGCCTCCAAGCCGTGGAGCCGCTGCACCTCGGCCACCATCACCGACTTCTTCGACGACGGCAACGGTGAGAGTCACGACAGACTTTTTGCAGCACTCGTGTGCGTTCAAGCACTCATTGCATCACTGTTTCTCCTCCCTCCAGCCGAGTGCCTCCTGGACTCCCCCCGCCAGGCCCTCCTGGGCCCCGAGGAGCTGCCGGGCCAGAGCTACGACGCCGTGCGGCAGTGCCGGCTGGCCTTCGGCCCCGAGTACACCGTCTGCCCCGGCATGGACGTGTGCTCGCGCCTGTGGTGCGCCGTGATCCGGCAGGGCCAGATGATGTGCCTGACCAAGAAGCTGCCGGCCGTGGAGGGGACGCCGTGCGGCAAGGGCCGCATCTGCCTGCAGGGGAAGTGCGTGGACAAGACGCGCAAGAAGCACTACTCGGTAAGACGGCAGAGGACCGAAGGACACGGCGTCCAAAATAGACTTCTTAATTTAGTTCAAAACCTGATATTTTAAGTTTTTAGGGAGACAAAGAAACTGTTTGTTTGTGAGGAGAGGAGGAGAAGAAAGCGAGACGGAGGGGAAACATTGTCTTGACGTGACGTCACGGTGAGGTCACCGTTATTTTTGGGCTCTCTGAGGATCTAAATTGAATTCATCGAGTTAAAGGAGCAGACGTGCTGTCGGCGCCGCGACAGAGAGCGAGAGAGACGGCGAGAGCGTCCGAACGAGGCCAACGAGCTCCGACCAAAACGGAAAAGTTTCCTGCGAGGGTTTCCAGGAGTCACCAGTTTAAAAGATAAACACTGCTTGGCCAGTCTGTTTTTAATCGCTCGTGACTCATCCGACCTCCGGCTGGAACGGCCTGAAATAAGCGTTCCACCTGAGGATTTTCATTCAGGAGAGCATGTGAGGGGCCTCACCACAGCCCCCCCACCCCCCACCCCCCGCTGTGTCTGGCTTAATGAGTTAGGATCACATGATCTCCATGAATCCCACATTTTTCCCTTATCACAGATCTCTTTCCAACATGTTTCTAACTCTTTCTCTCCCCCCTCCCCTCTCCTCCAGACGTCCAATCACGGCAGCTGGAGCTCCTGGGGTCCTTGGGGCGCCTGCTCCAGAACCTGCGGAGGGGGGGTTCAGTTCGCCCAGCGCCTGTGCAACAACCCACCGCCGCGGAACAACGGGCGCTACTGCACGGGGAAGAGAGCCATCTACCGCTCCTGCAGCGTCTCGCCGTGCCCCCCGTCAAGTGAGCGCGGCGTCCTCGGCGTCCACGCCTGATTCTTAAAGGTTCAGTTCACAGATTAGTAACGCGAACACTGTCTCTGGCAGGTAAGAACTACCGGCAGGAGCAGTGCGAGGTGCGGAACGGGCCGCAGACGGACCCCAAAGGGGTGAAGACGTTCGTGGAGTGGGTGCCCAAGTACGCCGGCGTCCTCCCCAAGGACGTGTGCAAGCTGACCTGCAGGGCCAAAGGAACCGGATACTACGTGGTGTTCTCCCAGAGGGTGAGCCACCCGTCCGAGCTCAGTCACAGGAGACGGCGTCGCGGAGGTTTGACTGAGTGTGTGTGCAGGTGGTGGACGGGACCGAGTGTCGGCCGTACAGCAGCTCGGTGTGCGTGAAGGGGAAGTGCGTGCGGACGGGCTGCGACGGCATCATCGGCTCCAAGCTGCAGTTCGACAAGTGCGGCGTCTGCGGCGGCGACAGCACGGGGTGCATACGAGTGATGGGCAACTTCACCAAGAAGAGGTAAGAACGATGAACGTTTCAGCTGCCGATCGAATCGGGACTCCCGCGTTCGACCTTCAGACACTTCCTGTCTGACTCTTCGCTTTCTGACCTCGTCAGATAATCTTCACTTATCGACTCGACTCTACTCGGTTTTTTCGAACCTTCTCCCAGGTATCACGAGAGCTGCAACGATTTGTGGCTTCTTGAATTTAATCCTCCACTACTTCTCTCCTCCGACCACTAGTAAGGGCTACACCGATGTGGTGAAGATCCCTGCAGGCTCCACCCACATCAAGGTGCGTCAGTACAAAGCCAAGGACCAGACGCGCTACACCGCCTACCTGGCCCTGCGACGGCCCGGCGGCGAGTACCTGCTCAACGGCAAGTTCATGATCTCCACCTCGGAGACCATCATCCCCCTCAACGGCTCGGTGCTCAACTACAGTGGCTGGAGCCAGAGGGACGAGTGGCTGCACAGCATGGGCCCCGGCGCCGTCCAGGAGCCGCTGGTCATCCAGATCCTGGCCACCGACGCCAAGAAGCCCCTGGACGTGCGCTACAGCTTCTTCATGCCGCGCTGGACGGCGCCGCCCGCCACCAACCTTAAATCGACCACTCCGACGACCACCACCACGAGATCCACCACCACCACCACCACCACGTCCTCCCCCGTCCCCCCCACGGCGCCGGGCCCCTCCACGCCGGCGCCGGGGCCCCAGTGGGTGACGGGGCCGTGGATGAGCTGCACCAGGACTTGCGACACCGGCTGGCAGAGCCGCACGGTGCAGTGCAAGGACCGCGACGGCAAGCTGTCCAAGGGCTGCGTGCTGGGCGCCCGGCCCTCCGCCTTCAAACACTGTCTGGTGAAGAAATGCTGAGGCCACCCTGAAACGCTCGGTGGGAGGAGCCTGTGCCGTCTGATCAGAGGCCTCGCGCCGGATGTAGGACCGACGAACTGGAGACTCAGAACCTCGGACGGGACCGCGAATGTTTGGACCTGGAGAGACTCGTGGATGTACGCGACTGTCTGGCCGGACCCGGAATCAATGTAGCGACGCAGAGGAGGAGGAGGGACAGCTGAGGGGGGGGAGGTGGGGGAGGGGGGGGGGTCGGCGCCACCACGCCGGCTGGTTGCATGTCGCTTCGGACAATAACCGACTGTCGTCGGTCTCCGGTCGGTCTCTGTGTGTTGCGTTGTGTCGGCATGCGCGTCCTGTCTCGTTGTGTTTCCTTGTGTTGTGATCACCGCGGGCGATTTGGACCCTCTCCTCTTCTGTCCGAGACAAAGCCCCCCCATTGGTGGGAAGCACTGGTCACTACTGCCGTCCCGCGGACATCACTCCTCGCGTCGTCTCTCTCTGGATGTAGCAGATTAAAGACCGTCGAAGGGACGTCACGCAGCTCGACTGCTTCTGCCTGATATCGTGCAGTCACTGTAGCGTCTACTCTGTCCTCTTTCCTTCGTGACTTCCACCTCTCTTTTTTTCTCCCGTCTGACAGCGACTCATGCTGTCCACTGATCTGAGCACCGACAGGCAGAGGAGGGGGGGGGGTCACTCTCCCCACACTCTGCATCGAATCCCTCCACAAAATGTACCTTTAAGCCTTCCAAGTTGCTTCCTTCGACCACGAACGGACCGTCCGACGTCCGCTTCTCGCTCCTCAGACTCAGACGTCGTCGACGCTCGAGCTCGCCGCCGTGATGGAGACCCTCTGTGGCGTTCATGGAGGCGAATAGTGACTCGCGCGCTCGGGGCGACGCTTGATTTTTGTGCCTGCGTGAGTGCGTCTTTGTGTGCATGCGGCGCGCTCACACGTCCGTGTAGCCCCTCCCCCCTCCCGGGCCCGTGTGGTGTGCACATACAGTCTGTACCGTGACCGCGTGTGTGTTTGTCGTCCACTGTGTCTTGAAGCTTTCGTACTCTCAGCTCCACTTGTATCAATCATTAATGCTGGAGCTGAGAGGATTGTAGTTGATTTCGTGTGTGTCTGTCTGTTTATTCGACACGATGCTAATATGACAATGTGTGCCCTGGATACTCGCAAGACATTTCACTGCAGTCGTCACTGTCCTTTTGCAATTCAGCGCCCTGTTTTTATCTGGACCGATTGATTTGTTTCTCACTCTGACGGGTGGGCGTCGGCCACAGCTCCGAATTCACGAGCGCTGCGTCGATACTGTCACATTTAGTGGAGTTTTAAAGGTCAGACGAGCAGAGCTAGTGTGAGATTTTAGTTGTGGGGAACATTTGTAACAAAAGAAACGTATGTTAAAACACACCAAACAGCGTGAACAGTCTTACATATCCTGAAGCATGAAACCAGCTCATCTCAGCTAAGCTAACAAGCTTTTCGTCCAGTATGCATGTGAGGTGTCAATCTACTCGACAAACTCTCAGATAAACAGAAAAAACAAGACAATGATTTCATTTCAAACTACACAAACTTAACTGTCACCTTGTTTCGTGTGAACTCTGTGTGAACGCATTTTGACCCAATATCAGGAAGTCAGTTCGGAGCTGAAACTCTGAGAACAACACCTTTAATCGCTGCGCCGCAGCGTCACAAAGTAAAGTTGATTACGCGCTTAATGGACGTATAAAACTACTTTCCTGTCATTGTGTTGAGATGTGTGGCTCCGCTCTGTGTTCCTGTGTGGTGAACCTCACCCGTCTGCCACAAAACAAAGCAGGAGAAGCAGTTTCAGATACAAACTGACCCGTGTCAGCCTGCCAAAACGCCCCCTCTCCCCCCACACACACACATTTCATTTATTCACAAGGTAAACGTGTTTACTCTCTCATAAGCATTCGTATAAAACCATATTTAGGCATAAAATGTACCACCATACTGAAAACATCCCATCGTCTGCAGTTCTTTCCGAGTATTTCAGACACACACGCTCCACAATCACACACAACCTGCTCTGACTGTTCTCGCTGAACGACAGAAAACACAGCACTGAACTTGTAATTTATTGTTTGTACAACTGGTATGTGTGAATAAAAAAGAAACAATGAGAGGAGTTTTATTTATTACAGTAATTTTGTATCAAATTACTATTTAACTTTGGACTATGACTGTGCAGAATCATTCCTTTGTAAGAATATAGTGTTTTTCTTTTCTAGTCATCCACATGAATATATGTATATAAAATCTATATATTTAAACCTCCTTGTGTCCGTGTCATTACTTTCGTCATGGCAGGCTCGTACAGTGAAAACTGTGATTTAAAGGTACAGTCTGTAAGATTCTGGTAATACAACCTTTGTCCAATAGATGGCAGTCAAAACTCCTCGTACTATCCTGGCACTGAGCCAGTTTTCCTGTCCCATTCACCAATCTGCTGCCCTCCCCCCCACCTGATTGGGGGGCTGCATTACAGTGTCTCAGAGCTCCACCTTGTGGCAGAATGTGACACTGCAGGCACATCCTGCCGGAGGAGTTTGAAATCCTTATCGAAATTGGTGCAAATGTAATTTAACAATGTAAATAACATAATTTTTCAAATGTGGTGCTATTTTAAGCCACTGTCCAAAGAAAACAACATATATAGAGGCTTTAAATGTAGTTTCCAATGTAGTTCCTAAAGATTCACTGATGTAATATTATTCTTAAATGAGCTGCTTGTCGTCTTTTAGTCAAAATGAGTTTTTATCTCTGTTTATTACAATAAAATCTTACATCCCGTACCTTTAAAGTGTGACTTGTTTCATCTTCAGGCAGCTTTGAAGCGCTTTATCATTAATTGTATTGACATTCTCGCTCTGCTTCTTCTCTTGCAGGTTTACCAGCCCTCCAAAAGTGATGCGAGGGCGCCACCTGCCGGCTGGGAACTGAGGTGGCGAGCCGAGCGGTGGAAAATCACTGCGCCGGCATGGACGCGCTCCAAAGCCACAGCCTGCCCTCTGCTGGGAAATGATGAAGCTGCAATGACTGGCCGGCTCCGAGCCGCTGCGTTTAAGGTGGACTTCCCCCGTGACGTGAGATTTTACTGTGCGTGCGTCAAAGCCAGAACTGATGATAATAAACACCGACGTTTAACACGGTGAATCATACAATTAAGAAAACCACAATTCAGTCTTAATCATTGTTACACAACATTAAGTTTCTTGTGTTTTGTGGATCTTACGAGACTTTTGGATTGAACAATCCAAGAGAAACTCTCATTTTGACGCTTTTCCAGGCAGCACAAGTTACAAAGACTTGTCTCTTGACGCAAGAGGAGTTTCATTTCTATCTGATGTCTGATGAAAATATGATCCACTTATTTTGAATAAATCTCCGGCGTTAAAACTCTTCCTGTCCCTCGCAGCGCGGCGGAGCGCTCGGCGCGGGCGGGGCCGAGCAGCCGGAGGAGTCGGGCGCGGCCCGGCCTCTCCGCGGCCGCCGCTCCACCTTAAGACCTCGGCGGCCTCTCCGCTCCCCTCTCCCCGGGGTGCGGGGCTGCGCAACCCCCGGGGCCCGCGGCGCAGGCCGGCTTGGCACACCGAGGGGGGGTGAGTACGGGCTCCCGGAGTGATTCGGTTACCGTCTCTCAAGTTGCAGCGACACAACAAGGCTGCAGCACATCAGCAGTGAACCAGAAAGTAGTCCCCATGATCAGGAACACATGCCGGGGTTTGTTTTGTTTCTGGCCACTTATTTTGGAGCTGATCCACAGGTTGATGTGATTAATGGGAAGATATCGCGCTCAGTAATGATACCACGAGTCGCTGTTGTGACAGACAAGAGGAGAGAGAGAAAAAAGACTCCTCTCTCCATCCTCCTCAGTGATTGATTATTATGGCAACGCTCCAGGTGGCTGGTGCGTTTTCTTTGCGCACGGGATTTGGCTCCTCTCCCTCTCAGATGAAAGGGCCCTCAGGAAAGGGGTGGTCCCGGGCCAGGGGGATATATAGGAGGGGACCGGCTCACTTCTGACTGCAAGGCAAGAGCAAGAGAACAGAGTAGAGAAGAGCAAAGAAACTTTCAGAGAGAGACACTCACTTTTTGAAGAAAGCTGTTGGAGTTTACCAGCTTTGATCTGAATGAAAGGACTTCTTTGCAACAAGTCAGACCTGCTCAGAACTTTATCCGAGTTTTGCACTGGATTTGATCCTTTTTTTGAAACACTTGTATGCGTAATTTTGGGGTCAGTTTTGTGGAACCCTTTTAGCTCTTAGAGGAAACCTTTTTTTAAAGGATTTACGTGCTTTATAATAAAGACTTTTCCCCTAGTTTATACATCCACTTGTCGGATTGGAAGATGTGGCTTCTGCGCGTTTCCATCGGGTTGATGTGCGCTCTGTGCGTGCGCGCCTGGGAGGAGAGCACCGTGGTGCCGGTCAGACTGGACCCCGCGGCCCGGTCGGACGGCGACAGCGAACCGTGGCGGACTCTCTCCGCGGAGGAGCGGGAGAAGGAGGGGGAGATGCGGGCGTACCGGTTGGACGTATTTGGCAAGCGGCTGGTTTTGCAGCTGGAGCCCGATCAGACCTTCCTGGCGCCGGGCTTCGTGTTCCACATCGTGGGGAGTCCCGAGTCCGAACCCACGCCGGGACCCAAGAGCGGAGCCGAGCCGGGCTGCTTCTACTCGGGCACGGTGAACGGAGACGAGCGCTCCGCCGCCGCGCTCAACCTGTGCCACGGACTGAGGGGGGGATTCTACTACCAGGGCGAAGAGTACTTCATCCAGCCCCTCAACGCGAGCGCCTTCGCGGGCGCGGAGGAGGCGGAGGAGGAGGAGGAGGAGGACGTCCACTCGGTGCGCCGGAGAGGACGCGCGGCCCCGGCGGAGGAGGAGGGCAGTAAGTGCGGGGTCAACGAGGACGAGGAGAGGGTGCCAAAGAATCTGGAGAAGGAGAGCAGTCACGGAGCCCCTAACGCAGACCAGACAGGTAATGCCGAGCACATTTTACACTCTATTACTCATTTTTATTAGGCACCGAGCTGCAAGTGCCAGTCTGGCAACACAGGAGCGCGTGAAAAACTCCAAAAATGATTTATTCGGGAGGGGAAACAACACTTTGACCATTTTCTACCAAAAAATCAAAAGCTTTTGCAGTGTTTTAAAAGAGTTAAAGATTCTCTTGAATTTGAGATTTCAGTCAGCTGAAATTGTCAGTGCGCCAAAGTTGCACAGCTCGCTTTTGACAGCGCTGTCAGTTCACTATTAAGGAGGAAGGGAGGCAGGGAGGGAGGGAGGGATGGAGGAGGGGAGGGGAAGACGAGAGGAAAGGGGGAGGAGGAGTGACGGAAGAGGGGAGGGGAGAGGAGGGGAGGGGAGGGGAGGGGGGGAGTCAGCCAGGCTGCCAGAGGGGTTGGGGCCAGCCACAGGCCGGCAGCGCTGAGACGTGTAAACTCCCTCCTGGTACACCTCGCACCGACACACACACACACACACACACACACACACACACACACACACACACACAGAAGAAAAGGGTTTTTCGCTCTCCTTTCTCGCTGCATAAGTTTCCATCAGAGAAGGTCATTATTAGGAATGTGGACCCTGAGGAGGAGGAGGAGGAGGAGGAGGAGGAGGAGGAGGAGGAGGAGCCGCTGCCGGTGGTGCGACGCTGAGTCACGGTCGCAGGCTCCTCCAGGCTCATGCGGCGCCCTCCGACGCCTCCTTCCCTCTGGGAGAGAGCAGCGTTCACTGGCTGTTCCTCCGTCTTACCAAAAAAGGATCCTAAAACCTGATCTCTGGTCTGTGAATCTCGGTGGTCTGACCTTCTCCCCCCCCTCTCTCACCCCCCCTCAGCCCACCACAGGAGCAGGCGCTTCGTGTCCACCCCCCGCTACCTGGAGATCATGCTGGTGGCCGACCAGTCCATGGCGGAGTTCCACGGCGCCGGGCTGAAGCCGTACCTCCTGACCATCATGGCGGTGGCGTCGCGCCTCTACCGCCACCCCAGCATCCACAACTCCATCAGCCTGGCGGTGGTGAAGCTCCTGGTGGTGTACGAGGAGGAGCGGGGCCCCGAGGTGTCCACCAACGCCGCCATGACCCTGCGCAACTTCTGCCAGTGGCAGCGGCAGCACAACCCCGCGAGCGACCGCCACCCGGAGCACTACGACACCGCGGTGCTCTTCACCAGAACGGTAGGTTGGAGTCCGACCAGTGGAGTGAAATGGAAACCAGTAAGAGAAACCGTCTTAATCTCGCCTCTGCTCTGCTCAGGACCTCTGCGGCGCCCACTCGTGTGACACTCTGGGCATGGCCGACGTCGGCACCGTGTGCGACCCCGACCGGAGCTGCTCCATCATCGAGGACGACGGACTTCAGGCTGCGTTCACCGTCGCGCACGAACTGGGTGAGTAGAATGATCCTGTTGAGGAACGGACGCGGTCGCGTGGCTCTCGGAGATAAAAAACTGATCTCGCTCTCGCGTTCTGCAGGCCACGTCTTCAACATGCCGCACGACGACGCCCAGCTGTGCTCGGGGGTCAACGGCGCCCACTGGGGCTCCCACATGATGGCCTCCACCCTCTCCAACCTGGACCAGCAGGAGCCCTGGTCCCCCTGCTCCGCCCTCATGGTCACCACCTTCCTGGACAACGGCCACGGCCAGTGCCTGCTGGACAAGCCGGTCAAGCCCCAGCTGCTGCCCCAGCCGCTGCCCGGCACGGTGTACGACGCCGACCACCAGTGCCGCCTCACCTTCGGCGAGGACTCGCAGCACTGCCCCGACCTGAGCACCACCTGCGCCGCCCTGTGGTGCACGGTGACCACGTCCAACGGCCTGCTGGTGTGCCAGACCAAGAACTTCCCCTGGGCCGACGGGACGGCGTGCGGACACGACAGCTTCTGCCTGGCCGGGCAGTGTCTCACCAAGAGCCAGGCGGCCAAACACCAGGTAGGAACCGGAACCTTCCCCCCAAAAAACACCCCGACGTGTTTCGGTCCGACCGAAGCTCATGAGGCTCCTCCTGCTGTCTCCAGACTCCCGTGAATGGCGGCTGGGGTCTTTGGGGTCCCTGGGGCGACTGCTCGCGGACCTGCGGGGGCGGAGTCCAGTACTCCTTCCGCGCCTGCGACAACCCCATGCCCAAGAACGGAGGGAAGTACTGCGAGGGCAAGAGGATCCAGTACCGCTCCTGCAACACCGAGGCCTGTCCCGACACCAACGGTGAATATTCCCTCCGCCCGTTTCCACAGAGTTTATTTACGACCGCTTTCGGCCTCGATGTACCTCGCACCCGGGTGCGGCGTCTGGCACTGCAGCTCCGTAAACCCGCCCCCCCCTCCCTCTCTGCGTTGTTTCTCAGGCCTGTCGTTCCGCGAGGAGCAGTGCCTGGCCCACAACGACATGTCGGCTCAGGTG
Source organism: Malacoctenus triangulatus (assembly GCA_032274725.1). NCBI lineage: Eukaryota > Metazoa > Chordata > Actinopteri > Blenniiformes > Labrisomidae > Malacoctenus > Malacoctenus triangulatus. The sequence continues at coordinate 10,763 of JAUESE010075142.1, forward strand.
TCGCTGGGTTCGGGCGAGGGCGTGGAGTGGGTGCCCAAATATGCCGGAGTCTCGCCCAAAGACCGCTGCAAGCTGGTGTGCCGCGCCAAAGGAACCGGCTACTTCTTCGTCCTCAAGTCCAAGGTGAGAACCGGCGGCGAGCGCGTCTCCGTCAGCGCCGTGGGAAAGACCGTTTCTCTCTTACGTAACCAGGCAGAGTTTTAAATCCGTCTCTCTGCTGCCCCCAGGTGGCCGACGGCACTCCCTGCAGCCCGGACTCCACCTCCGTCTGCGTCCAGGGCCAGTGCGTGAAAGCCGGCTGCGACCGCGTCATCGGCTCCAACCGGCGCTTCGACAAGTGCGGCGTGTGCGGCGGCGACGGCTCCACCTGCAAGAAGGTGTCGGGCTCCCTGGAGCGCGCCAGGTAACCACCGAGGAGACTCCGCCCCCTCTCCCCTGAGTTCCCCGCGTTCCCTCCACTGGAGTCTGACCCCGACTCTGTTTGGTTTCAGGCCCGGTTACCAGGACGTCGTGACCATCCCCGCCGGCGCCACCCACCTGGACGTCAAGCAGCGCGCGCCCGGCAACGGTCGCCACGACAACAGCTACCTGGCCGTGCGCCGGCAGGACGGGACGTACCTCCTGAACGGCGACTACAAGCTGATGACCATGGAGACCGACATCGCCCTGCAGGGGGCGCTGCTGCGCTACAGCGGCTCCTCGGCCACCCTGGAGCGCCTGCGCAGCTTCGCCCCCCTCCCCTCCCCCCTCACCATCCAGGTCCTGTCCGTGGGCGAAGCCCCCCGGCCCAGGGTCAAGTACAGCTACTTCGCGCCCCGCCCCAACATGGCCGCTTCCACCTCCAACAACGCTGGGCGCCGCCAGTCCATCAACGCCATCCGAGAGGTGGGCGGAGCCGAGTGGACCCTGAGGGAGTGGGGGCCGTGCTCGCAGACCTGCGGCGGGGGCACGCAGCAGAGGGAGGTGGTGTGCGTGGACCCCCAGGGACGGCCCTCCAAGGACTGCCCCGAGGAGCTCCGCCCCCTGGCGTCACGCTCCTGCGCCCCGCAGCCGTGCCCCGCCTGGCTCCTGGGCGAGTGGTCCGCGTGCTCCAAGACCTGCGGGCGGGGCTTCCGCAAGCGCCAGCTGCGCTGCATGGGCCACGACGGGCGCACGCTGGCCCACGACGGCTGCGAGGCCAAAGACAGGCCCCGCCCCCTGCTGGAGCTCTGCAGCCAGAGCAGCTGCTGAGCGGCCGCGTCTCCGTCGGACCTCCAGGGCGTCAACTCCTCCTCCTCCTCCTCTTCCTCCTCCGCCTCAGCTCTTCACAGACAGTTGGAGGCAGACGAATGTTTACATCCAGAGTTAGGGGGGGCTCCGGGTTCTCCTGTCCAGTGACCCCGCCCACCCCATCCACCCGGACCACCACAGAGAGTCGTCGGTGGCACAGTGGGCGTGAAAACACGGACGTTCCTGATAGACTTTTCAGAGCATGCTGCTTACCACGTCGGTGTCATGCTTGTGTGTGTGTGCGAGAGCGTTGCTGTGTGTGTGTGTAATTTTTTTTAATGCATGTGTATATAATGTCTGTCCAAGCTGGGCTGGACGGACCCTCTGGGGGGGGGATGGGGGGAGGTTATCGCAGAGTTTATAAATGAAAGAGAAAAATAGCTCCTAGTCTACTTGCTCACCCCATCAGGTATGGAAAATAAGTTTAGCTCGTCGTGTTTATGTCGGAGCTTCAGTCCACGTTTATTTATCGCCGGCCTGAAGCTTCTTTGTTGTGTTGTTTTGTTTTTTTTTTCCCAGCGGCACATTGTAACACCACGTTTCTCTGAATGCCTCAGACCTTTTGTTTTTTTAGCCATATCTTGCCCTCGTCTACTCTGCCTTCAGTGAGGGAACTCTTCCGAGACCAAAGAGGAGTGTGTGAGAGAGCGCGAGCGTGTGTGTGTGTCAGTGTGTGTGCGTGCGTGCGTGCGTGTGGAGACCTAAAGAGGGACTTGTCTCCTGCTACTACTTCATAAGTAAGTCTCTCCTGCCTTCTGCGAAGGCACCTCGTTTGTTCCCTTTCCACGTTTTTTTTTTTCCTTTTGTACAGAATATCCGATCTTTATTTATTTTTGTACAGCCTGTTAAATATAATCATGTGGCTTTTTTTAATATTATTTTTTATTTGTTGAGATCACAGAAGGAAGTAGAATATATAGAGTATTTATACAGTGTTAAATATATATATGGTCCTAGGTTCATGAATAAAGTATCACATTGACTTGTGCAAACTCTTGTGTCCTGAGTGGTTTCTCTGCTGACCCCCCACAACAGAGTACTTAATTACTTGATTACTTACTGCCAGTTACCGGTGTAGTTGTTGGTCCCGCTGTCTGATCCACAGTGATGTTTCAAGGACGCTGTGTGACAGTTTGTCCCAAATCTGAGTGGAGTTATCTGGGAACCAAATAAGATAGAAAACGATGGATTTGACCTAAATTACGCGTTAACGCACTGCGTTATTTTCTCGCCTTTTTTATTCCTGTCTCCTCAATGCATTCTCAGGTTTGTCCACTAGATGGAGGTGTCTCACTTTATTTTCTTTGTCTCGTCCCGCTTCTTTTTTTAAAGCTGGAGTTTGATGTTTATCCACTTGATGGCGCCATTTTACTCTTTAGTTTCCTCCATATAAACAGAAACAAACAACAGATCATTCAAATGTGCATCATTCCAAAGAAGTCCTTACATGCTCTGCAGCTCTGACCTTTGTCTTTGCCTTCATCTGAGATGATTTATCTCACATCAACAGCAGTCCAGCTTCCCCCCGTCAGCGTCTTCCACTGGTTCGTTGAGGTGTTCACCTCATTCCTCACATGATATGAGGTCGAGTTTATCAGGAACATCGGACGTCACTCCCTCTGACCCAGACTATTCAGATCCGCCTTTGAAATTGCTCTAATCAAAGCTATTTTTGGTTCTGTGCACAAGCAGTCATTGTGGCGCTGAGACGGAGGAACACACTGTCTGTCTTCCCTCACCGACCTAAAACAACCTGCAGGAACTCACTGATGCGTTCAGCGCCAGTCGTGACTGAACGTTTTCTTCAGAGCTTTTGTTTGAGAGTCACATGTCTGTTTTTTCACCCCCCCGGACCCTTAATGGGACCCGAACACACCACAGCCCGCGCGGCACTTCCGGTTCGACCCTTTTTGAAGACGATTTCCCGTCAGCTCCGGAGCAGCACAAAGGAAATCGCTCTCCTCTAATCACAGCTGGTTAGGAGGCAGATTGTCCATCTGTGTAATCTGCGTAACAGCATAATGTCCTTCCGAGGTCGACGCCTCGTCAACAGGCCAAAGATTTATTTGGCTTTCCCTCCGGCTCGTGTGACGTCTCGATCGGAACTTTGCGGGGCCAACGTGCTTCAGCGTCCTCGGAGATTCGTCGGGCCGACTCGCTCTTTGGTTACCTGCTTGTTTTTACATGTCTCAGCGTCACACCGTTGCAGCTTTAAAGCAACATCTGGAAGGCATTATGAATCATCGCCGCCGCGCCTCCACGTGGGTGGCATTTCCCAGAACTAAATTACCTTCATCCTCGCTGCCACCCTCGCGCTCGCTCGTAAAAGTTTGTTTCAATTATGGCAGATTTGATCCAGTTTCGACTTTGAAAAGAAGCTGGTTGGATCCTTTCATGGGGTTGATGCAACTCTTCCGATATTCATCCTCACAGTGTGTCTTTTGATGCATTTCATGTAGATGAATGAATTGGAGTCAGGAATCTGCAGGAACTTCCATCTAGTTTACTTATTTTGCTGCAGCATACATGCCAGGCCTGTAAGGGGCGCTGCTCATAGTTATTTTGAACTTCCTCATGAAGATGTGCAAGTTTATACCATTAAAGGTGCTATATGTAGGATTTTTAGTAAAAGCTAT
>JAUESE010075260.1:1323-14649 GCA_032274725.1 Malacoctenus triangulatus
TAGTTCAGTGTAAAGGGAGGTTTTGCTTTAATGTACCAGGAGAGATTGAAACCAAAGGACGAACTGAGTTGTCCTGATGTTGCATAGTGCAATAAATTTAGTTAGATTTCAGCGAGCTTCCTCTGAGGAGCTCGGAGTGGAGATGCTTCACCCTCTCACACGAAGCTCACTTCCTGCCCCCCGTTGCAGCACTCGTCGTCGGGCAGGACGAAGCGGATGTGGCCGCTCTTCTCCCAGCCGCGGCGGATGCGTCGGAGGCGCGAGGCGGCGCAGGGCAGCAGGAGCGCGGCGCGGCCCGCCAGCACGGCCAGCGGCAGGATGAGGGCCAGCACGAAGGTGGGCGGCAGGTAGAAGTGGTAGCGCGACAGAGCGAAGGCGCGGTCCCAGCCGTAGAGCAGCGTGTGGGTGGTGGCCGTGGTCAGCGCGCAGTAACCTAGTGTGGACTGAGAACAACAGGGCCGGTCAGCACGCCAGCGCTTCGCTTTACAGACACAAGGGGGCGGAGGAGAGCAGACAGATGTCGATGAAAGCCAGAGTGAGACCCAGTCAGTCCACTACATCAGCTCGGTGACACCCCACGGCCCGAGGAGACACACTGACCCACCACCGCCGACCCCACAGAACCCCACCAGAGCGCGGCTGGCCTCGGCGCGCGGCCGCCGCCTCGTGCAGCTTCGGGGTTTCACTAATTACAGAAATGTCCCAAGGTCGGCTCGGGTGGCAGCCAGGGGTTAAAAAAAGCCCCGTTGTTCTCGGCGCGCGCGCAGATTGTTAATATTTCCACTCGACGGGAGCTGCGACTTTTTATATCAGACTGACTGCGAGAGAGAAACGAGGAAGTGGAAAGTTTCCTTTAGATTAGCAAAATAAGAGAGACGAAAGCAGCTGCAGAGTTAGTGAGACTTTAAAACTAGATCTGCTCCCTGCAGCTCTGATGTCCCTTTGAACCAATCGGCTGCACATTTTTGAGCAGCAAATCTTGTCACATGAGAGCTTTATGTGCCAGTCTTTGCAATGTACAACCTCTGGCGAAGGACTTTAAGCATTTTTGAGTTAAGATGGATATGTCGAAGGGGAAACGCAGGAAAGAGCGTTCAAAAGTAAAAACCTTGGTGTGATTTTGTGATTTTTGCATAAACACACACATTAACCCAAATACATCCTCATGTATGCACACGACCTTGTCAGCACACACAAACACACCGGCGGCACATGACTAATCTGGCGACCACGGGATTAAGAGAGGAAGAACGAGCTGGAAAACCTGAAGGAGAGCCGGCTGCTGCGGCTGAGTCACGCGTGGAGCTGCAGCTGGGAGGCAGCCGCCCCCGCGGGGGCCCGCGTGCGGACCCCGACGGCGTCCCCTACCTGTACGAAGCTGAACTCCCTCCAGTTGACGGCGTTGGCCACGGAGGGCAGCGAGGTGACGGCCAGCAGCGACAGCAGGCCCAGCGCCATGATGCCCGCCGACAGGTACAGCTCCATCCTCCACACGTCGGCGTCCACCGAGTCCTCCAGCTCCGCCAGCGAGTCCTCCACGCCGTTTTTCACCTGAATACAAACATGGCAAACAAAAATGCTTCAAAATCTGCTCTCAGATAGTGGATTTAAAACGAAATATCTCACTCTGACCTTTTTTAAGACCAGGCTGATGATCTTGTTGCGGTCCGCCTTCCTGAGGGGGATACACAGGCTGTAGACGGCGTGCATGGCGGCACACAGGAAGCTGCAGAGGCCGAGTTGCTTCCTGCGCGTGAGCCAGCCGTCCAGCCAGCCGGGGAAGCGGTGGTACTTGGTGCCCCGCCACAGCTGGAGGAAGGCGGCGCAGAGGCCGGGCAGGTAGACCAGCGACAGCAGCACCAGGGCCACGCAGGGCAGCGTGACGTTCACCGTCTTGAAGGGCAACTTGTAGAAGGCGTTCTTCTTCTCGGAGACGTACGGCTGCAGGACGTCGCGCAGGAAGTTGTACAGGTAGAAGAAGGCGAAGAGGGCGAGGGTGCAGAGGACGGGGATGCGCCAGGACGGGAACAGGTACAGAGGGATGTTCTCCACCTCCAGGGAGGAGGAGAGGAGGCCCATGTCGATGGGGACGAAGCCCATGTGGTGGCAGAGCTGCTTCACGGAGCTCTTGGCTTTCTTACTGTCACCGCAGAGAAAAACCTGCAGAAAGCAAGAGTCAAAAACATCAGAGGAACCTCAATTTCTCAACACTGAATCCACGAAAAGCAATAGATTCTGTTCCATTTCCTCTTGGAGCTGCGACTCACCTGCCTGCAGCCGTCCCGAGGTCCCACCTGCAGCGTCCACACCGACACCGTGTTGAAGCCTTTCACCACAGCGCTCTCCGGGAAGAGGTCGGCCAGCCGCTCGGCGTTGGACGGCCCGTCCCGGCTGACCTGCAGGCTGTTGCTGACGTCCACCAGCGTCTTCCCGGCCAGCGCCGGCTTCAGCTCCACCAGCGTGGAGTGGTGCTCGGGGAAAACGGCCACGAAGACCAGATCGGCCTGGTTTGCTGCCTCCATCTGCGAGGTCACCTGTAAAGCAAGACATTAAATCATTTGTATTCCTGCTTGTGTCGTGATTTCATGAATTAGTCTCTTCCCACGCGAGTCTGATTATCCATGTATTCAGGAAACAGAGACAAAACGAAGGAATCTGTAATTATCAGCTTAAAGAAAGCATCAAAAACACCCATTACAAAGTGTTCCTGTCAGATCTACCTCTGCTTCTTTAGGGAACAGAGCTGCGGTGCGTTTGGGGTTGCGGCTCCCCACCACCACCTGGTACCCCGAAGCCAGCAGCCTGGTGGCGAGCGAGCGGGAGAAGTCGCCCGTGCCCAGGATGCCGACCACCGGGAGCCCCAGGTCAGACGCCGAGGCCTCCAGCGGCCGGCTCTCCCGGCCCTGGTCCCGGCCCTGGCCGCGCTCACGGATCAGGGGCCTCGACATCTCATCGGGCATGATCACAGGACCAAACCTGGCTGGGGGGGGGACATGAGAAACGCATGTAATTACTGATCCTTCACAATAAATGTCATGATACTTCAAATGTCATTACTGAGCTTCTGTCTCAACAGACACAGCAGTGACTGCAAATCTAATTACGGTAATTACGCTTTTATGCGTCTATACACACACAGTGACATTTGATTTTATCGGTAGCTGCTTTGATCACTACATATCATTAATTCAGCCTGTCATTCATGCAAAACGTCATTCAGAGTTGAGCGCATGGAAGAAATGCAGCAGCACATAAACTGAAAATAACGTCAACAACTTATTATACAAACATTATATGCATCCCTATCTATGCCGAATTAAACAGAGAAGTACAAATGTTCGGATATAAACTCGTATAACGTTACAAAATGTCTTAAAGCTGCTCAAAGAGCGATTAAAGCTTAAAATGCAAAGAATCCAAATGAATTTTTGGGGACCACCTTGCTCGTTGCCCTTGGCTGAACTCGTGCGAACTTCCCCGCCGGATAAAGTTCCTCTCCGTCCGCGAAGACTCGACGCAGGCAGGCGGAGACGGACAGCTCAGAGGCCGGCAGCTTCTAGCGCATGACTCGGCTCCTGTCGGCGCTCACAGACGCGTTTCTTCTTACTTTTGACCCCCTTTTTTCTCCACACCTCGTCGTGCGCTGACGGAGAACTTGAGCGGTTCTTCCTGATAAGATGACGCGGTGAGGGAAGCCACGCCCCCTCATGTGTGGAGGAGATAAAAACTGCGCTTAACCGCACACGCGTTCGATTATAACCGTGTTTTTACTAAAAATTGATTGACAAAACAAAGAAAAGAGGAATATTTTAGAACTTAATGTTAAAAAATAGGAATTAAAAGTTTAGTTTTGCTTTTTTTTCTAATCTGCCTTCATTGACATGTCGTGAGACACGTGAATTTGCACGTTTGGGACATTAAATATTAAATAGAGAAACTTCACTTACAAACCTGCCTCGAAAAAGACCAAATTAGACATAAACAACAAACTCCACACAAACAAAGAGTACTCATACTTCAGTACTATCATCCTAACGCTGGTCATTACATTTTGGTCACAATCGATTTCAGTCATTACTCTTAATAACATCTCATCCAGGTCTAATTGTTGACATCAGTGTGTTTGTGTTGAATGCTTCATCCATGACACAACCTCTCCATGTGAGTTTACGTTTTGTCCTAAACCGTCGACCAGCTGCGTTCGACAGGCCAGCCTTTGGATTGGAAAAAAAAAAGAAAAAGAAGCAAGAGCGAAACAGTGTTAAAAAAGCTGCGTGGCCGCGGGCGGCACGCTGTCAACATGACTTCATCATGTCTGCCTTTGCCACTTGCAAAAGGTTGAATCCCCTTGGCTGGTCGTGCCGTGCGCTCACACACACACACACACACAACACACAGCCTTTGTTTCTCTCGCGCGTTTGTTTACGGCGCTCTGGGTCACAGTCCTTGACACACATATTTCATTTGGAGATTTCTCATTCACACGTATCGATGAGCGACGAGGGGAACGTCTTCTGCTTTGGACGCTGTAGGAATTGGCTCATTTTGAACATTAACCTCGATTCCAGACGCAACAAGTTCCACCCTGACACATGTGGGCCAGTTAATGACGGCTCCGTGTGAATCAGCAGGAGGTTAGTGGCTTGGATGGGGGTCATAAACGCTCTCCCCGGGGTGGACAGGTGCAGCTGTGTGAACATCCGACGTGACCTCGCTGTCAGAACGCCGCACGCAGGACGCCGCTCCTCTCGTGAGTTGTGTGCGGGCAGAAGGTGTCTCCAATGGCCTTCATCAGGCATTAGGGTCACATGCTGAGACAGGAGCTGATGCTGCAACTTCTCATGGCTGTCTCACTGATACTTTCTCACACAGATTTGCAGTAATAGCCGCTGACGTTCTACTCACAGTAAATACAGCGTGGACGTCGTCACGGAGGCTGACCAGTAACGCGCCCTTCAATAAAATCTCTCAGGAACACTGACTTGAGCACGCAAGACGACGATAACGTTCATGTTCAGAGTAATGAGAGGAAACATCAACAGGAGTTCAAACATGCTTAAAAACAGAGAATAAAGTTCAGTAAGATAAAAGAAAATCAACAGTAAGAGTATCAGAATTCATGAAGCAGATGATTTGCATGCATCTTGCTTCATGAAGTCACACCTCAAGCTTCGGCTGATTGCTCCCGGTCCAACATGCACACAGAGATAATAAGCCACTGATTCACGGCTCCCACCGTATGCTCGGTGAGCATCACCCGGCTAACGTGCGGCATGATTAGAGGCATGGCGGCGGCGCCGCCGGGCGGGATAATGTGAGCGGCCCCGGCGCAGAATGTGGACAGTGTGTCGTGCATGGCTCACCATCGCCTGAAGATACAGTTCACTGTACTAATCCCGAGTAAAGGTCATTGCTGCAGTCATGTAGCGGAGGCAGGGAGCATCATGTGCTCTGGACGCCTGGATGCAGGCTTATTTTTAGGGTTTTGTTCTGCACTTGACGGCTTCAAGTGAAGGTAAACACAACAGGCGGAGCTCGGCACGGCCGGGACCGTCCGAGCTTTGATTTCTCTCCCTCTCACTCACCTTCAGCTGGAGGAGCGTTGAGTTAAAGCTGATCCGAGCACAGGCTGAAATTGCTCGGTTTGAGGAGGAGGAGGAGGAAGAGGAGGAGGAGGGCAGGGGGGGGCTTCGACTAAGCCTGCTCTTCAGCCTCTGAAGATTCCCCCACATCGCCTTGAGCTTTAAAGCCTCTGTTGTGGATGGGGGGGCCTGCGCTCCAATTCCAGGTGCTCCGCCTCCCCTTCCCTCTGTATGGGGAGTCTTGAAGTATTTCGGGTCCTTCGGGGAACATTTGGAGCTGCAAGATAAAAACAAAGGCCACTTTTATTTTTCGATGAGCAAAGGCTTTTCTTTATCGAGTGTCTGGAGAAGCTCTTTGGAAATGGCAATAATAATCGTCTCATTCTGCTGATGTCCTCACAATTAGAACAAGTGAATGGTGGCCTCAGTGGGAAAGAAACAAAAAGAGGGCGAACAAGACAAATCTGTATGCAATAGCCTAATGATTGCAGGCACGCCGCAGGAATATTAATTTGCAGAGGAATCTAAATTCAAGGCTGGTGGCGCTCCACCTTGTGAAACAAGACATCAAATATGTCCCTGCAGCCATGGGGAGCTCGGAGCTGGAGGTGTCGACAGCCCTCAGACATCCCTGGTCCACTTTCTGCATATATTAGCCGACCCCCCCCCCCGTCTGCTCTCCCTCTGCACCCCCCATCTTCGTCTGTGTGTGTGTGGTGACCAGTGCAGCGGCTGGTCATCTGATGTCACCACTGCGAACCTGCCCTCGGCCATCCGATGTGACTTTGAAAGGACCCGTTAGCAGCCTGACTCAGATTTTTGTTTTTATTAAATGAAACTTTACCACATTCACTCATTCACGAGCGCGTTGAACTGATGGACCGATGCATTTATATTGAGCAGGAGGCGTCCAGACATGGAGAGGAATGAATGAATAAATTGAGCATGTAATGTATTCCACCTATAAGAACGCACATAAACAGATCAGTCCCGTGGAGATTTGCTCCAATAAATATGCAATCATGTGGCATTTTCAGGCTGACGCTGCATGCATGGATTATTATATTCAAGAGGAAGATTTATTCCACCTCTCACATCTGTCACTCTCTGCCAATAGATTCCTGCAGACTTCAACTTTATACACCTGACTGCCAAGTCAATCACATCTGAAGGCAGCATTTCCTGTTGGACCTTCAAATATAAAAGCACAGATTCGTGCACAACCGCAAACAACGACAATTGAGAGATAAATATGCTGATTTATTTGATGCAGTTGTGGAATAAAAGTTACGAATTGATTGTGTATATTTGTGTGTTTCATCCTGATGCTTTGGTAAAGCCTGACTATTAAAAGGGAGCAGCAGTGCCTAAAAACTGGAGGGTCTTCGCTGCCTTCTGTTTACTTCACTGACCTGAGTCCTTTCTGTCGGTTTTCCCCACGCACGCCTCCGCCTCGGATCACGGAGCGGTTTTAATTTGAAAGCCGTTTTGCCTAAGTTCCGGTCTGATTCTCACTAACTTTGACATCTGGACGCAGCAGGGCGCCGCAGGACGCAGCTGTCCGCGCGCATCCATCCTGCAGCCAGGACGCGCAGCCCGGCTCTCCGCTCAGAGCTGCTTCAGGGGCCGCGAGTCGCCAATTAGAGCAGCTGGAACGAGTAATGCGCTGCAACCCAACTTGGTGTGTTTGGGTCCCGTCGTCCTGAGCCGCCCTCTGTCCTCCCGTCACGATTCCCCCCCACAGCGGCTCCACGGATTTTCTGTCGTGCATTGGTCCCCGAACGGCGCGGAGGAAGTGGTCGGTGGTCTTTCTGGTGACCGCCGTCGCCATGGTTCTGCTGCTCCTCACCGTGGGTGTCCCGTTGCTGCTGCTCCGCTCCTCGGAGACCTCCGCTCATTACTATGAGATGATGGGCACCTGCCGGATGGTTTGCGACCCGTACACCGCCAAACCGGGAGGCGCAACAGCCATGGAGGTGATCCAGAACTTGAACGATGTCGCCCCGCAGCCCCCGATGGCGCAGGGGACCCGCGGAGAGCCTGGGCGACAGGGGAAACCGGGACCACGGGGCCCGCCGGGAGAACCAGGACCCCCGGGTCCGAGGGGGCCACCAGGGGAGCGCGGCGACGGTAAACTCGCGTTCCCCGCGCTGGCCGGAGCTGCGGGCAGCGAGAACAGCGAGCCAGACGGATCCAACTCCACTGCGAGCGGCTACAGGGTGGCTTTCTACGTCGGGCTGAAGAACCCGCACGAAGGATACGAGGTGTTAAAGTTTGACGACGTGATTACAAACTTGGGGAACCACTACGACTCGAGCACCGGGAAGTTCACCTGCCATGTGTCCGGGATCTATTTCTTCACGTACCATGTGCTGATGCGGGGAGGAGACGGCACCAGCATGTGGGCAGACCTTTGCAAAAACGGACAGGTGAGAACGCTGCACCGCGATCACAACAAACAACTAAGATTGTATTCAAAAGACGCGTTAATAGAATGTGCTGAAATACGGGTTTTACGCACGCAAAGCGCACAACGTGGCACCGAGTTTATGGCTTTTTTCTGTGTGATACTGATGACAACTGTGACTGTGCGCTTTGTAAAATCAATAAGTCCACTCTGCAGTGACATTTCTGTGTTCCCCGCGCTGTTTGGCTGTGGCGCTCATGCGTAAATCCGGTTTGGATGAGTCGCTTTGGTTGCATCACACTCGAGTCTTCGGTCTGTGCACAGCTTCCAGCTACACTACTCGCTCTCCTCCCTTCTTTCCGTGTGAACCCAGGTCCGGGCCAGCGCCATCGCTCAGGACGCGGACCAGAACTACGACTACGCCAGCAACAGCGCCGTGCTGCACTTGGACTCTGGGGACGAGGTGTACGTCAAACTGGACGGCGGCAAAGCTCACGGAGGCAATAACAACAAGTACAGCACCTTCTCTGGCTTCATCCTTTATCCTGACTAACTGCAGCAGGTCCTCGGACAGTCAGCAGCTCTGGAAAACTGTCTCAAACTGTGTAAGATTCTATATGTTTTGCAGATCTATTATACAATGTCAGGCTCATGTGCAATTAACTGTATGTTCAGTTCATTTAGTGAAAGATCCTTTTGTATATATATTTATTTTAGTCCTGGAGGAAGTGCTAGGTTCAGAATAATGATGTTCAGGGAGTTTAAAACTCCCTCAAACTGCCTGATTTCTAAAAGAAGAAGTCATACCAGGCCTTAAAGACAGACCTGCTGCTCACAGGCTGAGTGTAAAGACGAATGACAGCGTGCAACATCTGAAATCACACAGGACAGTGAGTTAAATGTCACATATGTGGTTCTGAGTGCAGAAGAAGAGGCTCCGTTGTTGCAACTAAGAAAACTCAAGGTGAGAGAGGATTTACTTGGAATGGAGTCACTTTGCACTGCGAGTGTTGACCAGTCATGATCCATCCCGACAGTGCTGACCTTTGAAGGAGCTGCAAGACGAATTGAAGGAGGCCATCATAGCTTATTAGCCGTGAAGCTCTGTCCAGTTTAGCGTGCAGTCACACAGAAAAAAAAGGAAACGTGTTTCGAATAAAACCCCCAAGTTTCTTCTCCCATTAGCGACTGATCCCGTGAACTAAGCGCACTGAACTGAAATATTCGGGGGAAGAGCCACTGAGAAAACCACAAATCAAAGTAAAATTGACAATCGAACATCAGCAACTTCATTGCGACAGTTCAGCAGGAATAAATTACTTTTAATGTGTAATTTTTATGCTTAAAAGTACTTCTGAAGGATCGAGTGTGACTAAACTGCACATTCCACAAACATAATAAAACGTGTTGTCAAAAAAATGACTGAGGTTATTGTATCATAAGTGTTTGTGATGAATTTGGAAGAAAAGATTGTCAATACAATCTAAAAACCTTGTTTTCTCACTCGACTGAACTGCTTTCAGAGAAATTTTACACAAAAGCAGCATCACAATTTGAGAAAAAAATGGATAAAAACAGCTCAAACTCGACATTAATTTACTGCAAACAGCAACAAATGTGAAAGTTTCTCAACGCTAAAATGTCCGAATGCTCAGACAGAAGGATGAAAGTAGGAAGAGACCAGCAGTGAAGGGATTCGGTGTCACTGCTCCAGCCAGCAGAGTCGTGGTGCTTCCAGTCACGTTCGGTGTTTCACTCAAATATTCAGCCGCACATCAAAACAAGCCAATGAAATCTGTTCTATTTTGTTCTCATATATGCCAATAAACACTGTTTGACAAAAAAAAATGCCTGTTTGCTGCGTTTCTCCCTGTGCACACGCGCCTCTGTGTTGAAGATAAACTGGATCCTAAACCACAGACTTGACATTTGGCATTCTGTGCTCTCTTGCTCGTATCGCAGCTCGCTGTGTTCGCCCGCAGTCGTGTTTCAGCTCCGTGTGCAGCCGGTCTGAGTGCTGCGTCGCTGCTGCTGCTGCTGCACCGCAGCCCGCAGACCTGCCTGGGCCACAGACGCTCCCTCAGGCTCCAGGTGCCTCCCTGAATGTCCTTTTGCTCCGCTGTGGCTCGCGGACATTTTTAGCCAGCGAGCCCCGACGTGAGCCGGCTCGCTGGCGGTCCTGCTGCTGCAGAACACGAATGCTAATTTTTTAGTCAAAAAGGTTACACGACAGTCCTCCCACTTTACTTTTAGACAGATTCTGAGGGAGCTGAATGCATCGGTCAGTCAAATATTGTGAAATCACCTCATTAAACGGAGATAATACTGCAATTCTCAGCAAGACTCAGAAGGATCCACTATAATTATGATTTTATCAGTATTTCTATCACCTTCCTGCAGTGCAGATCAGGTTTTGGGGCTCTGTGGTCACCGGAGGCTGCTCACAGTTTCCTTACAATTCCGTTGGTCTTTACAGAGAGAATTCTGGAGTTGGTTTGGAAGACTTTCACGACAACCATAAGTTCTCCTCCATCTCGGGAACATCGCTGTAACCTCACCGATAAATATCACTCAACGTGTCACTTTTTACAGAGCTATTTTTATCGGCTTCTATTCTGAATGACAGCGGAGTGTCTATAAAAAAACACCGGGTAAATCTCAGACGGGATGCTGATGGGTGTTCAAGAAGTCATCGCATAGATCTTCTCAGATACGGACCTGCCGGCTTCGTTCCCCATTAGCTCGATCTGAGCTCCACCTGACTCAAACGTGGCTGTAAGCCTTCATTAGGATGATGGCTGTTTTGTGTGCGCCTTCATTTTTCTCCCCCCTCTTTATCCCCGTCCCCCCGGGGCGACACACACAAACCAGCTGTTTACACACCACCCCTGTCACTTTAAATGGAAATCATGGGAAACAAATATTTGCGTGTCTGGTTAGATAAACCTCTATTAAGGAGCCGGCTTATCATCCACCGCTCTGTAAACTTAAGTCTGTCCTCCTGCAGGGTGGAGCCGGATATTTTGGAGTCGTTGGAGAAAAGAAAACAACTGTTTTTGTCAGTTATGGGATCTGAAGTATAGTTTAAGTGCTCTTAGTGTATCATATCTAAATATATATTTGTACAAGATGGATTAAAGCGAAGCAGAACACACACTGAGATTTTCTCTATTCAAAACACAATCGTATATTCTTGCTGACATTTGATGCAGCGATACTTTTTCAAATCTTTCCACCTGTACCAATATGTGCACATATTTACTTGCACCACATCACTTATGTAATTGAGTCCATACTGCTGAGAAATACACAAATTAGGCTGTTGTAAAGCAACCACACAATCCAGTAAGTACACATGATACACTCTGCTAATTGAGAGCTATTTTTTTCTGACACACACTGAGTACTGAGATATAATTAAGACTTCATTTAGTCAGCTGTTTATGGGAATAATAGATGATATCATTTAGATAATGTGCTTTCATTTACCAAGTGAAGCCATAAACTAAATCAGCTGGATGTGGATCCAGTGTAGCAGTTTGAGCTTTCTGGTTTGGTTTCCTTCTGCAGTTCGTAAATCAGAGGTGAGTTAGGAACATAAACGTGACTGCGTGTCACTGGGAGAGAAGGCAAAGTGTCCGGTGTGTCTCCTGCCTTCACCCAGTGTAAACTGGGATTACCTGCAGCACTCGGTGAAGCTCAGTAAGAGAGAAGATGGATGGATGAGAGAAGACTGGACGGATCTGTTGTTTCACCTCCTCATGAACCGTTTCAAGCAGAAGAGACAAAAGCAAAGAGCCACATTGACCACACTGGTGGAACCAACACGCAATAATGTCCTCCAACAGAGACAAATGGAGCCTTTGTCTCCGTGGGGTGATCGAAGATTTCCACCGCCGCCGTGATCACTGCTCACAGATGTTTACAGATGTGAGGCGGCACCATGATGTCACCCACGGAGGTCTTTTAAACCGCTCAGAGATCACACCCTAATGGTGCCGGGGAGCGCGCCGAGCCCCCCGGCCGCAGACACATTCAGGATGAAAAGTGGGGCTGCTGACACCAACTGAGACATCAACAGCACTACGTGTCACCAGCTGGCTGACGGATGCCCGGGCGCGCACGTATACAACAGCACGACAGACGATCGCCCCCCCCCACCCCCCCACCACCACTCTTTTCGTCTGGGAGACAGTGAGGGATTGCTGACTGACAGGCAGAGTGCTGGAATTCTCTGATGGATGAGATAAGTGGGACAAGGCCTAACACACACACACACACACACACACGTGCACACACGCGCGCACACAAACACACACGTGTTCGGGGGAATTCAGGTTGACAGACAGCTGAGCAACAGGCGTCGTATTGGAGCAATGATAGCATGTGTCTGCTGAGCTCCGCCAGCTTTGGAGTGAGTGTCGTTCCCACCTTCATTAACTTGGTTCCTTTCAGTGCTAATAGAGTTTAATCTGACAACAGAGCCCACACATGCCAAGAATCCACCGGGCTGGCAGCCTGAGCGCCGCTCCTCGGTGGTCAGAAATTAAATGTAGAAAGCGCTCCGCTGCGGTTGATTTTAGCAGCGGTGTGACTGCCAAGCTGGCAGCGGACACGGTGGTCCGATAAGCGCAGGCAGCCAATCATGAGGACATCTTTTCAACAACCTCTCCTCAGTCTTTCGCTCCGCCGGTCCCCCTCCCTGCGACGACTGATGCCTGCGATGCAAATGCCAGCGTGGCATGAGTGAAATTATAAAGAGGGACCTCGAAAAGAGACCCCCAGAGAGGAGCGGCACCGGGAATTTTCACTTTAATTGACACTTTTAAAACCTCCTGCTTATCTTCCTTCCTTTTGTTTACTGGATAAGGCTGCAGGGAAAAAGAGGAGCTGGAGGAGAGGAGCTGGAGCTGCAGAACAATGGCGGTCCTGAGTGGGCGGGCGGGTTTGAATCGGTGGCATCACTGATGTAATGATTCAGTACACTCAGACACAGCTTTAAGGACCCTGAGGACCGGTTTCAGCGCGGCTGTCGTCAGCGGGACATGTTGACCCAGGCGTGTCTAACTCCGGTCACTTTGGGGGGGCAGAGCAACATAATATTCCTTTCACATCTTCAAGTTTTCTTTTTTTTCTTCTGTTTCAGTGCAAAGATTTGCAATTGTATTTTAAAGGTGACGCATTAAACTTACTTTTTAATGAGTTTGCTCAAAATTAGGTAGCTGGCTTAAATTGATCTGTGTGTGAGAGGGCAGCAGTGCTCTCTCTCTCTCTCTCTCTCTCTCTCTCTCTCTCTCTCTCTCTCTCTCTCTCTCTCTCTCTCTCTCTCACACTCAC
>JAUESE010075291.1:1270-13570 GCA_032274725.1 Malacoctenus triangulatus
ATGAGCATCTGGCTCCTCTCCCTTCAGTCTGTAGTGCCGCTGAAAGACAATGTTCAGGCCCAACAAGTGTCCATCTTGACTCTGACACGCGCCGCTCTCACTTCGCCAGTACTGAGCTACTTGAATATAACTCACAGACTGTCCCGATGATGAAAAGTGAGCTGAGAGTGTAAATGATCAGCAGCTTTTTTTCGGAATGGTCCATGTTTAAGGAGAAGTGTCTCTGCGTCTCCCCATTCTTGTGTTCATCCACTCAGCTATCAGTAGTTCCTAAACATTACAGACTGCGGCTTTCACATGGCTTCACATGGCAAGTAACATGTCTTCTTTTTCACAAGGGTGTGGACTGTACACAAGGACGAGTAACTACTTGGTAGGATTATATTGTTTTTGTCCTTATCAGCTTTGTTGCATCAAAAATTGTTGAAAATCAGTCTGAATGGTAACACTTGTGGAAATTGGCTGAAATGGAACAAGACAAAAACTTTACATTTCAGTAAATGACATTAAAAATAATCACTTTATAGCCACATGAGCAGAAAAAGGCAGCTGCCAATCAGAGATGGAGTAGCTCACTCTCTGCTGACTGTGGAGCGGACACGCTGTGTAGTGCTGCTCACTAGTAGCTGCTGGCCTGTTGGCATGATCAGTGAACCAGGGAGTCACAAGAACAAAGGCTGCCTTAGGTAATGCTGGAGCCAAGCCTCACAGTGACTGGGGGGCAGGAGACAGCCAGGCTGATCTCCAGGGACAGATAAGGGTCCAACAATTTGCTGGATCTGAGAAAACCATCTGCATGGACATCACTGCATTCGTGGACGACATTTGTATTTGTGCAAAGATTAATTTTTCCAGTATTTTTTCCTGCTCTTCTTTTTTCCTGGTTGTCAGATACTTCACTCACTCGACTCTTTTGACTGTTACACCTGCCTCTCATCTCACTTTTCACTCCTCTTACTGCCAGAGGACGGCTTCTTTTTGAGTTGTCCTCTGGCAGATAGCTGCTGGCATGCTGACAGAGTGGGATAGCTTAGTCATTATGTATCATTCAAGACCTATTTGACTGACAGTTCTTTCATTCAGCCATTGCTACACTTACCCCCATCCTTTCTCTGCCTCTCTTTGATTACTGACCCAGTCATGGCGCCACAGTATCTCTTTACCAAATGCCTGATGCTCTGAAGCCTTCATTCCAGCCCCTCTCTCAGAGCAATTAGATCTATAGACGAGGCAACTGTGGCTGGCCTGTCATGGGCCTCAGAGTCCCGAGAGGGCTGCCAAGCCAGCCAGTCAGTCAGTCTCCACAATTAGCACATTATATGACAGGTAGGGAGGGGAGGGGGAGGAGAGGGGAGGGGAGGGGGGGGGGGCTGTGGTGAAAAAGCATGCATCCCTGACATCAGGCTTGAGGGAGCCAGTCAGAAATCCAGGTGGAAAATTATTCACTGATTACAGTTTGCTTTGAAGTGATTCTTACAGTGAGTGGGGTGTGCGGGTCAGAAAACACATAAGAGAGACCCATGAAGAGGAAGAAGTCACGGCCGCTAATAAAGGT
The DNA here is from genome assembly GCA_032274725.1 of Malacoctenus triangulatus. Lineage (NCBI taxonomy): Eukaryota > Metazoa > Chordata > Actinopteri > Blenniiformes > Labrisomidae > Malacoctenus > Malacoctenus triangulatus. The sequence goes on from JAUESE010075291.1 coordinate 2,826, forward strand.
GTGAAAACTCTCACTGCTATCTGGCTCTTTGTCTCTGTCAGACAGGAATTCTGTGACATAAGGTCCCACAAATGCTGAAAAACTCCAGCCTGTTTTTATAAAGCCAGATCATCTCATCTCCTCTGTTAGTGAGTGTACTGTATAATGTGCATCTCTCCGCTCCTTATCTCTCCAAGGCAGAGCTCTGCATCATCTGAGTGCTGCAAGTAGCTGCTCCAGATGGACAGGTGGAGATAGTGACCATGAAGTGGCGCCATCGCTGCCTTTTATCATCCCGTCCTGGAGGCTCCGGTCTGGCCTGACCCCGGCCCTTCCTTTCCCCATCCTATTCCTTTCCTTGCATGCTGCATTTTTAATCAGCCTGGGTCATGCAATATAGAGCCAAAAGGCTGCAGACTATAGCCTGTCAGTCAAACTCCAACACGTTTTTGTTCCGCACCAACTTTCTACAGGCAAACTCCTGTCTGATTAGCAATTTACTAGTAGGAGTTATTTCAAGAGAATGTTTTTTCTTGCAAATTTAAAAATTAGGGCTGGGCACGTTGCATCATTTTCACGTTAACCCATGAATCTATTAAAATGCAGCAGATAAGCAAAAGAACACTTCAGTTTGTGATAAAAGCAAGAAATTTTGCATTAGAGCTCAGAATGACCTTATCTTTCAAAAAGTTTGGGTAGCCATGAAAAATGTCAAAATGACGCCAGCGACACCAATTTCTGAACCTTTCAATTTACAAAAGATAAATAGAGAAAAAAAAAATCTAAAATGTGCTGTTGGGGCTATATCTATATTTGAACTTGTCACGAGTACAAGATATACAATTTTGACAACTATGTTGTAAAAAATTGCTGTGATATCAGCAAATATAAAAGCAAAAAATCTGAAATTTGCAGATATTGCCGTAATTCTGTCATTGTTCCTCTTCTTAGAAAAGGCCATATATATGCACACATGTACTCTACATCATATATTTTTATCAATGCAGGTAAAGGATCTTATTTCACAATAGGCTACTTATGCATCACATTTGCAACTGCACGAACCTGTACAGGGAAGCCCAATTTTGTAGCATTTGCACCTCCAGTCCAGAAGACTTCCCATTGCTCCCCATCTTTCTCCCAACCCCAGTCTGCTGGACTTTCTTTTTCTGGCTGGCGCAAAATTGCTTGTGCCCAAGACACAGCCTGCTTGATATGCCAAGTGTTTGGTGTGTTGCAGCAGAGCTGCACTAGTTGGAGGGATGGCTTCATATGACCTTTGCTTTCTGGAAAACAGGTGAAGTCTGGCCTCATCCACACTTTGCAGGTTGCTTGACCTGTCATACATGAGAACCACAAACCTCTGTAAAATATTTAGGTCCTCATCTTCCATTGTTGGTGGATACTGACTCAGCTTGGAGAAGACTCTGGTGGCCTCCGGGAATATGTCCCATGTTTGCCAAGCTGTTTTTTTTTCCCTTGTTTCTGAAGGCTGACACAACATCACAGCCTCTAAACGCATGGAGGAACAGCATTGCTTTTGCCTACTCTTGTCTGAAGGTGTCATACAGGTTGTGAATTCCAATCCATCGAAGGCTCGGACCTTGACCAAATGCAAGCCACAGTTCCTGCAGACCCAAAGTTTGCAGAGTTTGAAAAACACCCAATCCAATGACAAGGACAACTGTGTCATTAGCTTTGGCCAGCACAGACTTGCTTCCCTCTACTGCGGCATACCTGGCATGAAGAAATATGTGGCTATCTGCCTCCTGATGAGGGCAGTTGCCCCGTTCTTAGAGTCTTGTGGTTGCTGAGGACTCTGCTTCCTTTGGTCACAATGACCAAGTTTGCTGAAGAAATCTCTGCAATTGTGTCTGCCAGGAAATCAAACACTTCTGACTTGTTACTGTTGAGCCTGAGAAAGTTCTGCCAGTGTAGGGGAATAGTGTTATTTTCTGTCACTTTGCACCTGCTTCCTTTTCCTCTTTTGGATCTTGTTTCTTCCTTAAGACTTGTTGGACTGCAGACATCAAAGACCGCATGCGTTGTCTTGTATGCACTGGCATAAGCACTGATCCTTGGCAAGAAATCAAGAGTAGCATCTGCGAAATTCTTACATCTTTTTGGTGGCAGTGCATGGACCATGGCTGAACCGTCAATGATTATGGTATCTGCCTTTGGCTCTTGGTCTGGATGGGCGATATTATTCTTAAGCACAGTGGTAAACTGGGATTTCTGGCAGCTGTAGATCTTTCCAACCTTACTCAGAGATATATATGTACACATATATATGTACCAATCTTACAAATTTCTAGCACATATTTGCTTGGTTTCCACGGTGAAGCAAGTAAAAGTTATACAAATGCTTATGACAAGTTGACCGGTGGCCGTCTTGAAAAATGGTGGCCATCTTGAAATTTTGACTGGCTACCCAGTGATTTTTAACATGGACCCTATGGAGAATGTCTGTACCAAATTTTTGCTAGTATCCTTTACTGAAGTGTTCTAGCAAAAAATGAAGTTATCTGCTGCACTAAAAACAGCTCCTGAAGTGAAAGTATCCATATACATTTCCTGCTGTCTTTGTCCATCACTCTCCCACTGTCCCCAAGGATGGACCTAACATGGCTAATGAGCATACACCAGTCGCATCAAAGACATGACTGATTTATTTATTTACTTTCTTATTTACTTACTTACTTACTTACTTACTTGTAGTTTTTGGCCATTTCATGGTCAACTTGGTCTAATCTAAGTTCCGCGTCGTCATTGATCCGTACAAATGTTTTTTGTTCCAATAGTTTAGTGTTCTATTATCCTACTCACTTCACTTTGATTCCCTCAACTACTTCTTCCACTCTTTTTTCCCTCCATTGTCGTTGGCTGAGTTCTGTGAGCCTGTTCCACCCGCACTGAAACATCAACACATCAATGCACTCTAAAGTGGAATTTGAATTGAATTTGAATTTGAATCAATTTAATATCATTGGACCAGTGCACTGGAACAACGAAATGACATTTTGAGGATGTTCAGCAGCCATGTCAGGTGCTCCATCAATACTGAATATGGAAGACTGAACTATGTGCTGACAAAGGCAGGCATCTCTTCTTTTCTAGACAATCACAGTAAGAACATTTAGTGAAAATTCCCTTGGCCTCACTTTTGCTGAATGTTTAGGCAAAGAGAAGGCGGACACACTGGGACGGTGTTTACAGCAGCTTGCAGTGCTCACAGACGGTGGCTCTCAAATGTCATCCTCGATTGGTACAGTGTTTGGCTTCATTGTAATGCAGTGCTGCACAAGGGCATGAAGATCAGCTCACACTGTCTTGGTGATTTCCTATCTTGTGTTCTTTAAAGGAGGGGCATGACATCATGGAACGTGATCTTCTCTTTACCTTCTTCTCATTTCACAAATGTTTGGGGTTTGTTTTTCTGACACTATCTGTTGACCCTGATACAAACAGCATGTTGACCCCTTCTCACCGTCATTCCATGTTCTTCATGTTCAACAAGCTGTAATTACAGGGACAGTTTTAATTTGATGTGTTTAACACACTGAAATCCTTTAAAATAACCCACAAGTATCAAATTCAAAACAGGCAGATCCTTTTTGTTGAAAAGGAAAATTCTCACTTGAATTGGAAAACTAGTCTTAGTTACTTCATATATTTTTCTTTGATTTTATGTCACGATTTATATTTCAATTCTAGGTTATAAATTCTGAATGGGAAGATTTTTTTTTTCCTTTCCTGTAAAACCAAAAATAACAAAACTATTTCCCACTAAATTGGAATGTTAGTCTAAATAATTTCTTTCTTTTTTTTTAAATTTGAGATTATTATCCAGCTTTTGGTTGGAGTTACACATTTGTTTTTTGAAAACCATTGTTATCTAAGCAGGCTAATTTTTTTCAGCCTCCTATTTCTTCTCCCTTGCGATGCAAATTGGATCCACATGCACAGTTTTTTTTAAACTCTAAATAAGGACTCTGTGTATTCCAGCTCTCTTTGGAGGAACGAGGCGCCTAGACAAGCTGCTTATGGCTGCGCAGCAATTTCTCCTCAGGTCAAATCAACTCTATCTCTCCTGGATCACTTCTCCAGTGAACTGCAAAGCCCTGGAGGGAGGCTCAGAAGAGCCAAGGACCCGCTAAGCAGGCGCACGCTGAGAAACAGGATGTTGAGAGTCCCCGCACGAGTACAAAGCGCAGGAACAGAAGGTGGGACTCTAAGAGCCGCCTGATCGGTGGTGATGTGTGGAGAATGGGACGCTGACCCAGGGGGGATATGGCAAGAGCACAAGAAGTGGGAAGAGGGTGAAGCAATTATGTTTATAGTGTCCTGACCTCACATGGGTTCACATTTGAGTTTTGTTGGGAAAGGTGGGGGGAGGGTGTCATGGTGGTAATATCCGACTGCCGCTAATTGGATGTAATGTTAATGCAATGAATCTGTCCCATTACGCAGCCAGCTCCACTCCACGCTGGCAGAGGATGATGGAAGGAGCTGACTCCCGAGCCCATCACTCTGCTTCTTCTCATTGCTCTGACACTAAGAGAGACTGTTAGCACTAATTTGGGAAAAATATCCTACCAGTTAGACCTGGAGCGCTGCAGAAGTCAACGGAGACAAGTACAGAGATTAGGGTAAACACAGCTACCACTTGCCCTAGAGCACCCACAAAAGCTAATTACAGATTTTGTATGTTTATAATTATGAAGCGGGCTGAGAACGGCAAGGGATTCTTCGAGGGTGGATTGATTCCATGTGTAGCCATCCGTGTGCACTCTGCTCTTTAGTGAAATGGCCTTTCAGATGGCAAACTAAAGTGTCCACTGCTCTGCACTTGTTATTGAATTAGAGCGAATTCAGGGTGTCAGTTAATTGGTCCAAGTGCAACATCTTATTGCATTGTTCTGGCTAATCCTGGAGCGGGCACACAGTAGTGTGGGCCACCAAAGGGCAGAGAGGAGGTGCAACACAAGGACCCGAGCAGCAGGGTTACATTAGGCTGGGCTCAAACGATGGCAAATGGTGGACGTTGTAAAAAAAACATTTTCCCCAAAGTCTCAGAGAAAGAAAATAAATGTAGTACATGGAGAGCAGAAGGGTCCTTACTCAGCATGTGGCCCCAATAAGAGGCTCCAAGGCTTGCTTTCAACACGGCTGACATAAACAATCAGCGGGGAATAGGGGTCACAGTCTTGGTTACCGAAGCATTCAATACGTACAGAAAACATACAAGTTCATGCCAGTAAGTGCAACACATACATAAACCTGTATATTCAATACATGTAAGAGAAAAACACTGTGAATGTGCTTCAAGAAAGTACTTCAGTTGGTTTAGTACAAACAAGAAATAAAAGTTTATCTGGTGTTTTGTGACTGGCTGCATTCTCGTTTACCTCATTTGGGTGTCCTGGTGGAGCGCAGTGCAGTGTCAAATGTTTAGCTACACTGTTGGTTGACCTCATTCTGACAGTTTGCTGTCTGGCTGTTATTTTTAAAGTTGAGAGTTGTCCTCTGATCAGGAGGCTGTTGTCTTCAAACCGTCACACCAAACAGGACAAGGTTTGTTAGCTGTCTTTGTGTGTGTGCTTGGGCTTTTGTGTTGGCACAATGTTGTATTTGTGCCACAGTTTTAACTTCAACCTGCTATTAAGTTGAAGGGGCAAAACTTTGGTGACAGATTGAATATAATGGTGATTTACAGTCAAAATCTACAATATATAGAATAAATTCACAAAAACAGTACAATTGTTCTATAACAAATATAGGTCAAGTACTTAAACGTAATGATTTTTTTGGCATCTGTCTTATTTATTATACTGCCAAATATTTTTTTGGGGAAAAAAAAAAACATTAAAATCCAAAAAGAGACACATGAAGTTAATTAAATTTGATAATTTATTTGGTAAGACAGCACTGTGTTTCAATAACTTTGATAAAAATAACATATAATCACCAAGAACTGGTGGACCAGATGGTCCGTTAAAACTTACCAGGGGTTCCTACAGCTTAAGGGAAGTTCAATTTAAGACTTTTTTAATTCCATTTTATATCAAATTTAAGACCAATTTCACAATTTGCGCAAACTGGGGTGGGGTGGGTGGTGGTGGGGGGGCATCAATTTCACAGGGTGAGGGAGACAATTTCACCGAAATGCTTGTTTTCTAACATAAAAATGCGTTCTTGTTAGCATCTGCAACAAGCTGCTCTGAAATGTATGGGTCTAATCTAAACTTGCTGATGTTGGCCGTCTTGTAAGGTCAACATGCAAATATGTGGGCAAAGTCAGAGTGTAGGAACATTGCACGGAATAAATCTCCAACTCCTTCATTACACCTGCTTGATTGATGTTTTGACATGGTGATCAGCGACCACGGTACCTCCACTTTCAGTGTGGGCGTACACCGAACATTGTCCGGAGATGCGCTGATGTTGTCCCAGGTTGTTGATGTCAGGGGTTGAGGCAAGGTGGAGATGAGAGTTTAACAAAACTGGGGTATACCTGGTGTTTGCTGGCAGCTCGATTTTGAAGCTTTGTGTTTTGCGCCCTGCATGTGAGACTCCACCACCTTGACTCCCATCGTGCTGAGCTTAAAACATTTTTGTATAAAACACACCTTGCCAGGCTTAAAGCCTGGTACTGCTTTAAGTCATGAAGAGAAATTTGTGTCACACAGACAATTTTCATTAAATTTACACTTCCACAAGACTTGTTTGGTAAATGATTTCAAAAAAATTAATGTTACAGTTTATTTTTAAATTTGAGACTAATTACAAATATGAAATCCAACCGATTATGCGTTAACATTTTTAAGACTTTTGAAAGGTGTATTTAAGACATTTTAATGCAAATTAAGGCCTTATTTTTAGATTCATGAATTTAGTGCCTTTTGAGACTTTCTAAGGATCCGCAGGAACACTGCTTACCAGTCTGAAGACACTGAAAGTACTGGACGAGGTCAGAGGCCAGCACTAACGGATGGTTGGAGTTGAAGGGTGGCTGCAGCTCATTCCACTGTGGGGTCCTGCAAACCCCACAAAAAGAAACCCCCAGTAAGCCCAGCTGCATCCACAGTCCACTCTCTCAGGATGCCGCCTTCAACACAGACTGAAACTCTGTACCTGGTGAGAGTCCAGCAGGCCCGGGGACAGGTGTTGAGCTCTAACGGTGTGTCATCGCTGATCTTTTGAGCAGTACTAATCGGCCGAGGCTCCAGGCTGTGCTCTACCAAGTTACCATAGCAACTGAGGATATACAGAGAGTCCACGACTGACTGCCTGGACTGGTCTGTCAAGAAGGTAGAAACATAAAGACCATGTTTAATGACTGATGGCATATTTATTTGGAAAAAAAAAAGGCATGGTTAGATTAACACTGAAGTCACTTTACATCTGGTTTAAACTTTATACAGAAATGTGGGAACAGAAGAAATGAATAATGCACCTGAAATCATAGACTGACCTTTCTCTCTTTTCATGCTGGGGTTGGTGATGAACCAGGAGCGGGACGAGGCAAAGATGGTGGCCACGCAGAATTCACCTCCACTGGACTTGCTTGGGGAGATCTGAGGAGGTGGCTTCGCTTTGCTTTCAGGAGGAAAAAAAAAGAGAAAGTGAGAGGTGCAAGTTGGACCCTGGTGGGCTTCATTACAGACACTTGTCAGATCACATTGAAGTAACTGATGTACAGGAAAGACTATCATTACACACAACACAGAGAGGAAAATTGGTGACGCCACACAACTTAGTAAAAAAAAATGCAAAAAACAAAAGGCGTCACGTCTGGTGCAGCAAGAAGAGAACAAATTCAACTCAATTTGTTATTGTTTTTGTACAAATTCAACCAATCCATGATAAAAAAAAGCCACCTAAATAAGTTACTGGTGGGTTATTCATAGATGTGGTTTGGTCAGTTTTGGCTACAAACTGTCTCCTAAATAATATGTGAGAGGCAATAAAATGGCTATGGTAACTTTTAAGTTTCCAGTTGAATCCAAGTTTGTGAAAAAAGTCCTTTAAATGTCCATCCTTATTTGTGAACTGTAAAGTGCATTTGACCAGCAGCAGTGGAGCACAGTTGTATTTCTGAGCTCACAAAACAACCCGGCGCCACCTGACTGGAACCATAACTCAACCAAATTGACAGACTTCATCCTCTGTCAGCACCAATGTGCATGTGAGGTATCAAAAGAATCAGTTAAGAGTCGCAGGAGTGTTCACAGGAAAATCTCTGTGGACATACAACACTCGTAAACCCACAGTGTCCCTGGACCCACTGCCTGGAAAAAAAAAAGGTATCGGCTTATCTGGCACGATAAAGAAGTAGAATCCTATAGGAAGCACCTCCTCAGCCGAACTTTAACTTGTGTTTAATGAAAGATGATAGAAGCACATAAGCCCAGGGTTCACAGGATTTATTAGTTTAAATAAGAACTGCAATGAACTGTGGCAAGTGTTCACTGGCTTTGCAGCATCTGAGCCATAAACACAGAGTTGTTCTGGGGGTTTGTATGCACACAACTCAGCAAGGAGATCCTGCAAATTAAATGTGATATATTTTAGCTTTTTTTAACCAGCAATATCCCACTGCAATTAAAATATTTTTAATGTGGAGCCAATACAGGCAGCAGCAATCAAAAAACAGCCACATTGTATATAAGTACAATTAAAAGATGTTGCCAATGAGAGACCACTGTTCACATTGAAAAAAGAACTGTTTATGACAGACAATGAATGAATGAATGAATGAATGAATGAATGAATGAATGAATGAATGAATGAATGAATGAATGAATGAATGAAGTTGATCTCATGGAGCCCATCCAAGCTGCTGAGTAACATCCCAAGTAGCTGTGAAGAAAATTCGTCAAAAATGTATGAGCTGGTTGCATCCTTCTTTACTTCAGGTTTGTGAGTTGTCTTTGGATTCAGTCTTCTGTAAATGGACAAGACAAGAGACAAAGACAAGAGAAGACCCTCCCCTTTCATCCACGAGGGCGGCGGCGGAGGCAGCGATGGCACCATGAGGACATGGGACTGGACAAACATTCAGTCTATTGCACGTCACAGTGTAACACTCTGTACATTAACCAGACAAAATGCATCTCTTTTTAAGTGGGAAGAGCATTTGGACTTTACACATCCAAGTGGGGGACTTCTAGGAGGGACCAATCCTTGTTTCGAACCAAGCGGCATTCTTTTCTTTCACAAAACACGCGAAACGGCCGGATCAGACAAGCGTTTCCTACCTTGACTTGGTTTTTCCTCCTGTTCAGATCTCATGTATTTTAATAGTGTTCCTTACACTTTTTACACCATACATGTTTAAAATCTCTCAGGTCCCAAAAGTTCACTAAGTCCAGTAACAAAGGAAAAAGTAATCCCACTTCTGAGCAGCCGGATGTTGGTTCCCAAAGCTGAAAGTGTGGAGCTGAGAAATAGCTGACGTTAGATACACACACAGATATTCTAAGCTGCCTTCTTTTGGCTCACAGTGAAAAAGGTCCACTTAAATTGAGGCAGAGAACAGATTTCAACTAATGTCGGATGCCTGAGACATTGGAAGAATGTCTGAGCTCCAGCCATACCAACAAGGCATAATCAAAGAATCACACACGGCCCAATCATGGCGTTGGTTCTTCAATGACTTCACAGCCTCGATGGCAACACTGGCTCCTTATTGAGGGTCTCTAGGCTGCCAGGCGCTGAGAAGCTTCAGCAAACATCAGGCCTGTCACAGGAAAAAAGTCAGAAGACACTTTGCTTCACCACTGAAGTCTGATGAGATGTGCTTCAAGTCGTCTTTTCCCACAGGTTTGCTCACGAGCCACATGAAGAAGAAATCACTTAATTCCACCAAATGCACTTTTGTACACAGGAATTTGATTTGGTAACAGCCCCACAGAGCAATAAAAATGTCAACCCATAATAAAATAGATAAATTAGATTAGAAATAACAAAAAAATGTCCTTGTCCTTGATGCCATTATTTAAGAGGATGGTTGCCTGGGGGAAAAAAACAACAAGGAAACAGCAAGAAATGTTGATTGAAAGACTTTTTAGGACTCTGTTGTTTTGCTGTCACATTATCTGAAATGCTGCGAAATCAAGATAAGAATGGAAGAAATGCATTTACAGCTATATTTGATGTATTTTATGGCACCTATTATTATTATTATATTTGAGAGGGATTTTTTTTTTTAAAGGACATCTGGAGATGATTTGATTTACTGATTGAGTCCAGTGATGATACATATACAGTGCTATAATTTGGCGTGACTCGTAATTGGCAGTAAGAATTATGTTAATTATGTATATTTGCTCTTTTTATAATTAATCACTAGAAACCTAATTTTCCAGATGTTGGCTCAGGTCTCCATGTGAACAGCATTCAGGCTCTGGAGTGGACACTGGTAAAAAGCACTGGTTCAGCAGATGGCACCACGATATGGACAAAATAATCAAACATGAAAAAAAGACAAACATGCAAAGAAGAAATGAGGAGACTGATGCTAAATCCCTCATTGCTCTTATCAGGGAGTGGGATCCATTTTCTTTGCAACTTTAATTCAGTGAAAGACTGCTCACATGTCATTGCCACTTCTAATTTACCAAATGAGAAGTCTTGACTGAGCTAATAGCTACCCCCCAAGGGCATAATTCAATCTGCAACGTCCAACTATCAAAGTCCCTTTGCTTTACAGTGTTCAGGGCTAACGTGAGGCGCCTGGGGGGGGGGGGGGGGGGGGGGGATTT
>JAUESE010075297.1:0-14644 GCA_032274725.1 Malacoctenus triangulatus
CGCATTGCCCCCCCCCCCCCCGACTCAACGCCTTGTCATACTTGTTGTAACTTTTTCGCATCTGTGCTTATTTGTAGGTGTTTTTTGTTGTAATCACTGCTACGTTCCCAGTAGGGGGCATGGCAGAGGGTTCCTATTTTTTTCACCCTCCCCTCTTTCCCAATGTTGTCTTTCACCTTGTATCTGCGGACGGTGCACGGTTAATGACTGCTGTCAATGGCAGCCGTAGATGGCTGCCGAAACATCCTCCTGTCCTGTACGTCATGTTTTTGTTTGTATGTGTCTGACCTTGGACAGGAAATGCAACAAATTTCCCTTTGGGATTAATAAAGTACTTTTGATTCTGATTGTGATTTATCTCATTGGAAGTCCTGCAGTGAATATGTGCCGTTTAGCCAAGTCCAGCACAAACCATTATACTGTGGCCATTGATCTATTCAGCACTGGTGTAAGCTGCTGCTGTTTACATTGTATCATGTTCTGTGTGACTTTGATTTATTGTAGTTCTTCATATCTTTCTGTACCCCTCAATTGTCATGCTTGTGAGGTATTTATGTGTTTGTGTGTTCTTTGTCCTAACTTTTCTTCTTGTCTTCTTTTTAAAATTATCAAGTTTAATGGCTGCACTTCCTCCTCTGATCTCTCGTGACTTGTGTGTGTGTGTGCGTGTGTGTGTGTGTGCATTTGGTTTCTGTTTAAAATTGGTGAATTTGTGTTTAAAGATAGCTCTGAGTTGCGTCTGGGTGTTTCACCCCAAATCATCCTGACACTGTGAAAAGAGACACATCTGCTTTGAATCTCAAACAGCCCTCTGAAAAGTCCCTTAAAACTTAACTGCTGTGGTTAAATTGAGAACCTAAGCTACATGCATGCAGACATGAGGGGAAGTTTCAGTTATTCTCAAAAAAGTTTGTGTCCCGCTCTGCTTGTGTCCCACTCTAGCGATATTCACAAACAAACAAGTGAAGACACAATTAAAAGACCAGTCACCAAATCCCGAGTGTTCAGCCTTAAAAATCGTCATCCACTTCTCAGCTGGTCATAGCAAAGTAGATTATCTGTGACACATCACAATGTGTCTGTAATGAAAAGCTCTGTTTTGCACTTGAATAAATACCATTCAGGCACAACATTATTACCAATAAGCCCCAATCTACTTTCGGTGTGTGTGTATGTGTGTGTGTGTGTGTGTGTGTGTGTGTGTGTGTGTGTGTGTGTGTGTGTCTGAGAGAGAGTGTGTGTGTGTGTCTGAGAGAGAGTGTGTGTGTGTGTAGAAATGGACTCAAATATTTTGCACAATCAGCAATGGCAACTTACCTTTGTACAACTTATTTTCTTCATTTACGTAATTAATGTTGGTGTTTCTACAAAAGTCTGCGCTTATGATTAAAGCTATACTTACCGATCTTGCATAGCTCACCTCAACCGAGCATTCCGCCCTCTTCCTAAGTCCCGCCTTCAGTTCTAGGGGATTAAAACTATAAATATATGTACTTTGTCTCTACTCCACCATCATCTCATCTCTTTTCAGGTCAGGATGAAGCTGCATCACTCTCCGCCATCGCTCAAAAGCAGAGCCGATATTGACACGAGTTTAGCTCCTTGTCGCATCAAGTTGTTGCTTTACTGTGGCTTTTTTGCAATAGTCCTCTTTCATCCAGTAGCTGGCCTTGGTCACTCATTTCAGAGTTTTTTGGTTTTTTTTCTCACAACTATCAAAGCCATTTCTACCACTCTGTGAGGCTGGAGTGGAAACAGCACTCGGTGACAGGAGAGGGGAGAGGGGGTTGACAGGGTGATTGACACAAATCCCGACCAATCATTTGATTCGGGCCAAATCAAATGATTGGTCATATTTTTATCAGAAAAGTAATAATATAAAATAAAGGGTACATTTATGTGTTCCAGTACTTGATGAATTCCTCTTAAATTTTATTTCCCACATGCCTGTTAGGAACATTTCTAAATTGCAATAAAAAAGTATGAAATTGCAACAAAAGTAAGTATAGCTTTAAATTACCACATGTGATGTTAATTTACTAGGACTGAATGTGTTTGTGTTGCAATAAAGTAGGTATACACTTACTGCATCTGAAAAAAAACAAAAACACATCACTTCTGAAGCAGCTTTATCCTTCATTTTCTCATTTCATCACCTCTCGTATGGTGTAGGAACATATTCATTGCCTGTTTCTTTTCTTTCTGTGTTTTACTGTAACACTCTAGTGTGCATCTTTTAGCTCTGTGTTACTCACTCAATGCCTGGAAGGAGCGCTCTCAGCAGAGCTCCAGTCAAGCTTTTAACAGCAGACGAGGGCCTCAACACGCACTAAGCCCTCATTTAAACATTTAAATACCCCTGCGTGTTGTCCTTAGTTGATCAGACACAGACCACCCAGAGCTGAGCACAATGTGTTTGCATGTGCTCATATATCAGACAAGTGGGAATCTTAGCAGATCAGGCTTGAAGAGGGTGAAGTGAATTACACTGATTATTTCCTCCTCACAGCACCTGTTAGCACGTGGGCTAACATCAGCGTATGTAGGGATAAAAGCCCTACAAATGGACAAAGAAGGCTGAAATTGTACATTTAGAAAATGAAAGCAGGGCACTCTCTATTGAAAACACTTTCAAAATTACTGCAAATGCAAAGTGACTCCACAAACAACAGGTGTCATCATAATATGAGGCCACTGTACATGTGGCTGCACGATATTGAGTGTGAAGGACTTTTGTTAGCTGTGAAGCAGAGTGTTGATGGCTCGTGAGGGTGTCCTCACTGGTCACTTTGATTTTATCCATGACAGCGAGGAAAAGTTTGCATCCTTAAAACATGACCGCATAGGCACCAGCACCTGTCTAATTTCCGAATCAACTGTGGAAATATCAAATACAAGGAGCACTGGGTTGAGGATTTCACAGGACAAAGTCACATCAGAGAAGACAAAATGAACAGGTGACATCAACAATCACAACTGGCTTGGTCGATCAATCAAAATTCAAGACTTATCAATTAGGAATTCCACCTGTGACAGTGGCTCAGTCCCCCCACGGTGCATTTTAGCTGTCCCCTGAAGAAAGAACTTCTGTGTCCCTGCCAATGCCTGCAGTCTTAAAAATCAGACTCTTGTTATTGCAATGCATCCTGGTCAAGGCTGCGGTCTCTTGAGGAATAGTTAACTTTGTCTTCTTTCTGTTTCCACGACAAGGATTTTTATTGCTGAAGTTGGACTCAAATGCAGATATAATGAGGCTGAGGCAGATGGTGAGGTAAAAAAACAAAAAAAAAAGCTTTAATGAAGAGGGGTTGGTGCAGCAGAGACTCCACAGAAGCTCGTCCAGCAGCAGACAAGAAACCTAAACAAGTGAGTAAAGTGAATGAGAGTATTAATAAGGTGCCAGGGATCTTGGGTTGAAGGACACCCTACAGAAAAACAGCAACTAAGCTGATGGTTAATGGACTTATTCAAATGGTTTATACTGCTTGAGCAGGGTTGACACACTTCACGTGATCTGTCACTTTCACCTACACACTTGATTACACATCTGCCATACTAGTTGCTTGCAAGTCACAGATAGCAACTCAGTGTCTCACCCAATGACACCTGATCAGGGCAAGATAGAGGGTGAATGTCCACTGGGATCTACTTGTTTGTATGTCTTCCTCTTGGTTTCCCTCAGGTACTTTGGTTTCCTCCCATAATTCCGATACAAATGTATGAGGGCAGTTCATGACTGTGGCTCAGCTGGTAATGCGGGCTGGCCTTCAATCAAAAAGTTGGCAGTTGGATCCTTTTTCAGCGTGTCCATGTGTCAAAGTGTCCTTGTACTTTAAATTGCTCTGAGTGATGTGTGACTGCCTTGAGTGGCAGCTTATGCCACTGGTGTTCGAATGAGTGTGTAAACTGGTGAATACCTTGCTCTAAAAAAGTCATTTTGGAACTACTGGCTATGTGTAAGCTAGCAGATTTATGACTTTTTTTTTAATGGTCCACAGGTACCAATGCGAGTGAGGATGTGATATTGAGATTGTGTGTTTGCACCGTGAGGAGCTGACAATCTCTCCAGGCTGTATGCTGCCTTCACTCAATGCACCCTGATCAGCTCCAGCCAATCCAGGATCCCTCAGCTGGAAGAGCCATACATAGAATATAAATGTATCTGCATTATTTACCTTTCTTTTCTTGATTTTGTGACTGTTGTCTGTGGGAAAAATCCTTCCAAAAAAAAAATATTTTTTTCCCTGAAGGGATGCGAGATCAACTGTACATGAAGGACGTTTCAAGTCAAAGGCAACAACTTAAAAAACACAGAAAAATTATCGTCATTCATAAAAGTGTAAAAGATCATTTTTAATGTTCTGACACAAGTCACTTGTTGCTACCAACAGGCAACATGTGGTACTTTAACACAGTATCTATACAATAGTTTTCTGAGCATCTATGCCATTGAATCTGTTGACCTCCACCTACGGCACGGTACACACTCCATATACACTGAGCTAGATCTTCACAACTTCAGCAACAGAGAATGCATTGCAACACAACCGCCATAAAGCATTTTGAACAGTAATTTTATCTGGGGACAAGGGTATTACAAACATGTTCCCAGAATGAGATTCAAATCACTGACAAGGGCATGTAAGCATTCAAAGTGTTCTTGAACTAGTTGGGAGAAATAAATCAAATCCAATTTGATCTCCAAACAGGACCCTAACTTTTCTAAAATCTAAAGAAGTCAACTGAGGACGCAGATGGTTGGGCCACTGCATGTTTATGGATTGTAAATCAAAGCCTTCGAGCTGCCAGTCCCACGGGTCAGGAGGAGGCGACTTGGAAGGCTGGCGGAGGGGGTTGAGACACACTGCACTCTGAATCCATGCTGGTGCATGTGGAGCAGACTCGCAAAGTATGTAAAGATGCAAAGAACATGACACACCTTGCACGAGCTGGAATTCGACACACAACCATTGTTCTTTTTTCATCTTTATGAAGTTCCGTTCAGTGTTCATTTTTCCGAAATTCAGACTTCACTCAGGATGAAAAGTTCCAGTGTCAGAAACTGTCATATATTTTGGGGGAATGGTGGTTCGGCGTTGCTGCCCTTTGGGGGGGTGGGTTCTGGGCTTTGGTTTGGGGGTTATCCCATTGGCCGCAAGTCATCACCGGCTGTGCCTGGGACCGGCTGTGCTGGGGGATCGCTGACAATGTGAATCATACATCCTGCC
This sequence comes from Malacoctenus triangulatus, assembly GCA_032274725.1. Classification (NCBI taxonomy): domain Eukaryota; kingdom Metazoa; phylum Chordata; class Actinopteri; order Blenniiformes; family Labrisomidae; genus Malacoctenus; species Malacoctenus triangulatus. The sequence goes on from JAUESE010075297.1 coordinate 5,229, forward strand.
CTTGCTTTGAGCTACGCCCGCACCTGCTGACCTCTTACACTCAGTACACTTCTTTGTTACCACATATCACACTGTGCACAGATTCCCATGGTAGGTACATTTCATTCAGGGGTTGAGTGTTTGGGTAGGAGTGGGCACAAAGCCCTCAACCCACTTCCTTCAGCACTCAGTCTGAAGGCATTCTTCATTGCGCCTCTGGGAGCAGGGCACCCAAAGAGTGAGTCCACCCTGCGCCTAATTTAAAAACACCACATACACATACATCTGGGAGGACAGACAGGGTCAACTCCCCCTGTCTGTTGCTATCATTTTAATGCATCGCATGACACTTAGCCACGGTGCAGGGAGGAGGTTTCTAAATTTGGAAATTTAGGAACTTAGTAAAAGGTTTTGTGGTGGGTCTGAAAGAAAAAAAGAAACTGTCAGATAAAAATGACGAGTGAATGAATGTTCTTGAATTTACTGCCCCCCCCACCCCCACCCCCCCAGCTGCTCCCTCACCACAGAGCTTGGCAAAGCAAGACATCACATCTTGGAAAAAGAAAAAAAAAACAGTTTTTTTGAAAGACTTGAAATGTTAAAAAAAACCTAAAAACACAATTTGGTGGCTTCAACAAATGTATGTTGATTTAGCCATCAACCCTTCGCAAAAATCCAATTAAATCGAAAACTGATAAGTATGTATGATTGAATAATAACTACCCATCTCATTGATTGATGGTTTTGATTGCATGTCACCATTTTTGTAAATATAATACACCCAAGCATTGAGTTCACAAGTCTTTTGTTATGTTACGTTATGAACTTACAAGGCTGTCTACTTTTCAGAAAACATTGGGGGGGGGGGGGGGTTGTGAGCTCCTCAGTAAGATGACATTGCATGATGTCATCCATCACTGCTTTGCATATTTGCCAATGTTGCCAGGGTGGGATCAGCCCCCTCACTAATGTGTGAACCATTTGCACTCTGATCCTGCTCCATATACCTGCTATGAATTGGGCAGGTGGTCTAAATATGGACAGAGGGCACAGATCTCCAAAAAACTAGAAAAAACCTTTAGAAGATTCAGAAAGTTGCTAAATTAGAAACACTGCTGCTGGGGATGTTACTCAAATTAAAACAAAGAAGTGATGATTGGTAAAAGGAGGCAGACTAAGGGACTATTGGCTCACCATCACCCATCCTCATACCTCCTTAACAATGTCTGATCCAACCATAAAATATACTGAGCTTTTGGGGGGATTCCACTCCATCTTGAGTCTGGATTGTTGGTATGCAACAGTGATGAATTTCCCCCCTGTCAAGGTTTCATGGTTGGGAAAATAACTTTCTGAATGGGTGGGAGCCCGATGATGAGCCAGTCGGAGGTCTACTATATTTTCCTCAATGTGTTGATGGGAAACAACTGTATCCCCCTGATGCCCTTGTCTCGATAAAGCAGGTGTTGAGACCATACAATGTTCTTCAGTGGGCTAATTAAATGTTTTTGCAGTGCACCTCAGTTGCCCAACGATGCCTGATCACTGAGCCAAGTTAGTTTGAAGGAATAACATTGTTGGAAATGGTTATTTTGAGTTTAGTAGCATATTTTTAACCTCAACCAACTGTTCACATTGCAACATGAAAGCTGATCCACTCTAACCATCAAAAAACTATTTGCCTATTTCAGTGATATCATTAATGAAAAAGGCAGCCCCAGCTTGGTGTGAGCTCCCATGTATGACAGCCATCTGTATTTCAATTAGGAGAGAAGAAAGTCATCAATTAAAAATAAAATAAAATGGGTGGCAGAAGGAGAGCCTCAACAGGACTTTGTGCTTTGGCAGACTTTGGTTTGTGGATATGGCCACCAGAGGACACCCCCATCCCTCTCAACTCCTCCCACCCCACCCGAGTCCACCCACTGATGGTGGTGGCAGGAATTATGTTATCAGTGACAGCTTGAAGTGACAGATGACATGCAGGGCCAGCAAGGAAGAGTGAAAGGAAATAAATGCCAGGCAAGCTTCATATTGGTGGGTGATCTGCACTGTTTTGTTGCTGCTTCGTGTTGTCGTCACCATAATGTTTTTTTTTTAAGTTACACTAACATCGAAATTCCTGTGCATCTTCCACAGGCTGACTTGTGTAACCTAATGAGTGAGGCCATTAAACTGACAGTTGTATTTCTGACAGCTCAGCCTGTCTCACAATAATAATAATAATAATAATAATAATAATAATAATAATAATAATAATAATAATAATAATAAAAGGCCTAATGACCAGGGACAGAAATTATGCAGTGAAGTGAATTCTCTGCCCAATCACTAGAAACTGTTCTCAGATTCTAACTTTTCCAACTTTGTGTAACTCACAGTGCTCCTGAGGCCTTGGTGAAGCCATAGACAGACACATTCAGTGTAGTCACTGTTCACCGGTAGGGACAATACTCCCCCCCCCCCAAAAAAAAAAAAAAAAAAAAAAACAGGCTGTGCTATTTGGAAACATGGCTTGGAGCTACAGGAAAGTGTCAGAAATCCTCAGACTTGTTCAAAACAAAGTGAGTCGTCTGTGTTGAATCACAGCAGGAGTAAAGGTTTCTCAGGGGTCAGTGAGGGGCACCCAGAAACACTCTCAGCAAAACAGTGGCATCTAAAGCCCCATCAATCATACTCAAAGAGAGGATGTCCTCAGAATACCTTTGCTTTGTCTTAGAGTTGAGGGAAGAACTTTGCAAGAAGGATAAAGAATTTGCCTAATAAAGAATTCAAGACTCTCACCAGCCAGAGCACTGGAATAAGTTGCTGTCTCTGTGGAAAAGTGGCATTCTCTAAACCACCTCTGAGAAAAGGAGCATGTCCAAACACTTGGGGTGGGCTGAGACATAGCAGCATTTGACAGTAGGTAATTGGAAAATCGTTCAAATTGTGGCAGAATCACAGTTCGAAATTTCTGGCAGAGAGGAGAGAGTGTGGGAGGAACAGAGAGGGAGGGGGATGTTTAGTACAGACCCACAGTAAAACATAATACTTGGATTATTTAAATTGATGGAGCCTGATGCTGAATAGTTGCAATCAAAACTCGTAGTAATGTACAGTCGATGTTCTCCATCTGGTTTTGTAGCTTTGTGGAAAAAGGTTTCATCGGTCAGTGGCACAATGAGTCCAAGGACTCCTCAAAACTTCGCAAGAGCTACTTCAAGACCCAAGACTGTTGAATGTTTTGAACTTTACTCCGAAAGTCAACTGACCTCCACTTCAATCAACAGTTATGGAGGCACCTTGGAGCCATGAAGGCCAAACACTTCTGCAGCTACAATTGACTTTCTTCTGGTTGCCACTGACTTGTGGACAGAGGTGGAAAGTGCTTTTTAAGAGTACATCAGTAGACTTTTCAGGTATCTGTATTGGGGCTGTGTGTTATGATGGTTTGTTTTGTGCGAATTCCTTCTATGTTTTGTGGTGTGGCATATTTTTGTAAATTTGGACATTTTCCATTCTTGCACAGTCGAACAATGGCAAAGAATGAAAGAAGGGTGATACAAAAAAGCATGGAGGAGGATGCAGGAGGACAAGGAGCTCATACCCAGTCGAGCAGTGTTCCCCAACCGTTTTTCATCCAAGGCACACCTTGTGTTCTATATTTTTAAATTTTTTTTAAATAAATAAAAATATATAAGCGTGCCACTGTTATTGATTGCACACAGCAGCTGATCCTCTCACACACACACATAAACTGAACATGCGCCGATGCGGCACAATCAGACCGACACAACAGGAAATGTCACGATTCTTTGACTGGCCACTCACGAATAGCAAGTGGCTAACCAGGCCTCGCACTGTCTGATCAGTGGATTGGCGACCCTGTTTCAATGTGCTCAACAGTGGCAGTTCTGCATTGAATTACTCCCCGGGCGCGAAATGTGTTTCATTACATAAAATAGTATGTTAGCAGAATGTGCCATATCCCTCCTGTTGTCTTCATCTGTCAGCAACAGCAATGCTTTTCCTGGATGATTTTCACCTGGTCCATGTTTAATCATCCAAAAGTTGTCAGAAACCAAAGATATACAAACAAGCATTGTATGTTTGTATGTTTGTATTTTGTATTGTATTTGTGTGTATCTGCGTGTGTGTCTGTGTTTGTGTATGTCTATGCATCTCTGTGTCTATGTCTGTGTGTGTGTGATGAAGTTGAAACATGTCTGACAGTTTGCAAAGAAAGAAACTGTCAGCATATCTGACGCCATTTTACATCCATGTGTGACTGGTGGGTCAAATTGACCCAAACAGTATCTATGTGATATAAACACGTAGCCCCCCTACGTGTTTATATCACATAGATACTGTTTGGGTTGGCAAATATGTTGGCAAATATGTTAGATGAACAATTTTCAAATTATAGGTTGATTACACTAACTAAGGCAAGCAGAAGAAATTTCATCCTGAAAAAGTACTTTTAATTGTAATTTCTAGACCTTGAAAATCTGACATGGGTCAATTTGACCCAAAGGGCAACAGGAGAGTTAAATACATAAATGTGTCAGATATGTAAAATAAATAATGAAAAAAAGTATTAAAAACAATATACAAACTCGCTGTGGGACTCTGACTAGTTTGGGAGTGGCGGTACCTTTGTCGGTGTGGCGTGGCAGCTCCTCTCGCAGCTCCTCTCGCAGCTCCTTTTGTGAGCCTCTGCAAGCGTCTGTGAGCTTTGCTGCCGGGCGGTCGCTGGGAGATCCTCGGCCAGATGCGGCCTCGATCCAGTGCTGCAGTCTTCAAAGACAGCGGGACACATGCCAGGAGCTAAGATCTGTTTTATTGCACACTCTCTCATTGTAAGTGGTAGGCCACTTGCCAACAAAAATAAGTGTGATTCATGACAGTTACGAAGCATAGAGCCTTCCACAATATGGGTATGACACCCCATTTAAACAGCCATCCATCCTACGGGCGTGCTGTCTCCACTGAAGGCTGAAATATTACTGAGGAGGTTAATGTTGCCACTACATGTGTACATGATGAATTAATGATAATTTGTGCACTATAAAAAGCTCAAGCAGCAAGTAATAAAATTGTATATGACAGTAGATAAAGACCCAATCCTTCAAATTTCCATTTCTTTCAAAAACAAGAAAGCAGGAATGGTCAGATGTTTATCAATTTGGGTTATTGTCCTTCTTCACAGCAGGGTAGGAATTTTCAGATTACCTGTAATTCTTCAGCAGGGGTGTGGGGTGTGTGGCTAGAACATGTGTCACATTTGGTGAATTACTTCTGTAATTTTTCATACACAAGATTCTCTTGTGGGCTGGATTAGACCCTCTGGTGGGCTGCAATTGTCCCATGGGCCGCGTGATTGATACCCCTATTCTTAGTGGTCACGCCCACTGTGAGCAGGATGGAGTCAGTAGGCCTGACCGGACTAACCTGAAAGAGTAAATTCAGTTCATGTAACCACCTCCCTGTTTGTTTGAATTATTTGGACTTACATAAATGTGAAAAAATTTTGAGGTCGACTTCTGGCAGCTCAACAATCGCACAATCACAAATCATTACACTGGATCTCCAGGATCTCTATTGGACATGTGTTTACAACCACAGCACCATTTGTTTTTGTACAGGTGCTTTTGATATCATTTGTCACACAATGTAAATACTACAGTGATAAGTATGCATCCATTCTTCATCTATACTTCTCTACCAACTGAGGGTAGCAAGTTGCTGGAATCGATCTGAACTGGCACTGGGTGAGAGCAAGGAGAGAAACCAGGGGGAGAAAAATCCCTCTGGCCAACATCCAAACTTTATTGTTTTGGAAAAACAGAGCTTGATTTTTCTACCTCAGTAACGCCTGGCAACACTGCATGTATGTTAAAACTTTGAAAACTCCTTCAGTAAGAAAAAAGTTAAGAGCGGGTGTGGTGATCAAACTGTGGGGTGCTGAAAGGCTGCTTCCTCGATTGAACTGCTGTTGAGCTTCATTCACCAGTGCTGTCAGTCTTGAACAAGCTGGCAGGGACTTCAAAGCTGTGCAGCTTGTCGATAATCTTCCTTGAAGTGAGGTTCAAATTAGTTGCAGATTTGGAAAATTCCTTTGCGAGACACATTTGCTGTCCACAAGTCTCTGTATTTCTGTCTCTCTGGGAGGCTTCACGTCAAGATTTCCTTTTTTTGGTTCGTCCACCGTTTGCAAGTGTGAAAGGATATGGAAACTGTGCTGCAAGACAAACAAGGGAACACTGGTACAGCCAACCATAGGGGAGCTTGTGCACTTTGCCAGGTGTGTGGGGGGAAGGGGTTAAACAGACCACCTGCGACGTGAGTAAAAGCAGAAAGTGTTACCCACTTTTCACTTTCTGCTGTTGCCTGGCAGCTTCCTATTTTCAGTCCACGTCAACTGTCAAGTCAGGGCCGCTTCTTTCAATCCATGTGCTTTGTTGTTCCTGCTCAGTTCTTCGCGAGCAAGCTGCTGTTGGAACTGCATAAAGACCTACAAGCGAAAGTGTTAACATTTTTTGGGCATTTTCAAGCACATCTACCTGAGACCCTGGATTGACCTGGTGTGAAAGCACAAGGTTGAATCCAATAAATATGACCACGGCAAAGAAAACTGTGGATGGTCTACACTTGGAGGGTCTTGTGATTTGCCTTTGATACTAAGTGGTGGACTCCGTTTTCACGTGACTTAAAAAAAAAACAACCAAGCCTGAATCATTAATCTACATTTACAATCATGACAGAACTTGATGATTGGCCCATTACTGTGCGGGGGCATGCCCTAAGATATCTAATGCAAGGTGATGAAATCATGCCTGAAAGTGTGAAACACTGAATGTTCAGTATTCACAACACACTGACCCTGCGATCCAATGCACGTTTACTCCCCCTCCACTACATTACCCATATTAACTCATTATCTAATTAATGGAAACCAATCAAAAACACAGTAGTCAACTTTTCACTTTCATCTAAAGTTAAAGCAGCGTGATTCGCCTGTGTGATGATAATAAATATCTCACATTATGTTCATTCGTGCATTATTAAGGGAAGCATTCAGGAAAGAAGAAGTTGCGAAGCAAAACCCTGACCTCTCAGGCAATAAAAGGAAACACACTGCATCTGAAAAGGATGTTTCAAGTACATCTGAATTCCATGCAGAATTGAATCATGCAGTTCAACCAGTGTGTTGTACTGAGTCCCAGAATGTTGTTAATTTCAATAAATGACTCAAGCCATTCTCTTTGCTGCTGTAATAAGGGGGGAAAAAACACCTGATAAAGAAAATGGACCTCCCCAGGGTTTGTGGATACCTTCTTGAAAAATCTCCGCCTCAGATCCTCCTCCACACATGTGATCTCAGGTTCCATTGGCTTTGCAAGTCAAAGCATTCATACTGTTGAGGTCAGGTGCCCGGACTCACAGAGGTATCACCGTGCAGTGCAAATTAGAGGAAAAAAAGCCTGGACAAGCCTCGCAAGTTGACAGTCTATTCTCCGTGTGCTCTCCGCTGTCCCATGTGGTCTTTGAGGAGGTATCCAACATGTCAGCTTTGTTTGATCAGGTCCTTGTCAGAGTTAGTTTTGACAGGAAGTTGAAGTCAGAGTATGAAATGAGCTGAAAAATGATTTGTAAAGCATTACACTTTTTTTTTGTTTTTAAATATAGTAGATGGACAGTTCCATCTCTCAACATGTAATAACCAGTGAAAGGGTATTTGGTATGGCTATACAGATCGATTTTAATTGGTTTTATTGAGGGAAATGGGTCTAACACTTCATTAAAGTGGCACCTTCCATCGCAAATTTACCCAGACGACCACAACAGGTTACCAAGCAAAGTGACTTCATAATTAGTCCCTACCTTACAGATAACAAACTAGTTTGGATTGGATTTGGTTTTTCGGGAACATTTTCGTGTTGTTTTTTTTCCATCACTGAAAGTGTTCATAAAGTGTCGTACTTTTTGTCCTTGTTTACATTTATTCAGCATTTAGTTTTCAGTACACCTGCACGACCAAAATGCTTCATCAAAAGAGTAATACTGGTTCCTGTGCTTATTTCTTGGGTCATCGCATCAATAAATAAGATGTAATCAACTCGTGACTCAAAACTCGTGAGTCACTTTACTAACTCAGGACTCACGAATCATCATCTCCAGTAACTCATTCACTGACTCATTCATGCTGCAGCTAACTGACTAGCTGCTAAGAATAAAACAGACAACATTTCATTGCTGATAGGCTGCTATTCTAACTACATTTGTATAAATATATACATTTATTGACTGTATGTGTACTGTGGAAAACATTGAAACTCTGTAATCTCATTTGAATGTCACTCAAAACCGCAGGATGACATCAAGTGACTTACAGAAAGAATGGCTGATGGCAGCCGGGGTGAAGTGCACGCCAAGAACATTCCGAAACAGGCTCCGAGAGGCAGGGCTCAAGTTGTGCAGACCGAGAAAAAAGCCCTTTATCAGTGACAAACAAGGAAGAGCCAAGCTGAAGTTTGAAAAAGACCGTAAGGACTGGACCATTGAGGACTGGGGTAAGGCCATGATGAGTTCAGCTTTCAGCTTTATCCAACTGGTCATCTATTGGTTAGACAGAGACCTGGAGAGGCCTACAAGCCACAGTGTCTCACACCAGTGGCGATTGCTCTAAGACTGCAAGGGAAGCTCAGCTTCCCCTCAAATGTAAAAAAAAAAAAAAAGTGATCAAATATATACTGCTGTGTGTATATGTCATCGACAAAATATGTGCTACAAAGCGCTCAACTTTGGTTCAGAATCAGCTTCTTATCACTGGTATCGACGCGGCTTTCTTCTCATTCATTTCATTCCTGCAGCTTCACAGCGCTTTAAACAGTGTGGACGCTGAGCGTCCACGGAGTTCCATGGGGAGGTGGAGAGTGCAGCGGAACAAGACCAGTCATTGGATAAATGCTGAGCTTTGTCCCGCCCATCGGATGATCAGCGTCTCTGGGAGTCTATGGGGCAGTGGGCGGGCCTCGGACACTCAGCTTCAGCATGATGATTGGATGATCTGTCTGAGGTAAAATCCCATTTTGATTGACAGCGAAATGAGTAAATCAGCGATCTTTTGGCGTTTAAACATCCGTGGAAGCATTTTTTAATTTTCATTCTGACCGGAGACTTTCCTAAACATCTAAGCGACGTTTTCTTTGTTAAAAACAACTCGTGACAAATCGAGCTCCTATTTCTGGTGGTTTTTTTTGTAGCTACTTGTGTTTGGAGACTGACTTCTGTCACTCTTTATCAGTGCTGTAAAAAGTACCTGAAAGCCATACTTGAGTAAAAGTAAAGATACTTTGCTTGAAATCTACTTAAGTAAAAGTGAAAGTCACTCATAAAATAATCACTTGAGTAAAAGTCATAAAGTAGCTCATATGAAATGTACTTAAGTATCA
>JAUESE010075313.1:1583-12480 GCA_032274725.1 Malacoctenus triangulatus
TGCTCTGAGGTAGACGTACTACGACGGACGGTTAAACGGCTTCGGGCCAATATTGTTCTGAAAAAAAAAAATCAATATCCTCTCAGCTTCCACTCCAGTGAATCATCGAACCCTTGTGAAATAAAAAAACAACAAAAAAAAAACACTGGAAGTCTCACATCATCATCGCGGTCAGTCATTCGCCGCTGCAGCTGATAGAAGAGCTTTCGTGCTGAAGCTTTGCCATGAATCTTGTCAAACGGACCACATGTACAACAGAACAGACCCCAGAACAGGCCAGAGAAAAAATAAGTCGCACAGCTCTCTGTAGAACTCGTGCTTCCTCCGAGGCCTCGCGAGAGCGACGTCGGGGCGTGACAGTCCCACATTATTCACCGTCTTCTCCCTAATAACTGGTCGTAACTTTCACCGTGCACGCGCCTCATAAAGCGTGAGTGACAGGTGTGCAGGATTAACAGACCGATTCCACAAAAAAGTTCAGCTTTTCATCGACAGTAGATTAAAGTTAGGGTTAGAAAGCCACCAGCCGGTAAAGTTAAAGGCAGTGGCGGTGACCTGTGGTGTGATTCATCATGGGCATGCAGCGCTAAGTGACAGGCTGCTGTCAAACACCAAACAACTGTTAGAAGCGGAAACGCTTTCGAGGATTCACCGCCGGTGTCACTGCTCATCATCATTAGCCTGAAAAAAAACAAAAAAACAACACGTCCGGAAATTAAAGCAGGATCTCAGTGTCACCAGGAATTAAGTTAAAATGCACTCGGTGAGAGAACGCCGTCTGATCAGTCGGATTGTCAGCCGAAGGTCACCGTGTGTTTTTCTGTACGGTGATAAATAGAATGAAAAAGTTGCTGTTTTCATGTGGAGCTGTGATCAAAACCACTTATTACAATTAGTCAAATTAGCAATCACTGTCTGACATGTTGGTAATAAAAAAAAAACAAACCCCGAATGGATTCAGGATGACGCGGTTGCCAAGTGACGGCGGCGACACGGGCGAGCTCGCGGGCAGGAATTGGATTAGCTTCCGGAAGCTCGTGCACGTGTTTGATCTTGTTCTGAGCATGTCGGGGTGAGAGCGTCCAGTCAGAGGTCGTTTATAGATCAACAAATAGAAATAAGTACTCCGTGGGGTTTCCTTCTGACCTTTGCTATCATAACTTGGACTACAGATGGAAGAAAGACAAAGGGTGAAATGTTGACATTTGGAGTGCAGTCAAAGTGTGTGAGTGGAGGAGGAGGAGGAGAAACAGTTTGGAAATGCTTTCACTTATTTAAACCAGAGGAAGCAGTCAAGTGAGGTCCTGGTTACAATTGTAGAAAGAGTTTGTTTCTTTTTAAAAATAGATGTGGTTCAACATTAAATCCTGGTAGAAATGATCCCTAAACGTAAATGTAAATACAATTCGAGAAATGCAGAGTTGTAAGGTTCTCTTTTCAGTTCTCTGACCATGTCCAACAGAGGCTGGAGGGGGTCAACGTCTTGCATAAATTCAGTGAATTCCTCCTTCACAACACCTGAATTCAATACGTGTCTCAGTCTGAGGCGCTGCTGAAAGCCCGATCACAACTCTCTCATCACAATCAGGTGTGCAGCAGGCGGCGCCGCGCCTCTGGTCCCGTTTCTATGCCGACATAAAGTTCCGCGATCTCCCCGCGCCCCGTGAAAGCGCTCCAGTTTGTCGAGTCGGGCGCGAAACATGCAGCAGCATCAAGAGTTATGTAAGTGGGCCAGCTGAGAGGAGCGCGGCTCGCTCCTCTCGTGTTAATTAAAACAATGCAGAACTGCGAGAGACGGAGTCCTGCGGAGCCGAGTGTGTTAAAGAAAGCGAAGCGAAAGCAGAGGACGTGTTGCTGACATAAACGCAGCACAACAGAAAGTCTACAGGCACATGTATCATCATAAAGATGCCAGATAGTAACTTTCTGGATCTTATCTGAATGATGTCTGACGAGCGTCGGGCTGCTGTGGCAGGGAAAAAACAAGCAGGTGTCGCCAATAACACTAACGACTCTTCAAGTGGGACACCTGAACAAACTCAGCTGTTGGCAATATTACTGATTACACCTGTGAGCACCGAGTCGAACTCCAGTGTCACGCAGGACATTAGTCATCTTAAACAAATGACACGGGTTGGGGGGAAAAATTAAAGGGGTATTCACAGAGTGTATTGAGTGAGAAGCTCGATATGTTTGAGGCATTTAGGCAGAAATCATTCAGAGAAATTGCAGGCGTTTGTGTTGTTCTATATAGCTTGGTATTTCAGAGAGGATAAAAGGCAAGAAAGCTCCTTTCTTGTGTAAAAAGTGAGCAGAAGATGGACGTGATCCATTGTAGTGGAAGATGACAAACGGGCGGCCGATTGCTGTTATCCACTAACGACAGCGACTGGAACACAAAGTGCATCGTGGTGACACAACACCTCCAGAGGTCAGTCCCTCGATACGCGAGATCGCTCCTCGCTGAGCAAACACAAACAACTTGATTGGAGTGTTTTCTTTTTTTTTATGCTATCGTTCTAAAGCTCCACCTGTCAGCTGCAACACAAGAACAACACTGCAACGGCGGCAACATCTTCTATGCAACCGCGCAGTCAGCAGCTAGATCAATAAACACACGCACACACACACGAACAGTGCACACGTAGTCTCTCTACATCTCCAAGGCTCACAATCTGCATCCCCCGCAAGGAACTCCACACAGGCTGATGGAGCCGGCCTGCTGGTTCCCCTCTGACTGATTGGACTCTCACTGATTGTTCTTAAGGTAAAACTCCGATCGGTGCAATAATAATCGTCTTCCACGGACATCTGAGACAACGCCAAGCCCGCTGAGGTCTGATTGGTGGCGCTGCGATCCGATTGGTGGCGCAGATCTCCCCGTCGCGTTCTTTGACCGTTTCATGTGAAGTGCGTCGATGGCAGCACTTACCTGCAACAACAGAGAGAGAGAGAGAGAGAAAAAAGGTGGGTTATTGTGTGTGGAATCAAAAGGTCGGGTCTCTTCACCTCCCCGTCATCTCCTTGAAAGAAATAACTGCCCCTAAAATGCTGAGGACATTTTTGCTCTGATGAATTAAAAGCCAGCAGGAAATTAAAAGAGGATCCTTCTTAGAGATAAAAATCCAAATATGATGAGAATCCAGATTTTTTTTTTCCTCTTCTGAGCCCCCCCCCCTAAAAAACCTCTTTAATGAATTATGTCTGAGGACATAATTTGACTTCAGTCACGCTGACTTTATCATCAGATGACTGTCGGAGGGGGGGGTGGAATATCAGTGATGTGAACTCTCAGGCTCGTGGAAGGTTATTACAGGCAGTTTTTTCGGCCGGTGCACACAGAAAATGACAGACGATGTATTCATTTCACAGTTCAGACTCCAAATATCCTTTTTTCTCTTTGAGGCAAAGGACACACACACACACACACGCACAGACAGAGAGCCATTAGGCTGATAGAGGCATTTTCTTCTAAAAGTATTACCACCATACAGAAGCCTCTCTCTCCACTGGGTATTCTGCTTATTCCGGCTATATAGCAGACGCCCACCGCTGAGATGGATTGCAGCAGAATTATAGTGAATTCTAACAACAGTCGAGATAAAGGGTGTCCCGGCAAACTGATCAATTGGCATATTTATGTTGAAATGAAAAGATGAGGCAATTATTTTGCTTTCTGACTGCATTTAAACAGGAAAAAAAGAGAAAAAGTTCTGGGTGACCGACATTCAACAGCGGGATCCTTTTTTCTTCCCCGTACAAAAGCCGTTTTTTTTTTGTTTTTTTTTTTACTTTTATGTCAGTGGAGAGTTTGTGGAAAAAAAAAACAGTTTCATGCCGAATGTGAATAATGGATTCTTGAGGTATCAGACGCACCGATTCTCATCATCTTTGTGTTTTTAAATGCGGCATCTCAGGTGGACTTTGATCAAGAAGTCACACAACAGGCTGTTGTTTTTTTTTTTTATCAGCACTTTAGGACTTTTCTTTTCTTTTCTTTTTCAGGTAAAACCGAGTCAGAGTGTGAAAGCCAGAGTCTCAGCAAACGGCAAACAAAAAAAGCAACCGTCAACAAGCGTTTTTGTAACATATTTTCAGAGAAACAAAAAGCAATAATCCTCCACGTCTCTGAGAGCAAATCTTCCAAAGCGGAGTCTCGTGGTATTTCTATTCACCAGTGAAAACAACGAGGCGATGGGAGCTGCCAGCTCTGGTTTGCCCCGACTGAAAGACGCACTCGCTATGCAGCTCAGAAACACACATGCGCCCGGCGTTTTAATGATCCTTCAATCCTGACCTGCTGCCTTGCACATACATTTATGTAAGGAGAGACAAGAAAAAGAAGCAGCGTTTGAACCTCCTGTTCCTATTATAGCGGCCCTAACATGATGCAATGAGGACTCACGGCTGATGTTATAAAGGACGGGAAAACGAAGCGCCCGACGATTCGTATGCAGGAACGGCTCATTCACTGAGACAGTGAAGGTGAAAGTCAGAGGAAAGGTGACGACACAAGCTAAACAGCGAGTTCCAGCAGGAAGGCCTGGAGCCCTCGTTTTACATGAGTAAACTTCACAATGGAAATATTTACACGATCCAAAAAAACTGCCATTACATCATTATATATATATATCAATAATTAACTTTTGCTTTTTGACATGCAAATCATTGCAAACATGCTGCAAACACACAAACCATATTGGATCACAGAGAACTGGAGAAAACTCGGCTCTTTCGTTTAAAAAAAAAAAAAAAATCACGGTTCTGGCTTGAAGAACAAACAGAAAGAAATCAAAAAAAAAGTCCCATTCTACATTTGTTAACACCTCAACTTTACTTTATCCGTCTCTTCATGGAGATGAGCCGACGGCAGCTCAATAACACTGGAAGTGTAACGGCGTAAAGCTGCTCCGACAGCCGACGCCCCCACAGCAGTGCAGCAGCTGGAAGCAGCGTGTCAGGGAGAAAGAAAGGGAAAAAAAAAGGCGAGCGGTGGTGTGAGTCAGAACACTGAAAGTTCTCCTGGCTCCCTCTTTGGGAATAAACGCTCCACAGAACTTTTCTTTTTTTTTTTTTTTTTTTTGCTCCTCGCCATTTCTCTCACTTTGTCTCCTCCACTTCTGAATGTACTCACACAGCACAGTGGTGGAGAGAGACACTATAATTAGCAGAAGCTTTTACTGGACTTGTAGCTTTTTTTTCCCTTCCTTCGCTCCAAACAATTACTGATCCACAAGATAAAACTGTATTGTTTTTTCTTCTTCAAGCACTGAGCGCAAATCACAGAATGTACTTAGGTCCCGTGATCAAAAACATGTTCCAAATTGTGGTCATTAGAATGACATTTATTTAAACTACTGCTACTGTTGAACCAGTCCAAACACTAAACACACTACATTGTTCCACTTTGTGGAGAATAATGAGAAGAAAGGTTCCAAGTCCTCCTGTGTGTTCTGGCCTTCATTGGCTGTAATTTGAAGAAAAGAGCCGTGAATGAACAGGAGTCGTTTCGTATTCACGAGTCACGTCCCACTAAACTCTAAATATGAAAGAGGAATTTACTCGTACAATACATTTAATTTCCCCACGCGCAGCGTTTCATCCCATGGTCCAGTGAGTTGAGCCCCGCGGCCCTGTCCAACCTGAAACTCAGCCCGGCTCGCCCTCACGGTTTCATTTTCTGTATCAATCAGCGAAGGAGGACAATCAGTGGTTCGTATTGATCACCGAGAAAAAAGGCTTCCCGTTGCACCAGATGAAAAAGGAAAACACCGGTACACTCTGAAACGCCACAGGTGATGGAGGAGGAGGTACAACAGGTTCCAGACGGAAGTGTATCATTAAAGAGTGGATCAATTATCCGCAATAAAAAGACTGTTTCGAAAGACACTGAGAAATGTCTCACACACACACAGAGTGGTGGAAGAGACCCTACCGTCTGCGAGAGACGGCAAACGACACGCACCTCCCCTCACGTCGTCCCGCTACCTTCATCTTCCTAAGAGCCTCATTTTATCTTCGTCTTCCTCCCATCAGCTCCCTGAGAGGGGGGGTGGGGGGGCACTTTCTCGCTGCCACACAAGCTAATCTCATTTTCTCTCCTCTGCTCTCGTGCTCACTTCTATTCTGCCTCAGTTCACAAGCTCCCATCGGTGGGACAGTGAAAAACAAGGCCCGGTCTCTGACTGAGGTTCCAGTGATGGACCCCGAAAAACTGGAATCGCTTGATAAAAGGCGACTCCAGGCGCTCGAACACTCTCATCAAGTTTGGCTGACTTTAGTCCTGAAAACTTGGGATTATAGAAACACTAGTTTGAGCTGTTGGATGCAGTATAAAGACAGTGTCTTCTGTGATACTTTGATAATATCTGGTTAAAGAAACTTCAGCAACAGTGACGGATGGAGGTAGAAGTCACAGTCTATGTTTAACACTAAAAATGCAAATAATGATGTCAAGTCATCTGAGATTGGATGTTTTGCAGGATTTAAATGCAAAAAAACTCAGTCCTTTTTTTCCACGAGGTTTCAGTATTGTGATGTTCCTTCGACAGAGATCCATGACTCTGCCTGTTCCTTCACCTTTTCAGTTGACACCACTTCACAGGAGCTGATAAAGTGAGCTGCTCTGGAGGCTCAGTTTAGAAACAGCCTTCACCGCGAGCGCGTCCGAATTCCAGTCAAGATCCGAGCACGGATCCTCAGTAGTCCTCCAAAGTAACAAAGTGTCTCGCGCGTGTTCGACCCTGAGGCACAGAGGGCCCCCCCCCCCCCAAAAAAAAAGAGGAGTCGGGACTAAATACAATGAAATGGATGGGAGCAATCACAGCACAGCCAGAGGTTATCTGTAACACCGCTCGGCAAAGTGCAGAATAACTCACGTCCACATGTGCCACAGCGACTGTTTGTATCCATCTTACTCTGTCCTTATCTCACCCCCTCCTCCAGGATGCAGTACCATCCACAGGGCCAGCCTGTCACTTCAGATGACCCCCCCCCCCCCCTCGTCCAGTCTCGAGTCGTACCTTTGGGACAGGCTTTTTTATACTCCCCCACTGCTTCCACTCTGGCCTCCCCTGTTGTGACGGGCAGTTCCTCCACCTCCGACGTGGCCAGAGGCTGGTCATGCCAAGACGAGTGGTTGGATGGAGCCAGCCAGTTTACCAACCTGACGGCAGCCAGCAGTGTTTGTGGCTGTTGCCAGTGTGTGTGTGTGTGTGTGTGTGTGTCCGCCCATGCTGCCCTCCTGCCTGCTGCGTTTCCCTCTTAACCTTTTCCCGCAGGTCACGTCCCCATCCCGAGCCTTTCCCCGACTCTGCCAGTATGACGCACTGCATCACACCGACACATCCTGACGGTGCACAACACGTCCAAGGTAAATAGAAAAAAAAAAACCAAAAAAAAGGAGGGGGGGGGGGGGGTTGTAAATCGTTATTTGCGACGATGGCCAGCAAAAGGAGGAAAACAAGTAATCGCGCCGTACAAGGAAATGTTCCGTCTCACAACACACGATTTAAAGACAAAACCAACCACTGAAAAATAATCGAAGAATGCAGGGTGAAGTTGAGCTTCGATGTCTGTTTTTCAGAAGGTGTCAACATAAATAAAAGGATCTATTCCTGAAGAAAACAAAATACAGAGAGCTTAAAAAAAAAACCTCAATATTTCAGAGTGAATCAAAGAATCTTTCATCCCTCACTGGCTGTTGATACAGTAACAAATGACAAATATTGCCCTCAGGCTGCTGGATCTTTTAAATAAATCATGAACAAACAGTGCTCATTTGTTTGTCAGGATTTGTTTGGATTCGGGCCGTTTCATCTCCATCCAACTCTCTGTCGTCCACTCGGCCTTCCACAGTCTCTCCCTCTCAGAAGGTGATTCCGTCCGAAGGGCCGTATTTCACTCCCAGCGCATTGCGGATGCGCTGTAAAACAAAGTGGCTGAAGGTTACTGACCAGAGGCGGGGAGCAAAGATCAGCCAGGGGAGTCCAGCATCTGACAGCTGAAGGGATTTCGCAGGGACAAAGTCCCCCCCAAAAATAGTCCTCAACCTCGTCCTCAGCTGCTTTAATCATCCAGAGACATTTCACCCTTTTCTTTTTATTTATATCTCTCTGATCCCTGTTTAGGTCGACAGCTGAATCGTGTTTATTTTCTATTATTTTCAACAGAGAGGCTGTGCAGGACATTGGTGTGAAAACACAGCAAACAAGGTGTTTGGTGAAAACACAAACAAATGGTTGTAATTATAGTTCCCAACGTGATTGTCTGAGGTGATCATAAAACAGATAATTTAGGAACAAAAAATAAACCCAAGCCAGCAAAAGGGGATCACGTGGAGACGAAATCACAGCAAACAGGAAGCTGTTGTTGGCTTCAAGAGGTGGAGAATAGTCTGATGGACTCTCTGCCTGCCGGCGTGCGTCATTCATCCGTTTGTTTTTTTGTTGTTTTTTTTTGTTTGAAAGGACATCAAATACAGAAACAGGGCGAGTGCTCCGATTTCAAAAGATGCCATTGCTCAAGTGAGCCAGACTGAGTTAGTGAGAACGAGAGGAGGGCTGTGAAAGCATGCCGGAAGACTGGCCTGAAATACGGCCGTCAAACTGGCTCACGCGAGCACGAGAGAGGAAAAGAAAAACCTGGGGGGCTCCGCCGTGAAACGGTGGCTCTGATTGGTTGAAATCATGCAGCTCTACCTGCAAGATCCGTTGTTTTACAGTGAGTGAGTGCATTTGCAACCGTAAACTGTAATCATTGGAGAAGACATGTTCTGTTTGTGTGGAGAAAAAAAAAGACAAAGCGGTGGAGGATTGTTCCTATTGATCTCCTCTTTCCGTTCCCAGACGTGGCTCATCTAAATGCCATCTGAAACAGATTTACTGTTGCACTTATGCTGGAGGTAAACTCTGAAGTGAGCGCCACTCAGAGCCAACCGCGCAAACAGATTCTCATCGGCTGCCAAGACAACGGCCTCGGTAAAAGCTCCGAAATCTCCCCGTCCTCTTCAACCCTTTTTTTTCCCTCCGTGCATCCACGTTTCTATCACCTGGCAGCGACGCGAGTGATCACCTGCCTCCCTGCGTACTCTTACCTCACCGTGAAGTCATCAGTTTCCATCAAGCTGCGCCTCGCTCCGAGTGCAGCCTTTTTCCCCCCCACTGTCAGAGTGACGAACTCTGAACGTCTATCGGACGCACTCGGAGCAGATCCCTCTCTCTCTCAAAAACCGGAAGCTGTGCTGCCGCAGCGGCCGTCACCGACGACGGTGTTACGGAGAATTACAACATCCCGAGGAAATATTACAGAGGGGAAAATAATTCCAGCAGACAGCTGCGTGTCTCTCATCGCGCCGGCACGGGACGCTTCACGGCGTCTCGTCTTTCATTGTTGTTCGGGGAGACAAATAAAGACATCAATCATCGGCTCCTTACATCACCCTTA
This sequence comes from Malacoctenus triangulatus, assembly GCA_032274725.1. NCBI lineage: Eukaryota > Metazoa > Chordata > Actinopteri > Blenniiformes > Labrisomidae > Malacoctenus > Malacoctenus triangulatus. Next base: position 11,028 of record JAUESE010075313.1, read on the forward strand.
AAAAAGAAAAAAAACATCTCCCTGTGCAGCTCGACTATAACAGTCAAACAACACTTGAAAGTAGAAACTCCAGCCGTTGTCGAAAGCTAAATTCTCTATATCATTGAGAAAAGGGTTTAGGAGAAGCCAACAGATTCCAGGGAGAGGGGGAGCGAGCAGGATGAGGTCACAAGTCTTCCAACAGAGCCGACATGTCGGACGTCCCGCTGATCCTTATGGGTGGTGACTCTAAAAGAGGCCCGAATGAACTATTCAGTGTTTCGGAGTGCCACAGCTCACAATGGTGCGCGGCCGTCAGATGGATCCTTTAATAATGGAACGCTGACTTTATTGAAACATTTATTCACACAAAGGCCTCATTACCCCCCCACACACCCGACCGCAACATCAGAGCTGAGGTCAGCATTTTTATCCTACATGCTCGGCAGCCGCTTCATTAATATGTGATTACTCGAAGCAAGGTTTTTTTTTATCTCCTAATATGCTACGTTTATATTTTGTCACGTTCTCCGTGCTGACAAACATCACTGCTGACAGACGCATTAAAAGGCACGCGAGGAGCAAGTTTGATGATGTAACTCTGATTAACTGAATGAGTCATTGTGTTTGGGAGGAAGACGCGTTTTCATTTGGCTGGGAGTGAAAAAGCAACGAGGAATCTGTAAAAATATAAACCACAACAATTAGTCCGCAAATCACTAAAATAAAGTGTATCTACATTGAGATCCCAGTGATGCTCAGTCATCCATAAAATCACTGGGATCACTTAAACTGTTTTTTTTCCTGCCCAACGAATGGTCCAAATGTGAGAGAGAGAGAGAGAGAGAGAGCTACTTTAACTGTGGGTGTCGTTCATTTACTACACCAAAACAAACGGAGTTGTAGTACTCTCCCTTTGACACCGCTCTTCTCTGTTGTGAATGTGTCTTTTCCTTCATTTTTCAGCTTATAAAAGACTCACCAAATGATTCCTCAGTAATCACAATTGTTTAGGTGAGCGAGCAAAAACAAAAACAAAGCAGCACTTGATTTATTTATGCTTTCGGGCAAACTGGCTGAGTGATGCTGAGTACAGAGAGAAACGAAGTGATTTGGCAGCTTTAATCGCATAATGTTTACTATAGTCATAAGCTTGCATGCACGCTTTGGCTCATATTGCTCCATAAGGGAAACTTTGTGTAAAATCATCATGAAACTTGATATTAGGTCATGAACTTTCTCTGAATGGTTTGTCATTGAAGCTTTGCATCGTTCCATCCTCGAGCACAGCCGATGCTAATGCCGAGTGTTCGCCTGCAGCGGGAGCGACGGGAGGATCAAACCTGCTGCCTTCTCCCAGAAATGACAGAAGTGGATAAACAAGATGCAGACCATGTGAAGTTTATCCTTTTCACATTGTTGTTTAGGCTCCTGACCCACCAATGAACTGTATTCAAGGGCACTAGAACGGTGA